>JAABOM020000001.1:38491447-38535690 GCA_011800125.2 Solanum clarkiae | reverse complement strand
AAATACGCTAAAAATAAATAATATATATATATATATATATTATCTTTAAATTTCTTTTTATATAATCTAAATATGTTGAAGAAAACACATTTAACATAAGATTCTGAAGTGTATTTAAGGTTATATAGTTCAAAAATTGACCACTTAAATTGTTAACCGCCACACCATATCATTTTCCACTGTTCAAAATTTCGTGTTTTAAATAATATTATTTTAAAAATAATCGTGTAAAACAAGGGCAGAAAAACACAAAAACAATTACGGTCAAATTAAACATAACATATATATATATATAATATATATACATATATATTTTGCAAATTCAAATTATTCAAAGGATAAGATCATTCTAAAAAAGTACTTCTACCACAATAATTTCGACCTGGTGGCTCACTAGTTAATTGTGCAACTATTTGAATAATTTAAAAAATTTTTAAATTATAATTTATAAAATTGAATTATTTTTGTTAAGTGTAAAATAAGGAAACCTAAATCCGCGTTGAGATGGGATTACAATTTTTAGAAAGTTTTTTTTCCCTTTCAGAATCCGAGTTGGTTTAGGAAATAATAGAAGTTCAAAAAAAATAAAACTATATAAGCGTATTCCTAACTCTGTTTCTTGACAAGCCACTTTCTTACTGATGTTTTATTATTTTTGTTCTAGCAAAAATATTTCAGTTATGGCAGTGTATTTCAAGTATAAAAGTGCTAAAGATTATGATTCAATTCCAATTATTGATCGTTTTATTTCTGTTGCAAATTTGAAACTAAAAATATTTGAATCTAAGCGTTATGGTAAGGGTAAAGATTTCGATCTTCTTGTCACCAATGCACAAACTAACGATGATTATGTTGATCATGGCACTTTGATTCCTAGCAATACAAGTGTTTTGATTCGTCGCGTTCCTGGATTACCTTGCTTGCCTATTGTAATCACAGAGGAGTCAAAGCAAGAGTCGTGTGACCAGGAAAAGGTTCATTCAGTAAAAACAGAATATTCTCAAGATTTTGATTTCGATGATTTTGGCGATGATGTGTATGCAATTCCAAAAGTAGTGCTGATTCAATCAGGCAGTCCAGCGCAGAGTGCTCCAAGTAGTAGTTTAAATGATAATGAAGATATTAAAGTCAAGAATTTAATTGTCTCGGGAGGAAAGAACTCACCTGAGTATAACACAAGATCGCGTTTTCTTAATGGCTTTGGTTCTGGAATCGGTGGAATGGAGTGGAAAACCCCACCATCCGGATATGTGTGTCATCGATGTAATGTGCCTGGGCATTTCATTCAGCATTGCCCTACAAATGGAGATCCCAATTATGACATCAAGAAAGTGAAGCCCCTAAGTGTCAGTGTTGGATTTTTGAAGCGTAGCGAGGATGCTTTTTCAAAGGATGTTGAAGGGTTGTCTTGTTCTTCTTCTTCCTTTTCGTCTTCTAAGTGTTCATTTAGGGATATACCACCAGAGCTGCATTGCCCATTGTGTAAAGGATTAATGAAAGATGCAGTTATAGCTAGCAAATGTTGTTTTAGTAGTTTCTGCGATAAATGTATAAGGGATCATATTATCTCTAACTCTGTTTGCGTATGTGGGGCTAGAAATATACTTGTTGATGCTCTCTTACCTAACTTGACTCTAAGGGTCACAGTAAACAGAATCTTAGAGTCCAGTAGCAGTAGTTCTTCGGAGCACGGGGTTACTGTTAACAATACCCTGGCTAAAATTCCATTCCCATCAGAGTCGGTATTATCTCTACCTCCTCGAAAAGAAGAGTGTCCACTAGCTGTTGAAATAAAGATGAAGAAGAGGAAGAAACCAAGTGATGCTGCTGCTGCTAACATGCAATGGGGAGTTGCACAAGAACGTGTTGTTGCTGAGAGTAGAATGTTGACGATGAAGCCTGCTGCATATCATGTCTTACCAGAAGAGTCAGTTAGAGGACAATATGTTGAAACTAGAAAATCAGGTTTCAAAAGGAATAAGCATGAGATTAGCAGAGACTTTCCTAGTGTTATTACTTATTGAGGGGTCAAAATATGTACCACATTCTGTAATGTTATCGAATTCAATACATTGTTTATATCCGTACTTGAGATTTGTTTCTTCTGGACTCTGCTCTTTTTCTTATTCTCAAGTTAGATTAGTAATTTTGTGATTGTTTGATCAGACATAATTTGATATATATTCATGCTCAGGACTATATTATGTTAGTGACGTTAGAACTCGGCACTTCAGAAGCTCCAATTCCCCGTGTTATGAAAAAAAATGAAATCATGCATAAGGAAATTTCTCCAACAAGAATACTAAAGAATCAATTGGCTAAAGAATGAATCTTAGCAGATTTCATTTGCTAAAGTATGTCTTTTTGACAACAGCTTCTGAAAATTACATTCAAAATTGGGATCTACTGTCATAGAAGACAAATAACCCCCTCGATCTAATTTTCAGTAATATGGTTATGATATATGAATATTGTGTCTTTCCCAACTCTTGTAATGTACAAACTGGACATGTTAGCTCTTTACAAAATTGAGAAAGGAATAGCCTCAGAACCTACTCAAATGAGAAGTAAGATTAATGAACACATCTTCACTACAGGGAATTGTGACTCCCCCCATTGGATGATCAAAGCCAAATTCTTCCTCAGCTTGACTGAGCAAGTCTTGAAATAAAGGTTGGCTCAAAAATGAAATGGGGATCACAAATCTCTTCTTTTGCTTCTCCCCAACATAAACAGCAAAATGGCCTTTCGGGACATCTCCAGCTGTAGAGGACTTGTTGATTATACGAGGCATACGGATTGCCATGGTCGTTAAATTCAGTATTGATGAACAAATAAGGAACTTGAAAGCAGAGAAAAGCTCTGTACGGTTTCAAGTATTGGTGAGAGCTGTTGTGGTAAACCTTTCTTGGTATGTGTTTATATAGGCCAATAACAAGTTGTCGAATTCTACTGATGTGCATTGAATAGGCATTGTGGGTACCAACTAAAGACAATAGCACCTGAGTATCACATGGTTTTGCGTTCTGATTCATTGTTATACTATTTATATATTGAGACTAGTCTAAAAGTAGAAGGTCCCACTGATGCTCACAAGAAAGAACAAATGGAAATGTCATCTTCTTGAAAAATGATATTAAACCAACAAGTTGTGGTCAGAATTTCAACGATTGACCAATAAATACGAATCTATGAGGGCATTTCCTAAGAATTTTAGACAAATTTGATCATCCATAGTGCTAAAACGATGGCTCATAAAATGGTGCTAAAGGATACAAGTTAGCTGTCTCTTGCAGTTCCAAGTGGTGCTGCAGTTGAGAAGTACTCATAAAATGGTCTAATTAGGGTGATTATTATAGAGAATCGGATAAAGATGGAATATTCTCCAGTTTCATTTGTCGATAAGAAGGTCATAGGTCATAGCTCAAAGAAGAGAAACACAACCCTGTGTACTTCAGTACCTGTGTGGACCTCAGCAACCAGTTACGAAAATATATGCAAACCGCGTCTCCATTTACTTAAGAAGAGTAAGAGAATACATGCCAACCTTCTTTTACCATTTCACTGGTGAAGAGGCTATGATTGGCAATAGCACAAGAACTCAAAAAGTATCACATGGCTTTGCTGTCCAACTCATTCTCAAGAATTTATTGTTCTAGGCCATTGTGCCTGAAGATGAAGAGGCACCACTATTTTTCATGACAAGATAGAGACCACAGGATCTTTAGAAATCAAATTGATAACAATTGGTGATTGTCTTGTAATGATTCAAGTCTGGGCCACTTGGTCAGAGATGTCTTGCTATTTATAACAACTGGTATGTCTAAGTCATAAATGGACTATTTGAGAGAGAATTGTACAACAGTACAATTAGAGGTAAATTTACTGAAATATCTGTCAACTTGTTTGTTTGATCCCTCATTCTGGGGATCAACTTTCCAGATTAGAATAATCCAAATTATTTCAACATTTTTTGAGAAATGTTTCCAAATGATAGAGAACAGTGATATTTACTGACTATCATTTTATTGAAATGACAGTGACCATAAGATCATCGATTATGTGTTAAGCCACTTTAGAAGATCGACTAGATTCTAGCTCATTCTGATTAGCAAAACCAGAAGAGTTGACCAAAAATTTTCTATTGCAATGAATTCATTACATCAATATATGGACTTTAATGGAACCATAGAAGTAAAAAGATTCATTACTTCATCTTATTGATAAGACATGGAGAGAATAACTTGTCTATTATTCAAAGAGAACAATGATATAAATACATAGAGGGACAAGCTAACTAAAGTAACTAAATAAGCTAACTATGGTAACTAAATATTCAAATATCTAACAATCAGCTATATTATCTATTAAATCGCTATACTATCCAAGTACATTATTATACAGATTTTGTAACACTTCAATTTTTTTTGAAGTAGAAAAATGTCTTTAGTCAAAATACAAAGGAATGACATCCATTTGTTATGTTCTACCTAGAGTATTTTTCTAACTCTGAACTGTACACAGTGGAGATCCTGCACTGCAGCCACACAAAATTGAGCAAAAATGGGAGATGCCCTTCTCACTTCCTCAAACGAGATGTGAGATCAATAAAAAAACCCTCACTGCACGGAATTGTCACACCACCCATTGGATGATTGAAGCCAAATTCTTCCTCGACTTGAGTAAGCAAGTCTTGAAATAATGGTTCGCTCAAGAATGATATGGGGACTACAAATCTCTTCTTCTGTGTCTCCCCGACATAGACAGCAAAGTGACCCTTGGGAACATCTCTAGTTGTGGAAGACTTCTTGATCATACGAAGAATAGCCATAATCTTTTAGTTATAGATGAGAAAAGAAAGAACTACTAAAGAACTCAGAAAGAGAAAAAGCTTTGAATACTTTCAAGTGTGCTGAGAGCTGTGGTGGTAGACACCTCCTTGAATATGTTTATATAGGCCAGAAGAAGACAATGTCACTGAAGTATCACATGCTTTTGTACTATTGTTCAAGTACAATAGGCCCTACCTTATTTGAAACTTGGACAAGGCGTTACTCAACAACAACAACAACAACATTCCGGATGACCCATGATGAGCGTCGAAAGTTGCATTGACTAATAGCTACTTCACAATAGAAAGAACCGCAGACAGTTTAAAGAGCCATTTTGCTTTATTCCATCATACCCCAAAGCCAAAAAATAGTGAATCTTTGGCTCCATCCAAGATTGATGGAAATTGGACAAGGCGTTACTCATTGTAGAATATTTAAGAAGAGATGATCTGGGGTGTAGTTAACGTTATGCGTGGACCACTTGGATAAAAACATAACCCTGGGCATATATTGCTGGTAGATTCATAATAAGCATCACACCAGGAGACATAAAATTTTATCAATTACTATCCCGAAACAGGTGCTACCTAGCTTTGCTCAGACTTGAAACATAAATTAACATTAAGCTTAGTTCAAAGACAATAGGATCTACCTTCTTTTTGAGCTTAGAACAAGGTATCCCTCACAATCAAATTGCTAAACAACACTTGTGCCATGTTATTATTTGTGTCTAGATACAAATCCCTGAAAATTTGTAGACGGTAACATGGTTTTGTTGTGAATAATTTTTTTTTTTATGACCATAATTTCCAATTACAGGAGTCTATAGCTTGATCCAAAATATATGGGACGATTCATCATTAATCATTGTGGTTGAAAAGAAGTTTTATGTGGAGATTTGGGAAATGGTACTAAGATTGTAAATTGTACTTCTGATACATCCCATCATCACAGAGTCCTACTAATTAATTGTTTGTGTGTATATATAGAAGGCCACTCAAAGACTAGGTGTTGTGATTGAGAAGCATTTCAGAGCATTAGTATGATATTGTCCGCTTTGGACCAAGCCCTCACGGATTTATTTTTGGGCATCTCCCAATAGGCCTCATACTAAAGGCCTCATATTTTTGGGAAGAGTTTGCATTGCATCCCAACATTTGGTTATTCTTATATCATCTATTAAGAACATTACTATTCTTTGTCGAAAGAAATTAATTTATACGTGGAGATTTAGGAGCTCTTTCTTAAGTTATAACAAACAAAATATCTGATGTTTGGAATGCTTAAAAGAACCAATATCTGATGCACTGACTTCCAAATTCAGCTCGTTACAGAAATCCAATTATGAGGTACACTTTGGAGAACAAAACTTATATGGAAAAGATACATTTTTTTTGAAGTGTGTTAAACACATGAAGTTATGGGTTTGGATTCAATAACTTGCAAACAAACAACATTACTTTTAGAAATAAGTTGATTTAAAATAAAAAAAATAAAATTTAGTCCTCATATCATAAGTCCTCTAATCTGATGATTAAATCGACTTATCAGACCAGAATTATCCTAATTAGTTACTCAGCTGATAGAGAGAACTTCTGATGAATCAAGCTAGTGATTTGTTTTTCAAAGAGAAGAGAACGTTAATGTTCGATGGAGTGTGATCTATTTAATGTTCCTTAGATGTTTTGAGATTTTTGATGCAGATATAGAGTTCTCTTTGTTGTATTGACAAAACTAATAAGATTTCAGAAGCTCCATGTCCCATGTTATGGAGAAAATGGTGTTATGTAACAAACTTTATTCAACAAAATTACGATCAAACCCAATTGGATAAAGAATGTATGTGAAAAGATTTCATTTGATTGGATCTACTGTTGCATCTGACAGTAATTCCCTGTGACTAATTTTCTATGATGTGTCTTTCCTAATTTTTCTAATGTACAAACTGGAAATCAAAGTTAGTTCTTTACAAAATTGTTGAAAAGAAGAGCCTCAGATCCTACTCAGGCGAGAAGTAAGATGATAGAACACATCGTCGCTACAGGGAATTGTGACACCACCCATTGGATGATCAAAGCCAAATTCTTCCTCCGCTTGAGTAAGCAAGTCCTGAAATAAAGGTTGTCTCAAGAATGATATGGGGATTATAAATCCTTCTCCCCAACATAAACAGCAAACTGGCCTTTCGGAATGTCTCCACTTTTAGAAGACTTCTTGATTATGCGAGGCATACGGATAGCCATAGTGGTTTAGTTCAATATAAATGATCAAATAAGGAAGGAAAGAACTTATAAGGAATTTGAAAGCAGAGGAAAAATTTGTAATGATTTGAAGTTTTGGTGAGAGAGTTGTTATGGTAAACCTTTCTTTGTATGTGTTTATATAGTCCAACGAATCCTACTGATATGCATTAGACAGGCATTATGTGGGCACTAGCTAAAGAATACTTGTGTGGTTGAGTTTTGTTTCAGCACTGTTTAGAGACAATAGCACATGATATAACACATGGTTATGCCTTCCAACTAATTATCAGACTTGAAACTATGCCTAAAAGCAGAATGTCCCACTGACATTCACAACAAACAACAGATGGAAACCTCATCTTCTTGAAAATGCTTAGTGTTAGGGACCACCTGGAGACATTTCTTGATGTTGAAACAAGTAGTTTTAGTCATCATTTCAATGATAGATAATAAAAAAACAAATTTGATCGTCCATAATACTAAAGCAATGGCCCAGGATACAAGTTGGTGCTGCAGTTGAAGACTTATACAGTGACTATAACATGGTCCAATTAGTATCATTATTATTTGAATAATAGAGATTAGGATAAGTTGGAATATTTTTCAGGTTTCATTTATCGATAAGAAGGTCCTAAGTCGTGCAATGTTTCTGGTCAAAGAAGAGCATTACCAACCAGGTCTAATTGTGTTGTTCCACTTCTGGGCATGTGTGGACTCAGCCTGAAGAATTTAAAAGATTATCTCTAATCCACAAGAATAACATGCTGTGCTGACTTAAATTTGTCAAGAAAATCAGTTGACTCAGTGCTCCTTGAATTGTTTAGTTTATATTAGGAGGATAATGAGTTGGCTTTGGATAGCACTTTTTTCTAATGGCAATCTACATATATTCCAATAAGGCCAGCATTATGGTCCTGTATGGGCTAGTTTACTAAGACAGGGTATTTTTCTTGTGTGTTAGATCGTAGATAGATCATCTAGCCTTAAAGTCATGCGTTCATGTGAATTCAATTATTTTTGTCCGTCCCAATCCCCAATTATGATATTCTTTGATTTACTTAGCAAATGATGTCAAAATCAGATTTTAATTACTGTAATGAGTTTTCTAGCTTATGGGTGCTGTTTCCATGGATTTCACTTTTTGAAATCCAGACTGTTCATATAAGGGCTAGGTTTGAGTTGACCAAGAGTTTCACTTAACCCCAAGGTGTCTAAAAACTATGATAATAGTCCCCTAGATTATTTTGATCCATTTAATGATGAATTTGAATAGATTTAGGACATTAAATCTAGTTTGGATGAATTTTGGCTATTCCAAGTAAAGTCTTGCCTACCGTAGATCAGGCAACGTAGATTATTTGCTTTTCATAAAAAGCATATGATTTGTATGCATTTTAGTTTGTGAGAGTGGGTTTAAACAAGTAGTTTCCAAATGTGTACGGAATGACCTTACGCGCAATTTCGCTTAGTTAGAAACATGCAGCAGATGCAAAGTTTGATGTAGTATCAATGGAGTATTTCTCCACTCTTATCATATCTTCAGATAAACATATATTTACATGAATAACCATTAATTGAAAGATAAGGAGAAAATTACCATAACTTCGACATCTTTGACCAAATGTCCAAGGGTAATTCATCTCTTTGACAAGAATAACAATCAGGAGTTGTAAGTGTAAGTACTAATCTACCTAGTCAGAGGCAATATCCTCGTTCTAACATCTTCAACTCATAGACTTTACAGACTGCAAATCCTGCTTTACTTTTCTATAAAATTGTGAAAGCAAGTTTCCATTTTAGTTCCTCAAACGAGAAGTAAGGTTAATGAACACATCCTCTCCGCAAGGTATTGTGAGACCACCCATTGGATGAGTGAAACCAAATTCTTCCTCAGCTTGACTAAGCAAGTCTTGAAATAAAGGTTGGCTCAAGAATGATATCGGGATTACAAATCTCTTCTTCTGCTCCTCCCCAACATACACAGCACAGTGGCCTTTCGGAACATCTTTAGCTGTAGAAGACTTCTTGATCATACGAGGCATACGGATAGGCATGGTTGTTTAGTTCAATATAATAAGCAAATACGAAAGAAAGAACTTGTAAGGACTTTGAAAGCAGAGGAAAGCTTTGAATGTTTCAAAGTCTTGCTGAGTGGCTGAGAGCTGTGGTGGTTGAGGCTTCTTTTTATGTGTTTATATAGGCCAATGGCAAATTGATAAGTCCTCGGATATGCATTGAATGTGCATTTTATGTAGGCTCAGTTAAAGACACTTGTGTAGTCGAGTTTTGGTGAGGAACTGTTTAGAGACAATAGCACATGAATTATGCCTTCCAACTAATTATCAAACTATTTAGACTTTGAAACTATGTCTAAAGGCAGAAGGCCCCATTGCTTTTCACAAAAAAAGAAGAGATTCATGAAATCTCGTTCTCTTGATGTTGATTCAACAAAAGCGTAGTCACCATTCCACTGATTGATCATAAATCACGAATCTATGTGAGTATCTCCTGAATATTTTAGATAAAATCTGATCATACATAGTGCTAAAGCTGGGCCGGCTCATGATAGATGTTGATTCAAGTAGTGCTACAGTTGAGTACTGATCAAATTGGGATGATTTAATAATAGTGAACTCGATACAGATAGAATCTTCCTCCAGTTTCAGTAGTCAATAAGAAGGTTGTAATGCACAGGTACAAATTTTTATTAATCCAGATTGTAATGCCATTTCAGTATGTGAGTTTTAATTCTTTAATTGAATTAGGCGAGTGGCAAGTAGTCAGTTGGTTAGCCAGTTCCAGCTTTCTGTTAAATCTGTTAAGTGGTTACTGTGCTTTCCAGAAAGTAGTTACCAACTGAGTTTCCCTCCTGAAATCTGCATCTTCTGAAGTCAGTATAAATCATTGTAATAATGAGTTGATGATGAACAGCACTTCTTTAATTGGAATCTAAATTCCGATACCAAACTTAACATTGTGTATTTATGGACAGTCAGCATTAAGGCCTGTGCGGCCTAGACACCAAAGACCAATTATTCTTGATTTTCCATAAATATTGCAATTGGTAAGTCACACCTAGTAAATCGGAAAAAGTTAAAAATCTTATGATGCTGCGCCCTGCCAGTTCCTAAGCTGAGTCATAATGCTAAATTCTGATCTCAGGTCATATATAGCATGTCAATAGGATTCTTCCCTTTAGTCACTTGGATGCGTTCTTATAGTATCTCTCAATCAATGGCGCAGATGCACTTAACTAGAGAAAGTTAGCGAAGAAAAAGTAGGAGTAGTGACACTTTTCTTCTTAAATTTTATAAGTACAGAGTGCTGAAGTTTCAATTCTCTAAGTTCAAATTTGTCTCAAAGAGTTCTAAAATGCCTGCTGTAGGAACAAGCGTCAAACCACTTCCATGAATTACTTAGTTAGTGTTGCCTTACATGGAAATGCAGCACAATTCTCTACGTTAATCAATATCTCAGATGTTACAAGAAGTTGCAAAATTGCTGAAATACTAATTTTGTATGAGTAAGATTGGTTCATAAATGGCATAATCAGAACAAGACTGTTCCTCATTTTGACTTAACAAGTCTTTAAACTAAATATGGAACGATAAGGAGAAAATTGCCAATGCTAACTGAAAGAAACCATCAGTTGAAGATAATTATCTTCCCATTTTAACAATCAGGCCTTGTGAATATAAGTTCACTAATCTACCTAGTCAGAGACACCATCTCTCATTCTAACATCAACTACTGTTTTCTCTAACTTCTAAACTTTACATTGTCCGAATTTTGCTTAAGTATAAAATTGTGAAAGCAAGTTTCCGTTTCAGTTCCTCAAACGAGAAGTAAGGTTAATGAAGACATCCTCTCTGCAGGGTATTGTTAGACCGCCCATTGGATGATCGAAACCAAATTCTTCCTCAGCTTGACTAAGCAAGTCTTGAAATAAAGGTTGGCTCAAGAATGATATAGGGATTACAAATCTCTTCTTCTGCTCCTCCCCAACATACACAGCACAATGGCCTTTCGGAACATCTTTAGCTGTAGAAGACTTCTTGATTATACGAGGCATATGGATAGCCATGGTTGTTTAGTTCAATATAGATGAGCAAATAATGAAGGAAAGAACTTGTAAGGACTTTGAAAGCAGAGTAAAGCTTTGAATAGTTTAAAGTTTTGATGAGAGTTATGATGGTGAAGGCTTTTCTTTATGTGTTTATATAGGCCTATGACAAGTTGTGGATTCCTTCTGATGTGTATTGAATTGCGTAGTTGAGTTTTGGCACGCACTGTTTAGAGACAATAGCACATGAAATGATCCATGAATATGCCTTCCAACTAATTATCAAACTATTTAGACTTGTGAAACTATGTCTAAAAGCAGAAGGCCCCAATGCTTTTCACAGAAAAAGAACAGATTCATGTCCTCATTTTCTTGAAATAGTTTCGTTAGGGACCACCTGAAGCCATTTCTCGACTTTGAATCAACAAAGTGTAGTCAGTATCCCATCGATTTATCATAAAACACGAATCTCCTGAATATTTTCGACAAACTGTAATCATCCATAGTGCTATAAAGATGGCTCATGATGCATGTTTGGTTCTTGTCATAAAAAACTAGTCTTATAGTTCATGTAGTGCTTCTGTTGAGTATATAACATGGTCAAGTTAGGATGATGATTATTATTGGAATAATAGACAACTCAATAAAGCTAGAATATTTCTCCAGTCAATAAGAAGGTCATCAACAAGCAAGAGAAGAATGTAGAAACTCATTTCTGATAATGCACTGGTACAAATCCACAAAAATAATACGCTGACTTAAAATTTCCAAGAACCGTTATATATTCAGTAGACAAAGGGCAGTGATTTTAACTATAAGAGAAAGTTCTAATGATCTCGAGGTAACTCAAAATACAGGCGCATTTGTGGGTTCAGTGCAAGAAATGTTAGGGATTAACTTATGAGAAATTCTTAAATGAAAAATGAATATTTTTGAACAATGTGGATATCATTTGAAAATGAATATTTTGGATAGAATTGAACTTTTGATTGATCCAATTCTATGGATAAAAACATGGTCTCTCTGGATCCCATTAAATTTCGTATATCTAATAATAAGTTGATATTGAGCAGCACTTCTGTATCCCACTAAATTTCATAAATTGAATAATGAGTTGACCTTGAACAGCACTTCTGGATCCCATTGAATTGAAAAATGACATTGAGCAGCATTTCTCTAATCGAAATCTAATTTGCTATGCCAAACTGAACAATCCAACATAGGCGCTTTAGGTGTGTGTTGACTATGGGCTCTCGCTTCATGTAATGTCCCAAGTGTGATAGAACCATAGAGCTAGTATGGTGATTGGCCTCAGAGCTAACGGTGATCCCTCCGGTTTACGCCAAAATTGATTCAATATTATGTATTTCAGCAAAAGAGTTCATCACTATCTTGATTTTTCCATAAAACAACAAATTGAGATCAGAAAAGGAAGAATTTTTCTTAGCAATGGGAAAGTTAATTATTAGTATTTTCTAATAAGTAGTAATTCCTAATGCATATGCAAATGTTTAGCACTGTTGAAAAGACAACAACACATGAAATACAACATGGTTTGCTTTTCCAATTCATTAATTGACAAAGTACTTAGTCCATATAATACTACTTGAACAAAAACAGCAGGTCCTACTACTTCTCTCATAACCAAAAGCAAGAGGACCCCTTTTAATTTTGACTAGAAGGCACTATGAATGGATGAAGTCTCTTGTCTAATGACAACTTGGCCTGGATCATTGGATAAGTGATACTACTATATTACTATAACTTGGGCCCTTATTCTTGATCAAAGATGTAATTCTAGGCATCTAAACATGATAATTAGTTATGTTAAGTTTAATGATTCAACTAAACCTGGTACCTATGAAGAAATGTCTTTAAACTTTGTACACCGCAAATAAATTAAATGTTCACATGATTTGACCTATGAAAAAGAATCATATCCATGAGGCGGACTTGTCACAAGATATAATTAAGTAAATAAAATTACTGTATATTCCGACGTGGCCATGAATGCTGAAAAGTTGTATTAGTACCATTGGTTATTTTTCAGAAACCAAAGTTGTTGAAAATTTGGACTACTGGTTTGCAATCTGCACACACATTTCAACAACCAGTATGAAAAATTTGTTAATTAATAATAATGGTTTTGACTTGCTCAATTTCTTTAATAACAATTAAAATGTGTCAACATAAATTGGATTGACTTATCAAATGCTGATAATGGTCTGACTTTTAATACTAATAACACGTTTTGCCATAAATGGATGATGATAGTGATATAACTATATAGTAAATGGAAATGATAAGGAAAGAAGCTAAGTACAACAAATTCTGAGCATTTATTGCTTCAAATTTTGTCCCATTGAGTTTACACCAAACCTACGAGGTGAACTGAGAGTGTTTCAGAAACAATCTTTCTAGTTTCTTGAGATAATAATAAGATTTGCATGAACTTCTATTTTTCTCAAATTCCATCTATAAAATTACACAAAATATGTTACGGGGAAGTTGAGCCACAAAGAAAAACTACATTTTTTAACCATTGAGGCATTTATTTCAATTTCAGCAACTAGTAAGTCTTGAAAAGAGTAACAAAATACAATTCTTGATAAGGGAACCCAAGCGAAGAGAAAAAAAATAGCACTATTTTCAAGAATCTGAATTATGATCCACTAACTTTTTCTGGTAAACTGGCAAAAGTTGATTTATTAAACAATGCCAAGTCCAGATTCAATGCTTCTACAATATAGGAAAATGAGCTTATCCTCACATAATCGAGAAACACTATTTTCTTTTTTCTTTTGTATCAATAAACAACAGTACTGGAAGTGCAGTTAGTAAGTGTTTGTCAAAAGTCAATTATAGATATTGTTTACCAAAAGTCAGTTATAGATATTGTTTGCTAAGTATACACTAATTATACAATATAAGATATACGTTAAATATATATTATGATACATTCAAAACTAAATAAGTTGGGATTATGTAAAATATACACTTATTATACATGTATATGGCTATTTCTATGTTATTATTTTGGCTGCACGGCCTTGCACAGAAACTGTTTCTATATTTTATTTACTAATTATGCTCTTGACATATTCCCTGAAAGCACATAGGAGGTCTGAAAATTATATTATATATACAAGATCAAATATATACACATAAAAGCTGCCTCTGCCACCACAATGGTGAAACCTCCACATGCTCTTGCACCATGTTGACAGAGGTGGGTTCAGAATTTTAGATCTATGAATTCAACTGTTAAGCTAAAGTTCTTATCATTAGGTCCGTTATATTTTAGAATTATGAGTCTATATCTACTATTTTGTGGAAATTTAGTGGATTTTACATATAAATATATGCTCTACATAAAAAGTATTGAGGTTAAGTTAATTCGAATGAACTCATTGTTGAAAAGTTCAATATATGTTCAACAAAAATCAACATGTCACATTTTTCAAATAATGCAAGATTTTTATTAATGTTGTACCCTAAAGTGGTAGGACATGATGTCCTGAAATAGATTAGGCAAAACCATGTGATCTCTTACCAATTTCTTCACCTGATATGTTTGCCAACTTCACACATTAATCTTCTTTAATTTATTGCCAATTTGAGGGTTAAAAATGTTTGTATATATAGTCTAGTTTTCCCATCTTCCATTTCAAATACATTTCACTATACACTTGAAAGCATAAATATTAAAAATGGGAAGAGGTTTAGTTGGAATATCACATGCCAAAGAGAAGCTTAGAAGAACAATTTCACCCAGAAATGGAAGCATTTCATCTAGTACAAATGATGTACCAAAGGGGCATTTTGCAGTTTATGTTGGTGAAACATATAAGAGATTTGTTGTTCCAATTTCTTACTTGAATCACCCTTTATTTCAAGATTTGTTGCATTGGGCTGAAGAAGAATTTGGGTACAATCATCCTATGGGAGGTATTACAATCCCATGTAGTGAAGATTACTTCATTAGTCTCATTTCTTTACTAAAGTCCTCATAGACTTCAAAAAATAAGTCTAATCATCCCATAGTCTTAGTGAGTTTTCTTTTTCTTTTTTTGTTATACCATTAGGTATCTTCAATTCAACTGATTTGGATAGTCCTATAAGGAATTTCTTTGTTCCTAAGGCTCAAATGAGAGAGCTTCATTAAGTCAGCCTCCATCTATTCAATTTTGAAAGTTCCCAATGTACAACAACAACATACCCAGTATAATCCCACTAGTGGAGTCTGGGGAGGGTCGATTGTACGCAGACCTTACCGCTACCTCATAGAAGTAGAGAGGTTGTTTCCTAAAAGTTCCCAATGTAATATGTATATTCAATCTTCAAATACTAATTTTTTTTCCTTCCTTTTTACTGTCATTCTAACGCTGATCTTGATCTTAACTGCAAAATAATGGAGTCACTAGTATGAGTAGTTTAGGATAATATTCATATTAGTTGATTTTTAATTTTTATGTCTTAAAAAATAATTTAAAAAATAAGTAATAATTGTTGATGATAATATTATTTTATCATTAAGTAATTGCATAAATTATTACTAGTCAATGTTTTCAAATATAATTAATAAGGATATAGCTCATAGCAAAGGCACAACTTCAATCCCTCTCTCAACACTTGCCTCATGAAGCTATAGCTCGTAACAAAAGAAGCAATTTTATTTCTTAACCAAGTTGACTATACAAGCATCATGTTCCATCATGATTTCGAGCTAAGACATCCTAGCCTCTAATTCATTGATCTTGCCATACGCAGGATGTTGACAATTACCCATAGAGATATTCCTACATCCATAGAACTTTTTTGCAAAGAAAGATTTATTAATTACTTTTTCATTACCCTTCTCTACCATGTCTTTTTTAAACAATATCTAGTTTTAAGAAAAGTTTTGGAAAAATCAAAATGATATTATTCAAAAATTATCCCTTTTATGTCAATAGCTAATTTTTTAAAGAGGTATATTACACCCCAAAAAAATTATTTATTTTGAAATGAAGTAAGTATAATTCTATAGAATAAATTTTTACTAAATAATTCTATAAGAGGATGGAATATCAAGTCAATAAAAGTTAAATAAAAAGAAATTGAGGAGTTTAGTACATATATATTATGTTGACTGTATTAACTTTTGTTGAAGATGTATATAAAATTCAAACAATAAACATTCAAGAAACTATAGCATTTAAAAGAAATTTATCACTAAATGACGACGTGATTGTGTATATAAATATGACACTTAATTAATCATATATAACAGCTAGCACGAAGCAGAATGTACCAGGAACTTTGGGTGTAGAACTTGGCCCAAAATATATTTCAAAATAACTTATATGATTCAAGAAAACATATCATTTAATATATCGTCTTGATCTAATTATACGACTAATTTCATGACTCAAATTTATACTATATTCATTCATATTATAAAATATTTATTTTTAATATAATTCATGTATGATATTATTTCTTTTGGCACAAAATAATTATAAAATTACTTTTCAAAAATATTACTTTACACCATCAGAGTTGTAGAAGATAAACAAAGAATTATTTAACAATTTCAAAGCTTGTTATTCAAGATTAAATAAGAAAATAACTATAAAATAACTAGCTGGGATTCTATAAAGCGGTACGCGGTATGAACTAAATAAAAAAAGAAAAACTATGGGCTATCACCATAAAATATTTATTGTTAATTATTTCATTCAAAAGTATTCACACTGCAACAAGTTGGGGTGCCAATTGATAAATTTATGAGATCACTGCTACTATCATAGTAATAATGCATGGAAAAAAAAAAAAAAAGAACCATCCACCGTCGAGCTTTCTAAAGGTCCCGCATATTAAATTAATATTTTATTATCAATTTATAAACAACCAATAGAATTCAATCTCTATATAAACAAAAACTTACATATTCACCAATCATATTCAAAACATTTAAGAAGCTTAACTTCTTCTTCTCCTCCTCCTCCTCTTCCTCGAAAAAGATAAGAAGCAAGTCCAAGCAGACGAAACTCGAAATCTTACTCATACATATTCGTTTTCTTTTTCCTTCTTTTTTGAGAAAATTAATTAGTTGGCGATGGGGATTATAGGTATAAGGGCAATGATTCGACAAGCTAAGTATAATGTTCTTGTTCGAACAAAAAAAGAGATACCAAAAGGGCATATAGCAGTGTATGTTGGAGAGAGGTATTACAAGAAACATAGGAAGTTTGTGGTTCCAATATCATATTTGGAACATCCATTATTTCAAGAATTGTTGAGGAAAGCTGAGGATGAATATGGATTTGACCATCCAATGGGTGGTCTTACTATTCCATGCAATGAAACTACATTTCTCACTATCATTTCTCATTTGAATCTCATCTATAGATGTCAATGATATTCAAGAGTGTTCTTGTACATGCTGAGCAGAGACGGATTCAAGATTAACGTTATTATTGTTGAACTCATTGTATTTTTAAATTTATGAGTTCAGAATTTAATGTAATGACTTTTTTTTCACAACAAATAATTATATACACATGCATTTAAGTTCAATGTAATAAATTACAGCTTCATGGAAGTAAATATTTTTTCCAAGTTCCACCTTATGCATGTATACGTATGTTCACTATTTAAAAATCACTATTTTTTTAATCAAAAGATATTCACCGATTATTTTGTAGAAGGAAAAAAAATACAATAGTAGTGTTATCATACACAAAAATAAAACCGCTTTTTAGCAATTTATTGAGAATTTTTATCCCACCAATATGCATTTTTCCAAGCAAGTTCAGTGGAAATAATGGGAATCGTGTTTGATATATAACATAAATTTTTTATTTATTCGCAATGAAAAAACTTCTATTTTAGTGGTGATTGTTTTCAATAGTAGTGTTATCATACACAAAAATAAAACCGCTTTTTAGCAATTTATTGAGAATTTTTATCCCACCAATATGCATTTTTCCAAGCAAGTTCAGTGGAAATAATGGGAATCGTGTTTGATATATAACATAAATTTTTTATTTATTCGCAATGAAAAAACTTCTATTTTAGTGGTGATTGTTTTCAATTTCTACATTATTTACACTTCCATGCACTAATTGTTTGTATTTTCTCATAAATCTCACCACACAAAACAATATTTTTCTTTTTAATTACTACATAATATTTGCATTTCATTCCAATTTTTTTACGAGGGTACTAATATTATTCATCTTTTCACGAAGATGCAAAACCAAAATTACTTTTCAATAAATTTAAATAATATATATTAATAGTGTGATAAATTTTTTTAAACGATAAACTTAAAATCTAATATACCTTCAAAGACCAACCAATTTTTTTCCTCTTCTCACATTCAAACCGATCGAGGACCCATTATAAATCTATGGCACTTGAAAACTTGGTTACCAATAACAATAATTATATATTTTGTTTTTACGCAATTTATAAGTCAGATTGATAATCTATGAATCAAAATGAGTAACCCGTTAAAAAAATTAAAAATTCACTACTAATAAAACAAAAAAATACATATTATTCATGTAAATAAGTTAAATCCATTGATTTGACACCTCGTATTCTCATTTATGTGATAAAAATTAAAAAATAGCTTCCACTTCTTTGGGACTAGTAATATTCTACGCTGCTTTGCATGGCTGGATTTTCATGTTTATTAAAAAGGGAATTTAATTCGCGGTGGAAAAGCAGCGTAGAAAAGGACATATTTAATTAATTTAATTTTAAAAAAATAATCCACTTTACAACGACGTTAATTAACGACCTACTAATAGACTGGGAATAAGTGATTATGACATATCGGTGGGGGTTATTTATGCTAATTAATTTAGTTGTACGGAGGATTATAAAATTAGTTGGACTTTGTCCACATCTAGAAATTCTTTCAATTATTGTTTTAATCTTAATTAATCATAATCAATTATTGTTAATTGTAAAGTTCTCAGTCTCTATGTCACGCTGATTACTGTTTAGATGGAAAATCTCTTTCGATGATGATGAGGCTACTTTTTTTTAAAAAAAAAAAATCTGGATCTGTCACACATTCTTTGGTATTGATAAATAAAGCACTGCTATATGAGTTGTTTAGACAAAATTGCTTTTCTCTTTCGTATAATTATAGAGCTATTTAATTTTAGCTCGTCTTTGAACATGCATCATGAAGTCATGATCATCGATTAAATATATGATTTGAGATGATTTCAAATTTCAAGTTTTAGAAAAAAAAAACGTGATTTGAAATTCTAAAATCATGATTTCAGATTCTTTAAAATGTAAAACTTGATCAATAAGTTTATATTTCGTAAGAAGAAAAATTTATTATTTTTAATTTTATTAAAGAAGCGATATATTCGGCATGAACAAATTATTTGTATCATGTGAAAAATGTTTATTAAAAAATAATTAACTATTATAATTATTAATCAATATATTTAGAAATTTATAATCACAAATATTTATTTATTAAAAAAAACACATAGATATATTCTTTCATCCTCTAGCACCAGAAGGTATATAACATATTCAAATATTATGATGGATATTGATTATATTCTTTTATTCCATCTTAATCGAAAATCTCAACGCTAATTCAAATTAATCAAATCCCACAATAATTATAATGGACATCGGAGAGGAAATTTTAAAAATCGGTCACAAGGTTATCGTGAATCCGAATTAGTAAGGGTAAGACCACATTTTGAAATAGCAATAATAAAGTAATTTCAAAACACAATAAACTATAATTACTACTTTCAAAACTAAACCAAAAAAGAAAAAAAAAAAACAAAAGACGAAAGAAAAAGATTAATATTATATGTGCTTCGTATTTATTTCCTTGAGGCAACTACTTCACAGAAACAGCAATGTGGAATAATTAACAATATGTTACGTACATTAATTAATTTAAAATTTTAAAATATGAACGCGGAGAATTAGATGTTCAAACAGTACATATAGATATATACTGGCATTATATTATTGGACGTCCATATAATAATCCATTTAGTTGGTTTATTAATTATTTTTTGCTCTAATTTTATATGTACAAGTACGAAATTTATTTTATTGACACTTGGGAATTCTTTTTTCTTTCCTTTCACTCCTTTCTGTTACAAGTCATCAACTTGATTAGGTTTGGACGTACAATTACAACTTTATGGTCAATACAACAAAAATATATTATTCAATCACCTCTCTTGACCATATAGCATCCATTTAACAATTTAATATATATAGGACAAAATTTGTGGGCAATATATTACATTATTAAGTATTATTCATGCAAGTTAATTTTATATCTCATTCTCTGCACAGTATAAGAAAGACTTAATTATTATTATAATTTTATATCTCGATATATATATATAACTTAATTATAATTATCCTTTCAAAAATTATATAATAGGCTGGAGGCACGAAAGAGTTCCTACATGCATATATTATAATAAAAGAAAGAGTAACATTTAGACAATGACTTTATAATTTAATATGACGAATTTTCATATTGAGTATATTATACACAATTAAAGACACAAAAATTGTATAGGGGACCGGAAATGTTGTTTCATGTTTGGTCGTGTTTCAGACATGAACATTAATAGGGATGAACAATATGTCCAAATTGGAAACAATGGCCAACTGACGGTGTTGTGTATTATGACCACCAACAAATTAAAGCAACCCAAATTCAAATATAAGTGGATATAAATGAACTTAATTAAGAAAAATTACACAGTAACTAACTTGTACACTTTTATTTGATCCAACGAGACTGTAATTTTGTTACTTCTGCATATTCGTGTGATTATATATAGGTTGTTGAGTGTATATTTTCACCTTATCGTAATTTTATCCAGCCTGATTATATGTAGCGAACATATACAATCTATGGTGATTGAATTGTATCCAACACGACTATATGTGTTGATATAATGAAATTGAGTAAACGTATAGATGTGATATGACAGAACAAAAATAGTACATTAGTGTTGAAGAATAACAAAAGTTCAACATTGATGGTTAATGAGATGAGTGGACTCTTTATAATGCATTGACAATCCTTCCCCCCTTGAGCTAGCTTTTGAGGTGAGAATTAAGCCGAAGACCTAATTTTACATAGTATCAAAGCAGGACTCATCTCACCCAACGTTGAGCCCCTGCAAAAAAATTAAAAATTACCCATACACTAGCTGCTAAGCACTTGGCTTGAGGTCAAGATCATCTCACCCAATGTTGAGCCCTCCAAAAAATTAAAAATTGCCTCGCAGCAACAGATGCTAAGCACTGGGCATGAGATGAGTGTTGAAAAATAACAAAAGTCTCACATTGGTGGTTAATAAGATGAGTGGACTCCTTATAAGGCTTCGAAAATCTTCCTTTTGGGGTGAGAACCTAATTTTACAATTAGCTGGAAATGATAATCAGGTAAACTATAGTTATGATATTTAAAACACCAAAACTATAGTGTTTACGGAAGTTTCTCAATTAATTAACTTCACAGAATTAAACAGAATATGCAATAACTTCAAGTAAACAAGTGGGCTCCTTGATCAACTCTTGGATGAGAGTGATGACTTCATAGGGAATTGAATATTTAATTTTCTTCCCATAGGACAAAAATGAGCAAAGACCATGTGAAGTAGGACCTCCCTTACACAGTCCACTTTGATGGCAACAACAAAGGCAGCTAATATAAATCCACCACCTTTCCAGTTCCACCAATTATATCCAACACCTAATTAAATCCATTCATCTTACTTAGAACAACATATCATATCATGGGTATTCGTTTGCTATCTATGTTTTCAACTATCAAGCAATTCCACAAAGCTGTTACTAGGAATCAAGTATCAGACGTTCCAAAAGGACATTTTGCAGTTTACGTAGGAGAAACAGAGAAGAAACGATACGTGGTTCCAATTGCATACTTAAATCAACCTTCGTTCCAAGAATTGCTACGAAAATCAGAGGAAGAGTTTGGATTTCAACATCCAATGGGTGGTCTCACAATACCCTGCAATGAGGAAGCTTTTTTTCATGTCACTTCTCGATTGACCAAAGCTTAATCAGTATATAATGTCTTCTATTTATTTTTCGATACGTATCATGTTACGTTTTTCCTCTTGCCATGCAAGAGCTGTAAATTTTATGTGCAAAACCTTTACAGTACCGACTCAAAGACAAGTACTGGAAAGGAAAACATTCAATCAAATATTTATTATTCTTCATTGACATTACGCATCACTTTATTAAGTTACCATATGTTTGTTGTAGAAATTTACTCTAATTACCTTATAAGTAGCCTATCTAATTGGTTAAATATTTTTTAAAACATCAGTATATAGAACTTAAAAACTTTTCTACGTTAAATGATCAAAGAGCAAGAGAGATTTTGTAACGTAGAGGCCAGAGGATGTTCTGTCTCGTTATCCACAAGGAATATTTTGCGGTTGAGAGGAGCTTTCGAGCAACGTTAATTAAAAATTATTTTACACCCTAAGTGGCGCGAGCTTTGTGCACCGAGCTATATTTTTGACCAATGAACATGATTTAATTACTTAGACGTTATTCTATGTTGGTCAAATGCGTACTTTCAAAGTTAATAATGCTCAAGGATAAAATAAGAAGAATAGTGTTATTTATACATTGATTTTGATAAATGACATGTGTATTAAGGAGCATTTACTTTCAGTAAAGACGACAGGTAAACAGGGGTAGAGAGAGTAGTAATTTATTCCAAGTATAGTGTGCCAGATGATTATGTTTATTTTGATGGAATTTCAATCATTTGCAATTAATTAATTATCAGGATCTGGGTCAGAGACTTGGAATAAAAGATGTCAAAGCACTTTCTGTAGAACTACTGTTGGAGTAGTTGTCAAGAAATTTCTTTAAATCCTTAATTTTTTTCTTTTTGCAGAATTAATAATAACCAGGAAATCTAATTATATATTGAGCAGCGTCAGCAGTGATTGGTGTAGATCTTAGACTAATAGATTTGAGGTTGTAATAATAGTATTAATTAGATTAAGTAAACCTACATAATGGCAAGTAATGCCAACTCTCAACGAATTTTTAGATTCCTTTACATTTGTTTGCAAATGTAAAGTCGTCAACCACCAAAAGTTGTGGTGAAGCACTAAGTAATTCTTCGTTTTTGACCGAATCACTTATTGTGTCGCTTTTGATTTTTTTCGTTTATCTTCATACTCATGTGATCTTACAAGATTTGTTTTTACTAGCTTCCGCATGTCACCTTATTCCTGTCGGTCCGAACAGATTAGTAGGTGTCGAAAGTGGATCAGACATTGGATGAATCTATAGGCACACAATATAAAAGCTTATGATAAAATAAAAAATGCGCAACTTCTATTTCATTTCCTTGATCAGGCACAATAATTCCTTGATCAGGCACACAATAAATAACGTGTTTCATAAATTCAGAAACATAAATACGCGGAGAATTAAATCATGTACAAAAGAATATGTGTACAGGTAGTTTAATTTTGGCCAAATTTAAGTAATTTATTATATATATATTTGTCAGTCGTTATTTAATGAATCATTGGGTTGTTTGATCAAACTTATTATGGTACTGAATTTGTTCTCTTTCACGTTTAGGAGCTATGTTGTTTGGACTCTTCAAAATCAGCAGGTGCGTGTCAGAATCTCGTAGTATGGCATGCAGTACCTATTATGTTGAAGCTATCATCAAATGAATAAAAATGTAAAGTGTCCTTGATTGATTTATTTTATTTTTAAGTTAAAATAATTTTCCAGTATTAAAGTGATTGGGTAAAGTTCAAAAATATTTTTTTTAGAAATACTAAGTTATGGCATTTGACTTATAGTCATGATCCAAAAGTCAACAGGAAGAATACACAATTTGTTGTGCTGCCATATTTTTTTGAAGTATCAGGAACAAGACACATACACGTGGGCATGCAGTTATTTCCGCAGAGAAGGCATGTACCAAAAAATATCTTTAGAGCATAATGACTTCACAACTTTTTGGAGCACCCCAAGGACAAGAAGGCAGTATGGGAGTTGCAAATGGATACTAAAGAGTCCTTGTGGTTTCATATAATGTTTTGGGACAAACAATAATATATATGGATATGTCCAAAGTGGAAACAATGGGAGAACAGTGGTATGTGTTTAACCAGCTTATGCCCATCCCTCATCACCAAAATTCAGGAATAGATGGCTACATGGCAGCGCAGAAACTTCTTCGGATATTCAAAATTTAATAATATAATATATACGTATGAAAAATAATTATTGACCTATATATTTAATTTCATATATGTTTCTTATTCGACTAAGCATCTTTCACTACATGCATTTGGAAACTCTCCAAGCAATTGTTCTCATTACTTTGGCAACTTAAGTTATTTCAAACTAGAGTGGCAAAATCTAACTTATTTTCGTAGTAAAACATTCAAATATCTGTCCAAATTCAAACTAGTAATTAAGAACTTGTAACAAGGAATAGTGGGCTACTTAGTCATCCCAAGGGAAATACTTTAGTTTGTTGATGAGCCATGTGAAGTAGGGCCATTATCACATGGGACCAAGAACATACAATAGGACAGATGAGAAGTCACACTATAAATATATAGCCTTTTCCAGTAAAATCATCAAACACCTTCAGTGCATTATTCCACACAAATGATAATATTTATCTCAACATCATGGGTATTCGTTTGCTATCTATGATTTCCGGGGTCAGCCAATTCCACAAAGCTGTTACTCGAAATCAACTATCAGATGTACCAAAAGGACATTTTCCGGTTTACGTGGGAGAAACTGAAAAGAAGCGATACGTAGTTCCAATTGCATACCTGAATCATTCTTCCTTCCAGGAATTACTTCAGAAAGCAGAGGAAGAGTTTGGGTTTCAACATCCAATGGGCGCTCTCACAATACCCTGCAACGACGATGCATTTTTTCACGTCACTTCTCGATTGAACAATTCCTTATAATATTGTGAAATTGAGAGATTATAGTACAGCTTACTCTTTTCTCTTTCATTTAATTTTTTCCTCTTGCAATTTGCAATGCAAGAGCTGTAAATTTTTGTGTATTGCCTTTACACTGACTCGAAAGGCAAAGCATACAATCAATTTTATTTTATTTTTTCACTGTCATACTGAAAAAAATTATTTTTAAGTTAAGACTTGTGCGTACAACTTAACACAGATTATTTTTTCCGTTTCAATTTATTAGATACTACTATATGATTGATACAAATCCCACTTTGTGGGGTTATATTGGTAATATATTGTGTTTGGTCCATATAAAATTTTAAAACGAAAGAAATAATCTCTCTTAAAGTTGTGATTTAAAATAAATTTTAGATATTTGCCTCAATTTATATGATATGCTTTTCTGTTTAATTGGTTAAAAAAATATATGTTTTTATATTTAATATTGAAATATCTATTTTATTTAATGAGATGATTAACAATCACACAAAATGTTTATAACTTATTCATACTATAAATTTCAAAAAATTTGTTTTCTTTTTAAAATATAGTGCTTAATCGAACTATTTCTATTACTTAAATATAAGTAGCAATAAGTCAATAGTTTGTGGTTGACATGTCTACTCTATCAGTTGTCGATTGATATGCCTGCTGTTTTAACTATGAATTTGTAATATTGCTCCTTAAGCAGACAACTGCAGATTGACGTGTCTATTGTAGATTGTGGAATTAACTCACATTTTAAAAGCTAGTAAAAAAGAGAAAAACTTATCCAAACTTTATAAGAAGATCATCTATTTCACTAACCATTGATGTAAGACATTTTTATTCTTTAACATAATCAACCTTATTGGAATACCCTTTTTTTTTTTTTTTTGAAAACAATAAATATTATCATTAACAAAATAATATATCATCTAGGCTCCCAACCAAGAAAACTAGTTACATGAGAAATTGTTGAATCAAACACACAAACAAACAGAGGATAATATGGTAATTAAAGCACCCCAAAAATATTGCTGCAACCACTTCCTTAATTATAGAATTGCTTCCTTTTGATCACTTCTAGTACCAACGCTAATTAAATATGTTTAGTTCAATCATTTTCAATTTTTTATTAACTAGATCTGGTTTACAGACTTGGAATAAAAGATGTTAAAGCACTTCTGTATAGCTGTTATCGAGCTTTTTGTTTTTCTTTTTGCAGAATTAATAATAAGGAAATCTAATTATTGAACATCGTCAGCAATGACTGGAAATTAAACTTGTAACAATATTAATTAATTAGATTACGCAAAGCTACTGATATAGTCATATCAAAAATGGTTCCAATCATTTGATCTTTTATCATCTGACTCTGTATCACTGATTATCCGATATAATATTATTATTATATGCGTGTGAACTAATTTCAATTGATTTTAAATGCTAGATGATATATAATTAGTAAGTAGTAGCAGTTAATTAATTAAGATAAAATTATGCTCTTTTTTAAAATTATAACGTTCTCAATTTTTTTAATTTCATATAATCAAACGAGAAACAGGGGAAATAAAACCTCTTGGCCTCTTACAATTTAAATAGAAGAAGATGAACTTTCAGATCTCTTATACGTAAAAATGAAAGTCATGGATCGATGAGTCGATATGTATCTGCAGGCATAATAAAAGCTTATGATATATTCATAAATGCCCAAAAACTGATCATTTTCTTGATACGGCAACTTCTTCGTTAGTAGCTCGTTACTGAATAAATAATGTGTTCCACAAATTCAAAATCATATACGCGGAGAATTAAATTATGTACAAAAGAATATACGTACAGGTAATAGGTTTGGTCAATTTAAGCAATTTATTTTATTTGTTAATCGCTGCTTAATTAAATATTGGGTTGTTTCTTCAAAGGTCCAAATTTATAGTACGGAACCTGTGTTTGTTCACACTTAATTAGTTCTTATTCATTTTTTTTTATTTTCATTTTCTTTCGTTGCAAATCACCCTAGTATAGCTATCTTAGATTATTATCTTTCACAAATCATAGTTATATGGAGTATAAAATTAAAGCTCATATAGTATTTATGGTAGACTTTATATGCTGAAGATATCATTAATTAAATGAATAAAAGTGTTATTTCTAATTATGTTTTTGAATGAGATGGTTTAACGCTACAATTCAAATATGGTATCAAATCGTGCGAATTAGCCTGTTAAACCCATTAAATTGTGCTCCTGCTAAACCCTGAATCTTACTATATAAATACATTATCATGAGTGTAAAATGTATGCTTTTTCCCACGATAATATGACGGCTAGGGTTAGCTATCTAACCAAAAGATTAAAAAAAAAAAAAAAAAAAAACTCTTCATTTTCCAACGATATCTGACAAAGAAAGAATCAACCAAACTTGTGAGAATTTTCAACTATCAGTAACACACAAGTCATTATTGGTGCAGTAAAAACTACTGAAATAATAAATACTATTTTCATGCAAGTAGCCACTAGTTGGGAACGTAACATATATAATTAAATTGAAAATTCAGACGAAGAATACACAATTTGTTGTGCTGCCATGTATACATGTGGGCATGCAGTTATTTCTGCAGAGGCTGCATGATAAGTTGGAATTATTTGCACCAAAAGTTATGTTTTAGATCATTAATGACTTCACAACTTTTTGGAGAAGTGGAAGATATGTATACTTCTAACTTCTAATCTACTTCAACTTAATTCACCAATGACAACAAGGCAGTATGGGAGTTGCAAATGGATACTATAAAGGAATTAGAGAGCAACATAATTAATTGTTTGTTGGCTCCATATATTGACAAAAACAATACAGTGTAGTGGATAAATTAGCTTCCACTATTTTTTATGTTTTTGAGCCAAATAATATACTTAATTGGCATCCACAATCACTATTCTTTGCACTTTCAATCACTTTATTCTAGTCTTGGCAAGTTCCCGATGCCAACTATATATTTATCCTGCCATTCATGTCACTTATCATAGTGATAGAATAAATTATCTCGTACACATGCTGGATAATTTGTCCAAACATAGTTAATCTTTACGTCCAACAAAACGATCTTACCCTAACTTGGAAAGAATACAATAATGGGTTGATCAATTAATTAAATTATTTGCTGAATATTTTATTTGTTGATGATGGAACTAACATGTGAAGTTGGCCCATTTCACATGACACCCATTAATTGTACACAAGTACAGCTGAGCTACGGTGGGACGCAATATTTTTATATACTGAATAGCCAGCAGATCAGCCACTATAAATATAAGCATTTCATAATGCTAAATCAGAACAAGAACAAGTCAGTCAAATCATCAAACACCTTAACTGCATTATATATTTTTTCTCAACAAGTTCAAGTTTAATCACAATCCTATCAAACATCAGTTTATATATAAAAGTTACCTTCAGTATCAAGATCTAGTGATGGGTATCATTCGTTTACCATCTATGATTTCCGGTGTCAGGCAATTCCACAAACTGAGCTCAGTTGTTACTCGGAATCAAATATCAGACGTACCAAAAGGACATTTTGCAGTTTACGTTGGAGAAACAGAGAAGAAGCGATATGTAGTTCCAATTGCATACCTGAATCATTCTTCGTTCCAGGAATTGCTTCAGAAAGCAGAGGAAGAATTTGGATTTCAACATTCAATGGGCGGTCTAACGATACCCTGCAATGAGGAGGCATTTTTTCAAGTCACTTCTCGATTGATGAACAGTTTATGATATGAAGATGCAGCATCATATTAGTGACGGAATATATTTAGAGCTTAATTAGTGTTTTTCTCTTTCATTTATTTATTTTTCCTCTTGCATTGCAAGAGCTGTAAATTTTTGCCAATTGGCAAGGCAAAGCATCCATTACTTTTTAATCGTCTACTATACTATTTTACAATATTCAGTAATACTTATTGAATTTATAAAATCAAATGAATAATTTGTTTATTTTATATCTATTTTTGACCTTAATTCAATAACATTCAATTTTCAAATAAGATGATGTAGTAAAATTATTGTTCTTGCAACTTCTTAATTTCCTTGCCAAATTAATATATAGACAATTATTATTGAAAGGATAGAGTATTTTAGTTGTTTTATATTAACAACTGAATTTACCAGATAATTCAAATTGAGGATAAGAAGTTTTTTCTTTTTATCTGAATTTCTTTTTATAAATCCTTTAGATATCCTAATATGTTAATTATTGTGATTTTTAAATATATAAATTTATTTGAAAAAATGTCTTTATGCTTCTATCTCTAAATTTATGATCAAAAGTTTAAAATTTTAGTTTTTGAAATTTTATTTATGAACATATAAATTGAAATAAATAGTGAAGTAAATAGTAAACATTCCTCACTTCCAACCTTATGGTTTTAAGTTTGAATCAAACAAACGAAAACATCATAGCTTTTAAGAGAGTTAGAAAAAAATAAAAAAGTACATACTCCCCCTTCCCAAACCTATTTCAAAATAAGTGAATGTTTAATCTTTTTATTGCGTTTCAAAATGAATGGTGTTTTACATAATTACTTGTCCACTTTCCTCTTCACACGCTCCTTAAGAAATTACGTATAAGAAGACTATTTTCATTAATTTATCCTTTAATTATTTTTAACATTACACTTTTTTTTTAACTTGGTAACTTTTGTATTTTTAACATTACACTTTGTTTATGTATTTTATTCATCAATACCAGTATCAACAATAGATGAACTTTCTTTGAACTTTATAATATTTGATATGCTTTCAAAAGAATTAATTCTAAGGGAAAATGAAAAATTGGTTGATTCTATTTTTATTTCGTAAATTAACAAGTAATTTCGGATAAATAGTTTTAGTTATATAAATAAGAAATATAGAACTAAGGGAGTACTTCTTTTCTACTTATTAGAAGAGAGTAGTTTCCTTCAGAGATGTGTTCAAGCCATGGTCAATATTCCAAGGACACACAATAATGGCTAATGATAAAATCATAAATGTGTCTGAAAATTTTCTTTTCCTTTTGGCAACTTCTTCGTAGTAACTCAATGCCCAATAATTAATGTGTTTTTATCAATTTGAATAAAATCCAATAACGCGGAGAATTATATTACGTACGAAAAGAATATACTGACAGTGGTAAGCAATTTATTTTATTAATTGTTAGTCGTTCGTTAATAAATTAAATCATTTGGTGGTTGGAATTTGTGTTTATTCACATTTAGGAATTCCTTTTTCGTCCATTTCATTTCCTTTTATTGCAAGTAAAATTAATTAGATTATTTAGGGTTTTTTTTTCTTTCACAAAGTCAACATAGAGAACGAAGCTCAACGTGGAAGCACTCATTTAAAGTTCAAAAAATACATTAGTTAACGATTCAAACTTTTCAATAGATGAACATATTTTTTCTACGAGGAGAACCCGCAATTGCTATTGTTTGAGTACACACAGGATAAACCCTCACTCCCGTATAATAGCTCGCAAAACCACACAAGAAAGGTAATGCTAAAGGCAAACCCCTTACTTTCGCTGGCAAGGAATTTTAAATTTGAGACCTCCAACATGAAAGTCTCAAGCCTAAACCACTGGGACACCAAAAAGGGTCATCGCACCTTTCAATATGGTATAAAGCAGATAGCTGTCATGGTTTCTTGTATTACACCGTCATTAACAAAAATTACACAATTGATCATAAAATAAAATACATGGAGGGAATATCACACGCATCGTTATATAAATAAACTTAATTTTTCTCTCTCTCTCTAATAATTTATAGTTTTTAAAAAGAATTATTTCGTGTTTCATCGTCTGAAATGTGGAGTAAAGATACTACTCTCTCTGTTCACCTTTACTCGTCACTATTTCGCATTTCAGGGTCAATTTGACTAAACTTCACTAAATTGAAGTAACTAAATTTAATATTTAAAATTTAGATAGTTAAAACTATACATGTTATAAGATGATTTAAATAGTTAAAACTATACATGTTATAAGATGCAATTCTTCTCATATTAATATGATGAAAAAATATATCTCAAATGTTGGTCAAAGTTCATGTAGTTTGACTTCGATAAATGAAATAATGATAAGTAAAAGTGAACAGAGGAAATACTGAAGAATAACTGATCTTTTCATGCAAGTTGCCACTGGTTCAATATTACCTAATTAGAAAATTGACCACCAAAAATAATGAGGCAAACATAATTTTTTATTGTGCCATTACCTGACACAAATTGTGAAGATATTAGACAATGACTTCCCAACTATGGAAAACAGAAAGATGACTTGACAAATAACTTGTAAGGACTTGCCCTCAACGGCAATAAGGCAGCACGGGAGTTGCAATTTGATAGAAAAGAATAACGTGGATATACATATTCATATTAAACTGTCCAAAGTGGAAACAATGGGAGAATATATAGTGGTAAATACATTACCACTTTATGGCCATCCGTCATCAAAATACTATACTTGGAAGGAATATACGTATTATTATAGTGGTGATCGATTGGGAATATATTGGAAATGTTAAGTTAAATACTCCGATCAAAAGACATGTGAAGGAGGGCCCTTTCCGCATGGGAGTTGGGACCAATTATATACGTATTTCTCACTAGGACAACTGACCTTGAACACTATAAATAGAAACCTTAAATTTCCAAAGTTGAGAGCAAGAACAAGTCAGTCAAATCATAATCTCATCAAAAACCAGAATTAACTTGCCTTCAATATCAAAATCTAGCAATGAGTATTATTCGTTTGCCATCCATTATTTCCAGTGTCAAGCAATTTCACAAACTACATTCTGTTCTCACCCGGAATCAAATTTTAAATAATGTACCAAAAGGATATTTTGCAGTTTATGTGGGAGAAACAGAGGAGAAGAAACGATATGTGGTTCCAATTGCATACCTGAATCAAACTTCATTCCAGGAATTGCTTCAGAAAGCAGAGGAAGAGTTTGGGTTTCAACATCCAATGGGCGGTCTCACAATACCCTGCAATGAAGATGCATTTTTTTATGTCACTTCTCGATTGAACAATTACTTATGATATGGATTACAGCATTCTACAGAAGTCTTCTTTCTTTTCTTTTGACTATTTTTTTACCTCTTGTCATGCAAGAGCTGTAAATTATAAATGTTCAAAGTTTTTTCTCTGGTTAACATTGTTCAGAGGATTGAAAAGGAAAATATACAATCAACTCTTTTTTACTATTATCTTCATTGTCCTCGAATATCTACTCCATCCGACTAGTTCTGGGTTCGAATGCCTGGTAACTCACTATCATATCAAAATTCTGGTTCTCTGTAGAGAAGTCCGTATTTTTCAATCAATTTCATCAAAAATTATAATAGATCCTGATACACCTTGGTTAACACGAGTATATAAGTCATGTTACATTGTTGAATAACAAGTCTTTCAAACTCGTGTGCTTGAGAGTCCTGATAGATCAAAATCCAAATCAACTCCTTGCTGGTTGAAAGGAATTCCTATAGCTCCAACAAACAAAGTAAAGAGTCCTAGTTACCTCAAACCTCAATAAATTGATATTTTAGAACAGACTATGAGTTCAACTTAACGCTGATTAGCATGGCTGGATGCTCTGTTTCTTTATCAAAAAGGAATAATAATTAGTATAGAGAAGGATATAAACTAATTTGATAATTCCTAAATAATCTATAATATCGTTAATTATCTACTGACATACTGGAAATAATATATGGAACAGTGAGCTATTTTTGTGTGCTAATTCTTTGGAGTTACGTTCACACAGATCAACCTAAAAGGGTGGTTTGGGAGAAGAATTGTGGAGAAAAGTTGGTTTTGCATAAGACGGAAGTTTGAGTATCACATCATTATCAGAATATATATTCTCAAGTATCTTATGTGATGGACATGCCTAGCTAAGGCGTAAATATATAAAAGGTTATTCTCTATAATAATTCAAACCTATAAATAAGATGATCACACATTTTATCATTTAAAATGATAAGAGTAAAAATACTAATCATAGTGGCAGAATAAAAATATAATTAGGGAGATCTCCTGCAATTCCAAGAGGTTTTGAAAATGCAACTGCAAAAGAGAAAGCTATGAAAAAAGACTGAAAATTTTGAAAAGGACAACTTTGTTATGGAAACGAATTTCTTGAATTGCTTTGACTTGGGCTTTCTTGGATTGGTTACAAATGCCTAATGTCACCCAATTTTTACTTGTGTATGGGTGATTTTAGATATTAAAAATTAAAAATATTGTACCATCTTCTACAAATATCTTCCTCAAATATTTAATACTTCAAAATATCTATACTTTTCCTAAGCACAGATATCAACAGTAACACTAAAACTTTCTAGTTTTTTTCTTAATATCTAGGATAGTCATTTTTTCAAAAGAATCACTTTAGATATTTTTCACAATGCTTTTTCTTATGCAAGTTGCCGCTGCCACTAGTTGGAAACCTAATTAACGAATTCATAAAGATATTAGACAATGACTTCACAACTATGGAAAACAGAAAGATGACCTGACAAATTACTTGTACTTGTAAGGACTTGCAGTTTGGTGGAGAACTTCAATGACAATAAGGCGCATGGGAGTTGCAATTTGATAGAAAAGAATAACGTGGATAAATATGCATATCCAAAGTGGAACCAATGGGAGAATATATAGTGGTATATACATTACCACTGTATGGCCATCCGTCATCAAAATGCCATACTTGGAATGCATATTATACGTGCTGATATATTGGGAATATGCTAAGTAAATACTCTGATCAAAAGACATGTGAAGTAGGACCCTTTTCACATGGGAGTTGGGACCAATTACAAGTAATTCTCACAAGGACAACTGACCTTGAACACTATAAATAGAAACCTTAAATTTCCAAACTTGAGAGCAAGAACAAGTTTCAAATCATAATCTCATCAAACACCAGAGTGAACTTACCTTCAATATCAAAAACTAGCGATGGGTATTATTCGTTTGCCATCAATTATTTCCAATGTGAAGACATTTTGCAAATTGCAGATCTCAAATCATGTACCAAAAGGACATTTTGCAGTTTATATAGGAGAAACAGACACGAAGAAGCGATATGTGGTTCCAATTGCATACCTGAATCATACTTCGTTCCAGGAATTGTTTCAGAAAGCAGAGGAAGAGTTTGGTTTTGAACATCCAATGGGCGGTCTAACAATACCCTGCAATGAAGATGCATTTTTTCATGTCACTTCTCGAATGAACACTAGTTTATGATATGGATTGCAGCATGCTACACAAGTTTTCTCTCTTTTATTTTGACTAGTAATTATTTTCCTCTTGTCATGCAAGAGCTGTAAATTTAATATGTTCAAAGTTTTTCCTCTGGCTAATATTGTTCGGAGGATTCGAAAGGAAAATATACATCAATTATTTTTTACGATTCTTCATTGTCCTCAAACCTCAATGAATTGATATCTTAGAACAGCCTGTGAGTTCGACTCAATGCTGATTCACATGGCTGGATGTACTATTTCTTTATCAAAAAGGAATATTAATTAGTATAGAGAAGTATATATACTAATTTCCTAAATAATCTATAATATGGCTATTATCTACTGACATAGTGGAAACGATATATGAAACAGTGAGCTATTTTCGCGTGATAATTCTTTGGGGTTAAGTTCACACAGATCGCCCTAAAAGGGTGGTCTGGGAGAATAAATTTTGGACTAAAGTTAGTTTTGCATAAGACGGAGGTTTGAGTCTCACACCATAATCAAAATATATATTCTCAAGCATCTAAAGTTACAAATAAGATGATCATACATTTTACCATTTAAATGACTAAGTAAAAATACTAGTCATAGAAATACCGTAGAGAATGGCAGAACAAAATATAATCAGAGAGATCAGAAGACCATTAACAAGGTTTTGAAAATTCAACTGCAAAAGAGAAAGCTACGAAAAGAGAAGGAATTTTCGAAAAGAACAACTTTGTTACTAAAAACTTCTTGAATTGCTTTGACTTTCTTGGGTTGGTTACAAATATCTAATGTCACCCTACTTGTATTAGTATATAAATAATTCTAGATACTAAAGGGTCTATATTGTAAGGCTTGAACCCGTGAGTTTTCTGATAACATGGCAGCAACTTTACCAGTTACTACAAGGCTCCCCTTCAAAAATTCTAGATACTAAAGATTTTAAATACTGTACCTTCTTCTACAAATATCTTACTAAAATATTTAGTACTCTAAAATATCAATACTAACAAATATCACCCCTAACACAATAACTTTCTAGTTTTTTTTTACTAATGTCTATGATGGTCATTTTTCCAGAAGAATCACCTTAGATATTTTTCACAATACTATTTTTTATCCAAGTTTCCACTGCCACTAGTTGGAAACCTAATTAAAGAATTCAAAACCAAGAATAATCAGCAGAACACAATTTTTTTGGCTGCCATGCGCCCATGCCTAACACAAAATTGTGACAATATTTGCCGAAGTGGAAATAATGGCTTAGCTTTACCAAATCACATGAATGTGTGCAGTAGTTATTTCCACGTAAGAAAAGCTTGTGAGCCAATGAATTTAGACGTAGGAATTTGCGCCAAATATGATCTTTTTAGATTATGACTTCACAAATTGCATGTACTTCTAAGGACTCTTTAACTTAATTCACCAACAACAAGATCACACGAAGGCAGCATGGCCAAAGTGGCCGTGCTGTGACATAAACATTTTCTCTTTTAATTTCTATTTTCATGTTTTGGCACAAAAAATAATGTGGATAAAATGCATATCCAAAGTGGAAAAAATGGGTGAATGGTGGTATGTGTTTAACCAGCTTATGGCCATCCATTACCACCAAAATTCAGGAATAGATAAACGAGTGGAAGGCAGAGTAGAACAAACCCACAAGTTATTGTACTCAGGCTCCAAAAATGACCATTTTTCTCTCCCTAAAATTGGCAACTAATTAGTTCAAATTCCAAACTATTTAGTTGGCTAAAACTTTTAGAGGTGACAAAATCCATCTAAGTTTATAGGCATTGCGTAATGACCCATTTATCTCAACAGAATATTCAAAATAACTTAACAATTTACATACTGCGTGTGCAGTCTTAATTAGCTGCTACATGCCTACATACTTGCAACTTTATCTTGCGCAAGTTCCCGAGCCTAGCACGCGCTAGTACACTAAAAATACAGAGGTCCTCCGTAGTAGGAACTTAAATTTATATCTTTTGTGGGTTTTATTAATCCTTTGTCCACCTTTGTTCGTCCATTATACCGTTTCAGTTTATAAAATTATTAAATAATTTATCATGTTGTGTTTATTTTTCCCCTACTATCAAAAAATATTTATTTTTTCATATTTAGACGACTTATATTTAATAAGAGTTTCTGTATATCGGACAACTATTAATGGACAGAAAAAGTATAATAACACACATTCCCAAGGCAACACGCATTGGAACTATAGCAAACCCATAATGCACTACTTATAATATTAACTTTCGAATATGAAGCATGTGAAGTAGGGCCTCTATCACATGGGACCAATTGACCTGCCGTGACACGCAAAATACTGCCCGCAGTGGCTATAAATATAGCCTTACTTCAGGACAATAACAATTAGCAATTCATCAAACACCTTCAGTGCATTATTCCAACAAACACCAAAATTTCCCTTCAAAATCAAAATCTAGTGATGGGAATCATTCGCTTACCATCAATTAAGCAATTTCACAGATTGCACTCTGTTGTAACTCGGAATCAACTATCAGATGTACCAAAAGGGCATTTAGCAGTATACGTAGGAGAAACAGAGAAGAAACGACACGTGGTTCCAATTGCATACCTGAATCATACTTCTTTCCAGGAATTGCTTCAGAAAGCAGAGGAAGAATTTGGGTTTCAACATCCAATGGGCGGTCTAACAATACCCTGCAATGAGGATGCATTTTTCTATGTCACTTCTCGATTGAACAATTCCTTATGATATTATGAAGAAGCAGCATTAATTAAGAGATTATACTAGAGCTTAATTTGTGTTTTCTTCCTTCATTCTTTTTCCCCCTCTTGCCATGCAAGAGAGGGCGTAACTTCATGTACAAAGCATTGCCACCGGCTCACATTGTTTTTTGGACAACCGGAAAAGAAAAATTTACAATTCAATTCAATTCCTCGCTCCATCTTAGATTACTTGTAGTGATTTTATAGCACAAGACATAAATAAAAATAAAATAATTCAAAATGCATTCTGATTAATATTATCTTTAATTTAAAATAAATAAATTATTCAAAATTTTAATCATACGATTTTAGAATTCAGATGGATTCAATATTGCCTCATTTTTTTCAAAAATCGCTATGACTAATCAATTCAAATCAAGCTATTCATCTCGTTCTATCAAACTATCAAAAGACTTTGAATAACACTCTTAGAATCTAAGCCCTTTCGAAGCGCCATTAGAATTATTGAAAATTTTATATATATTTATTTATTAAACAACAACAACAACATACCCCAATGCCTCAAAAGGCTCCCGCTCATTGCAGGGTGAGGAGGGGTCGGATGTACACAGCCTAACCCCTATGTTTAAAAACATAAAGCGGTTGTTTCCAGATGACTCATGAGGAGCGTCGAAAGTTGCATTGACTAACTCCTACTTCACAAATAAAAAAAGTGCAGATAGTTAAAGAGACATTTTGCTTTATTCCATCATACTCCAAGGCCAAAATATATGTATTTATTATTTTAGTAAAATTATTTATTAAATATTTTATAATTTTTTTAAGAAGTATAATTTAAAAATAATTAAAAGAGTATCATGAAAACAAATAGCCTTTTATTTGTGTTGAATATTTTTCTTGAGGAGTCTGTTATACCTAAATAATCACTCAGGGGGGTGTGGATTTTCTTTTAGTTTATTTCTGTACCTTCTCAACTTTTTTTAAAAAAAAAAATTAAAAGCACTTATTTTTTTTAAACATCTCAAAAAGCAAATTAAAAATCAAAATTACTTTAAATATGTCAATTCAAATACCTCTTAATGTTGACTAGAGAGCATTCTTTTAAGAAAAATACTTTTTTAAAAAACAATAAACAACGTGAAATGAAAAAAGCATTCATACCAAGAGTAATTAGGCTGTCATCTAAGATAGGATAGTCATCAACTCACTGCCTTTCGTAAATTCATATGTATTACTCTTCTTGTCTTTTATATTATGTGTTAGTAGTTATTATTTTAATCATCAAAAAATAATGTTTAATTGCAGTTTTAAAAATATTTTTTAAGTATATAAAATTGTTAATTATTGTTAGGATCAAGTGCTTATCATTATGCCAAAAGTTATAGCTGATAGCAAAGGCGCAATTTTATTTCTTACAATTCCACCAAGCAAGCGCCATGTTCGATCATGACAAGGACCCGAGCTACCTTAGCCCCCTCGTAATCCTTGCCATAGACAGGATATTATCATTACAACAACAATTATGTATTACATACATTATAGTAATTTTTAAATATTTTAAAAAAATAAATTATTAAAATATTATATTTAAATTTGTGTTAAAGACATTAATACAACTCTCATATTTCATACCACATGAAATAAAATAGTAGTAGTTAATGATCTTCCACTGCCACGGCTCATCCATGTGATAAGAACACAAAAAGAATATTGCCCCCAAAATAGACTGCGTAATATATGAATTTAAATTTAATATGAATATCGATTAGCAAAAGAAACAAATAAAAAAGTCCAAATGCATGTACTTCTAATTAAGGACATGTGCTCTTTGCATAGCTCCCGGAATGAAAAGAAATTACTCCCCCTTTTATTTTACTTGAGCTTAAGTTCTATGTGTACACGAGCTATACAGACAACATGTAAATTATACAATTAAATTGCTTATAAAATATTTATATATAATATATTTATTAATACTTATTTTGTTTTAATTTATTTGTCTTTACTCTTTTTTTTTTTTAAATCTCATGTTTTATGAATAGTAGCGACATTGACTCCTAACATCATATCAACATCATTAAAAATATAAAATTTAAAGAGCATTTTGATATAATAGCATCTTTAGTTTAAAATCAAAAGACTTAATTTTATTTGTTTTAACTCGCATTTCAAGTCAAGTTGAAACAAAGAAATAATAGAATGAAAGTAAGAATTAATTCACCATATATTATGAGTTAGTCAATTGGTAACATGAATCTTTGACGGAAATTATTTAGGGGCTAGAGTTGGTGCATGTTCTTTTTCTTTATGTGCAAGGAATAATTATGAATCTGTCCACATTAACAAATTAATTTAAATGTACAGTTGTTGTAAGTTTTTAAACATAGGGATCAGGCTGTGTACATTCAATCTCCTTACCCCGTAATGGGCGAAAGCCTTTGAGGCATTGGGATAATGTTGTTGTACAGTTGTCGCAAGTTGAATTTGTCCACATTAACAAATTAATTCAGTTCAGTTTCACTTAAATGAACTGAATGTGGAGTATTAATTAAGTCAACCCTGATTTTGTTAATTTATTTTTTAAATTTTGGAGATCTGTGCCACGGATTCTCTTTAGATTTTGATAAGTCTTCTTCCAGTTTTGTTTTTATTAGAAATTGAAAAAATGTACTGTATCTGCATATCAAAGTCTACATATATAGTACGACTGTTAAAGAATAATTATGCATTAATTCCTCTTTTAAATAAAAATATTGTGCTTTGACCTTTTTATTATACAGGTAATAGTTGGATCTGGTCCATTAATTAGTTCATCATTATTTCATGATATGATTATTAATTAAGTTTTTTAGTCTAATATCTAAGTAAAGAATTATTTAGAATCAGAATCATATCGACTGGCTCCTTTAATATCATTTGTTTTAAAAGTAAATTATGTATGTTTTCCCACTACGTAGTTAACTGGAAGATGCAAGTAGATATAAAAAAAATTGTTTTCGATTTATGTTGTGAGATAATTAGAGATCAAGCAAAGGTAACATCAATAATTTAGGGGCCAAGATGATGTTGTTTTCTATTTGGTCTTTGTTTTGACATAAACATTAACTTAACATTTCCGAAGTTGAAACAATTGGGGATGTTACTAATGTTATTGCGATCAGATTAAGGATGAATATTGTCATTCACTAATTAATTAAGAATTTTAAAAATCATTTAAAATGCCAAGTAAACTTCATGAGTTTATATGAATTAAGTGTTTTTTTTTATCTAGATCACATGTATATATGTTATCTTTATATATACATATTTGATTACGAGGGATTGAGATGGGGTGAGGTGGCGGAGGATTGGAGCGTAGAGACAGACGAGATATATTTCATATAGAGAAATAATATGATAGTTGAGCGTTTTAAAACGTAATATCTTTCAACATATTCGATAAGATATCACAATAATATAAAATATAAACAATTAGTTAATATTATCTGCGTTAGTATAATTATTTTTTTAAAAAAAATTAGTAATGTGAACTTTTTTAGAGTTTCTGCATCTCTTGTTGCTATTTCCAATGCATCATACACTTTACAATTAAGGGGGGTCTCTTTAATAATTAGCCACCTCAGGATAACTGATCTATAAGTATTTTCTTAATTAAACTTGTAATATATTAGCAGAGCCATGTGAGATTGGGACCCATACTCCATAACAACAGCTGATTTTCGGTGGCAAAACATGTAACCTTTTCTTTTGCTGCTAATATAAATACTAAACTTTCCATTACTGCAACAAGTTCCAGATTCGAATCACAGAAACAGCTAAAAGTCACTCAATCAAAACAGCAACATGGGTATTCGTTTGCTATCTATGCTTTCCGGTATCAGGCAATTCCACAAATTGAACTCAGCTGTTACTCGGAATCAAATATCAGATGTACCAAAAGGACATTTTGCAGTTTACGTGGGAGAAACTGAAAAGAAGCGATACGTAGTTCCAATTGCATACCTGAATCATTCTTCCTTCCAGGAATTGCTTCAGAAAGCCGAGGAAGAGTTTGGGTTTCAACATCCAATGGGCGGTCTCACAATACCCTGCAATGAGGATGCCTTTTTTCATGTAACTTCTCGATTGAACAATTGTTTATGATAGGAAACCACTATTATTCTACACAGTAGATTAGCTAGAGCTTATAAAATTTTGAATTTTTTTCTTTGATTTTTATTTTTTTTTCCTCTTGCAAACAAGAGATGTAAACCTAATTTTATATATAGACAAAGCCTTGCTTGGTTTATCTTGGAATTTTCCTCTTTTAGTTTTCCTCAATGGCTTCATATCTTTCCCTCTCCAGACCCCACTTGTGATTGTTATTTAGTTTTACTCACAGTCAGACTCTATACACGTACAATATAATAATGTAATTTCTAGATAGGTATCCATCAATAAAAGTCCTCCCAAAAAGGGATTTGAGTGTTGTCCTTGAAACTTAAATACGGGATAAAATAATGACAATCTAAGTAATAATGAAAATCAATTTACCATTAAGGAGTTATCTCAAGTTTTTGGTGCTTAATCATCAGATTATGTTAATGCTAGCTGGAACTAATTGAAAGTGTCTTTTTGAGGTTAAATTTGTTGTTTCCTAGATCTGTATATCACCGGTTTTGTGATAATTGATTAGTGTACTTTCAGTATTAAGTAATTAGGAAAAGTCAAAGCACAGCTAATTGTTTCTTACTCCAATAATTCGTATATACACGGAGTTGAATGTACAAATGATTTATGTACGTATAGGTATTAGTTTGGGGATGCCTAGGTTAGCTGACAATAAGCTTGTTCTGCTCATTATCTATATTGATAGCTCATAATATAAATTCAGACTTAAACAAATTATAATGGAGCTCGTTATTTTAAACAATTATGCACTAAGAAGGAAGTATCAAATAAGTTTGGAATATTGTAGGGAGTATAGTTGGGAGTATCATTCTTGAATAAATTCTATAATGTGCAATTTAAATTTAGTCGAGACTTCAATATGAATTTTAAATACCATAAATAATAACTTCATGTAATCAAAGATGAACCGACAAAAGTACTGGATTGAAAAGAAGATTAGTATGTTTCTACACAGACAAATTTTCATGGTAAAAGAGGGCATATTGCACTTTAGGACGAATAATACATTAAATTAAAAGAGGACAGTGAATAACTTAATTAAAAATACATAATTCAATAGGAGGGAAATTAAAATATAAAGTACAATCTTTCTAGTGACCAAAAGAATATATAACTAAATATATAATTCAATAGTATAGAAATTAAAATATAAATAAACATAACAATTAGTCAAATAAATTCATAACTAAAAATTATATTATAGAATGTAATTTTTTAATAAAAAAATATAAAAAATTATCATAAAAATAAGGAATAGTAAAAGTTGTGAATGTTATTATACATGATATTAAAAATAATGTAAATATACATGAATGTAAAATATAATTATAACAGAGTTTAAAATGATATGTTTATCATTTTATCTATTTTATCCCAAAATAAATTATATCAAAATTAAAATTTTATTTAAAAATTATAATAACTTATCCCAATATTAACTATTAATCTTTATGATAAGCTATGTGGAAACTTTATAATCAACCAAGGGATTAAAAGGTTACTTTAGCCTATCATTTATGCCGAAGGACCAAAAGCTTTAGATAAGAAATGTTACTTCTTCCCTGAAATACTTGCTCCATTTTTGTTAATAAGAAATTTATATTTTAATTAAAAAAAAAAAACTTGCTCCACTTTATATTGTAGGTGTTAAACTATTTGGAACAATAATAATAATATATTGAGTGAAATTAGACTAGAGAAGATAAAATGTATTAAAGACTCATAAATACAATACAAGTAGTAAAAGAAATAACACTCAATATATAATAACATGACTAATCCTACAATCTACTAACCGAAGGTACGGAAAGAAAGAGATACGTCGTTCTATCACTCCTGCCCTTCAAACCTTTATGATATTGTCCGCTTTGGATCAAAGCCGCATGAATTTGTTTTTTAGCATCTCCCAAAAGGCCTCATACTAATGGGATTGAGTTTAACCTTATAAGTTGGTCATTTGCTCTTTCCACAAGGGAGAAGTTTGCAAGATATTAATTAATATATTTTTATCATATCTGTTGACACCCAATTTTTACCCTCCACGGTGTCAAATTATTTTTTGGGGACTTTATTTATATTTTTAACATTTTTTAAAACAATTTTCATTTTTATTAAAAAAAAAATATTTAAATTTTTAAACCGGGCGCGTGACTAACACGCGCCCCTAATATTCCCATACCCCGACCCTTTATTCCCCATCTTCTCCAAAATTCTAATTTCCCAGAACCAAAACCTGAAAACCCTATTTCCCAATCCCCATAGCCGCCGCACCGCTTCATCTCCTCGTCGCTCCCTCACCCCGTCCATCCCCATCACCGCCTCATTCGCATCCCCTTCGTCGAATCGACAACCAAAACGCCATTTTCGAACAATATCAAACCCTAGACCAGTCGCAACATGAAAAAATGACAAACGCCGAAAGTGTTCCAACGTTCATACACCCAACGTTCTTGTCCCCTTGTCCCCCACGTGATTCGCTTTATCAAAGTGAAAATCGACCCTACCCCAACCCGAATTCAAATTTTGAATTCAATTCGATTTCCCCCTTTTCTTCAAACAAAAATTCGCCTCTATATAATATGGGGGGGATTCGAACAGAGGGGAACCAGTGTAGGGTAAGGGACGAGGGAAAAAAAGAGGGGAAAGAAGAAAAACCAGGGGAGGCAGTGATGGATCAATTCGGGTTTTTAGGGGGAAAACAGTGGAAACGAGGGAGAGAACAGGGGTTCAAAAACAGAAAAGCAAAAATCCAAAACCTTTTGTTCAATATTTAGCAGATTTCCAGAAAAACAACTTCCCAAAAATTGATTCGATTTCGTCTTAGTTTCGTCAAAGCTTCGTCGTCCCAGTTCGCTGCTCCAGGAAAGGTAATATCCTTACCTCACTTTATTTTCAAATCTTGTACATATTAGGCTGAATGCGATGTGTGAAACTA
>JAABOM020000001.1:38479536-38490231 GCA_011800125.2 Solanum clarkiae | reverse complement strand
AAGCTTGAATTCGCAAACCAAGTTTAAAAATGGGAAAAAGGCCCAATTAACTCTTTTCTTTTAGTTTATTTATTTATTTTACATGTTTTGTATGGATTTGGATACTAACATTGTTTATTTATTCTTGGTTTTAATCTAATTAAACTCTCTGGCAGGTCGAACGTTTATGTTTTTTTTTATTATTATTATTATTATTTCTTTGTTTTATTTTAGAAAAGGTTTTTTGCATTAAAATAAATAAATAAATAAAAATTCAATTTTTACACTTAATAAAAAATTTTCAAGTTTATTCACTTTTAATTTGATCAAATACAATCAAATCTTTAAAAAAAAAAGAAAGAAAATAAAAGATATTTTATCACTTTAATTAAATTTTTCAAACTCTTTCAATATTTTTAATTCAATTAATTGCTTTAATTTTTCAAGTTTAAATCTTTTCAAGTTTAGCCAAAATATTTTCAAATCTATTCGAAATCTTTCACGATTAATTAATTTCAAAATCAATCTTTTTTAAATCAAGTCAAATATTTTCAAAAGTTAGTCAAATAATTTTAATCGCCGGATAACCGCATTTAGCGGACATTTCGAGTGCGTAAAACCTTCTCGAAGTGGAAATGTGAACCCGGACTCGTTTTTTTGGATTTAAAAGGATTTTTCTGTTAGATCTTTTTAAATATTTTATGGTTTCCTAATTCTCCGTAAAATTAGGTGCCGACTCTATTTTTCTTAAATTTCAAAAAATTGGTTTTTCTCAAAATAATTGAGTTTTAAACTGATTTTTTATTCTTCTTTTAAGAGTCGGTCATTTTTCGGCGTAACAATATCAATATAAAAAGAATTACAATATATAATACTTTTCATTAAAATATCTAATTTTTTTAAAAAATAAATTAATTTAATTCAATTGAAATTTTTAAAATTCAATCATTTAACTCCTTAAAAGAAACACATGACAATTATATATACTAGCTCGACACAGGCGCAAAATACAACTTTGGCTAATAGGCGCATTTTTAAAAACTCTCTCCGGTCTCGCGACACACAGAGGTAGATATCTTCTTCTCGTTTCATTACTTTATAAGTTGCAATTTGCGTATTCTGGCAATCTTTGTTCTTCAAACTTTGGGAATCTTGGGTCTTATCTAACTGTTGGGCTTGTGATTGCTTTTGCTAAATGTTCATAATGCACACCAGGTGTTTGACAAAATTCCCAATTCTTTCAAGAATGGGAATCTTGGGTCTTCATCACGTTTTATGAGTTGTGATTATACTAGGTGATTAATTGACACAGTGATTTCTTGTTCAAAAACAAGAATTGAATTGTTCCGTATCTGGTGTCATCAGGGTGTTGTTATTGGTACTAGTTTTTATCTTAGCATTCGTGTTATTATGATAATCTTGGATTTTCTTATTTAACTGAAGTGGGGGAAAATAAGAAAGATGACACTGAAGCATTTTCTTGAGTGAAAGTAGTAGAATAGGATCGCTGGTCCGTGGGAAGTTCTGATATTGCATCATTGGGTGTGTTTTTCTTGAAAGTGACATTGGAAAATTGAACTGAACTTCGATTTGGGGGCAATTTAATGGATGCATTTGATCCCCTCATACATTAGGTCATAATTCTAAACACGAGCTTTGATTTCAACCCACATTTATTTTGTTGATGATCATCACTTCAATTAGAACCTTCGAAGGGCAACCTTCTTCGCTGTCTTTTGCAGCTCCAATCCTCAATCCATTAATTCCTATGTTTTTTTGGTTTTGTGGTGCAGCATTTGGAAGTTTTCTGATCCGTCTAGCAAAGTTTGACGGTCACTTTACAAGGAATGTTTGAACTTCTGTGAGTACAAGGAACTATAATGGATGCTTACAAGACTGGAAATCCTGTTCCTCAGCCTGCTTATCATTGGCCGATGGAGGAAGTTAAAGAGTCTACCCTCTTGATTCGGCATCTTCCAGAAGCAATTCCTCATGAAACCCTTTCTAGATTGCTCTCCAATTATGGGGCAACTTCTATTCGTCCTTGTACTAGTGGGAGGTATTCTGAAGAATGATCCCATATTTCTCAATTGTACTACTATTTTATTTTTTATTTGTCTTTTAAAAACAGCGTAGAAGGTTGGCAATCGTATGTTTCTTAAATCTGTTTGTATGGCTCATTTGTTGGTGTAATTTATATTTTCTTAACAAGCAATGGTAACTTGGTCGTACTTACGACCACCAACCAAAGGAAATCGACTCCGTCTGGGAAAAAACGTTTAGAGAGAGCATACTATAAGTTGGACACATATCCACAATTTCATGGGTCTTAATCTTGAGGTTATTAATCTTAAGCACCCCAATGTTGACCACTAGACTAAGGTCTTTTCTTCCTAATCAACTTTCCTGTTGCTCTTCCCAATCCTAAATAATGACAAGCTGTCCCCTGTGTCAGGATATGAATTGTGGGACTAGGTTTGATAACCCATTCATCTTCATTTTTTCTTACAATAAATGGAACCAGATTTGTATGTCTCCACAGTAACCTTTTGTTTTGGCAAATAATTTCAGAGATGCGTTTTCTGTACTAATGTCTTTTAGTTTTATTGTCTTTCTAAAATGTAGAGTTTAGGTGAATCATGAGATTGTGCAGCTTCCTGAAATGTTAATAATGTGTTTCTGATCCCTCTCTTTTTGTGCTTGCCAAACTTCTTTTCTTTTTATTGTTAGCTCAAGTGGTTCTGTCATCTTATACTCAAACTGTTTAGGTATTCTTGTCTTGGATACTCCTATTCAATTTTATATGGTATTCTTTCCTTCTAGTCTATTCCAAAAGTAAACCTTTATTTTATGAACATCGTAATTCTGAGGATAATAGATATTTGATGCTATCAACTGTTGGTCCAATGCTTTTGTCTCTTGCTAGTACATAATTGGAACTTTTATCAGTTATTCGTATCTTATTTTTTCCTGGACAGAATGAGGAATTGTGCTTTCGTGGATTTCAAGGATGAAGGTCTGGCACACCAAGCGCAGCAATATTTGAATGGGTATTTTTTCTTTGAATCTTCTCTAAATGTCCTCAGTTCTCAGTCATCTTAGGTAGACATATTGAAATGTCTTCCTCTTATTTTTGCTTATCTGAAGAGAGTAAGAAAGTGATTGTCAAATTATGTGGATGTTAGGGTACGGTTTCTTGGTAAAACCCTAGCTGTGGAACGAGCTAGTAGAAACACAGAGATAGATAAAACTACACAAAATGAACATCGGACTGGAGATGGCTATGCTGCTGCTAAAGAATTTGGTGGAGCATCTAGGGAAGGTCCTTATCCTGGCAGCGAACCCATTGCTGAAAGACTTGGGGTAGATTATCCATTTCCTCCTCACCTCGAGTATGATTTCAGCTGCTTATTTTTAAATAATTTTTTCATTTTTCTATCTTAGTTTGGTAGATAAATGGCTAATTGTCATAATAGCCAAGTGTATTTCTTAATCAGTTGTTTACTCTTTCCGGCAATCATTATTATAACAACCCAAACTTGTGAAGATTAAGAAACTGATTTTCTTAATGCAGAATACTAAAGTACTCTTGTATCAACCAAGTTCCTTTTGTGAGCCTACAACAAATCGTGTTTAAAGTCATCTCATTATTCCATTTATGTAATCTGATCGATTAAAGGTACACTGCGACAATTGATGATCTTGACAAATTTAAGCCACAACATGTTATTCTTATGGATTAGAACAATCACAATTTCCCTACACAGGAGAGCGAAATTTTTTAAACATTCTTCAGGCTTATCGTTCTTGAGACGAAGGTTTCCAAGAAACAGCCTCTCTATCTCTATGAGGTAGTGGTAAGGTCTGCATACATTTTACCCTCCCGGACCCCACTTGTAGTAGGATCACACTGGGTATGTTGTTGTTGTAGGTAAGTGGCTAGAAGTGGCTCTTTACTCTCTCTCCTAACCTAAAGCTTTACAACATTTCTGATGATTTTCCTTTAAGTCATAGATGACTTGCATCTTTCTCTGTATGCAAATATTTCTTCTGTCTGTAGGCATGCCAGATCTGTTTGACCTGTAAATTATAGGCTCTATTCCTGATCCTTTTGGCATAAATGATGAGAAAACTAGAAAAGGAGAAAAAACAAAACTAAGAGGATTTAGACATTCTATCTGCTTGATCTAATGCTTTGTGGGTCTTCCTTCTTCTTCTTCTTTTTTTTTTTTTTAAAAAAAATTTCTTTATAGGTCTTTATATTGTTTCTTCAGTACTCATAAACAGAAACCAGCTTCTATTTATTCTTCATAAAGCTGACTATCCTGCTTGTGATTCAGATATGTTTACCCTCCACCTGATGGACATATACTTACAAATATTGTAAATGCTCTTATTGCTGTTCCTCGGTTCTACACACAGGTTTTCTTTTTCACAATTTACCATCTCCTTTCTTCTCAGATTAATTTTCTATTTCCTTGCTATTCATGTGTATTATTCTATTTTACATTATTTTTAGATAGTCTACTTTACCACTTTTTATATTCATCTTTTGAATGGTTTAGGTCTTGCACTTGATGAACAAGATGAATATTCCAGCACCATTTCGTATGGCTTTGCCAACTCCACCTCTACCAACCTCTCTGTCTGCACCTCCGCCACCCCCTCCACCTCCTCCAACAGTCTCTAAGAGTAGAATGGAAGATCTATCAAGTAGTGAATCAGAAATGGAGTCTTCAGATGAGGTAGTAGTTCCTATGCTGTTAGAGATCCTTTTGCTTTTTGAGTTGAGTTTGACGACTGTAGTTAACTGGCACTTCAAATATATGTTATAAACCTCAAGGATATTGGGTAGCTGACTCAAATTTTAATGTTCTATGAAGTATTTCTCTGGTTTAATTCTTTATATTTTATGTTCCTCATGCTTTCTGCCATTTTTCACCATGATCTATTATGTTTTGCTATTAGAGAAGACTTCTGGATGACTAATGGCTTTTGTATATTTAATGGTTCAGGAAGCTACAAATGTTGGTGGGCCTAAAAAGAAGCGTATCAGACATGAAGCTATCTTGGGCCCTGCAGTTGACAAGGATGTTGCCCACGAGGCTGTCGGATTAAGAGCTGCTGCCTTGGTTCCTAAAGAGATGCCATTAGTTAAGAAGAAGAACCCAATAATTCAGGTGATAGGCTCTCATCTCCATTAGTCTCCTCCCTCTTTGTTGTTCTTTGTTGAAGTTGATGATACTAGGTTCTTGCTTGCTTGCTTGCAGATTAAAGTAGCACCTAAACAGGTACAGAATGAAGAGAAGGGTGATGAGAGTGCACCGTCATTGGCAGTGGAAGAAAAAGAGAATGATCATAAACCTTTTACGACCCTTGAAGAGTTAAAAAGTGGAAGATTGCCCCCAGAAGAGATTCTGTCGCTTCCTATGTTTAAGGTATTGTGCTTCTCTTTACTTTTGCCCATGAATCACATGCTTTCACATTAAATTTGCAGTTGCTCTTTTTAGTATTGGGCAGAAATTCTGTCACCTGGTTAGTCATGTTTCTTTTGATGTTGTTTAGTTGATTTTTAAGAGCTAAAAGAGATGGAGGTACTAGGGCAAGGTCTTTTAACAGAATGACTTAGATTCTTAGGGTTACTACAATCCGTGGAACATGCTAGAAGAGGTAATTTCTTTAAGCATGTATTCCCTGATGGTAGTGTTGAGCATGCCAAGGTTCTTTCAGGGGCCATCCTTGGTAGGTTAGCGATTTGTGTTGAGCATGGGCTATTCATTAATGTGGATTCAGTGGTATATAACTTTTATAACTCACAAATACATGTTCCAAATCATACTCTGCTGTCATCAAAAGTTGGATGTGGTCGTGAGTGCATGGTTATGAATTTCAAGCAGTTCAGGACAGAAATGTACCTTGTATGCTATATCATACCTGGGCTCTGGATCTTTAACCTATTATTTTGTTGCTGTATAACATGGTTGAAGATGCACCAGGATTAGCTAATCATTTAAACTGTACAGAAGTTAAGAAGATAAAATGAAAATGCTGTTCTTGGGGGCGGTGAACAATGATTAATATGGATAGGTTACATTTTTACGTTACTTTGGTATCTTAGAGGGTTTCAATTGCCCTAAACAACTCATAAACAACAATACCATCTCAGACATTCCTTATTGTCTGGACTACAGCGAATTGGTAGCATTATTGAATATCAACTATAATAGCTATCTGATCCTACCCTATGAAGGATTTCTTTTTTCCAATGATGGATTTCATGAACCAACAACTAGGAAAATAATTCTTTCAGTTCTTATTAATTTTAGAAAATTCAAGTCACCAACTTATTGATAATTTGTTTCAGAATTGCTTGAGAATTGGTTTATGAGCTTATGAGATCGGTTCATGCTGCATACCGCCTACTTTTTCTAATAATCATTAGCTTCTTAGCCTTCCTTTTTGAGATGTAGTTACTGGTTATTGATAAGAAAGGTTTTTGCTTACTGTACTTAAGTTGCAGTTCATTAAGTTGCATCTTTCCAGTCTATAAATGATGCTATTCCAGTTCACTTCCTTGTCAGTAAATCAAAAGCTATATTAATGAGGAGAAAGCTATGCACAAAGGAGGATTTCCTGTACAAGCACAATAGGGATCTTCTTCTATGTTGAGCTATGAGTGCAAGCAAAGGACTTGAATAATTAACTCATAAGTTTTGTTCGATGCAGAATTATTGTGCTGGGAATCCTTCTCAGATATTGTACTTGAAGAACTTAGCAAAAGAAGTGATTGTTGATGATATTTACTTCGTATTTGGTAAGCATTAATATACAGATCCATTGCAAAGTCAAAACTCCTTTCTGTGACTTCCTTCTAGTTTTCAATATCTCACCTGCTTAAGGCTGCTTTAAGAAAAAAGATGGATAACCTGAAGTTTCTTCCAACGGAAATATTTTACTTATACTCATTTGGCACTAGAATCATTTTATTTCTTCTTGTCTGTTATGTTCTTTAGGATCCTTATTTGCAAGCATTGATGAAGCTAAATCCAGTCTTGTGGTGAAGTTAATGCAGGTGAGGTTCATGTATTTCTCTATTTCTGCTAATTTGAGATATAGTTTTGGTTTTGTTTATGGGTTTTTGAGACGAGGGTTCCCAGGAAACAACCTCTCTACTTCTATGAGGTAGTGGTAAGGTTTGCGTACATTCTACCTCCCAAACCCCACCTGTGGGATTCCACTGGGTATGTTGTTGTTGTTGTTGTTGTTGTTGTTGGGATATAGTTTTTGTTTCTTTTTTGATGAACTTAGCTAATTTGGGATATAGTTCATCAACTTGATGAGAAAATTAATTGGTAATCAACTTATCTATTTAAGAAGTTTCACTTTTTTTTTTTCTAGTGGCATTTTGTTGCTCTCTTTCTTACCTGATCCAAACTGTGAAGTCACTTGCTGGATTCTACTCTATATATTTTGCACCATGAATGTTGCCAAGAGAACTATTAAAAAATGTTGGCAAGAGTCTGACAGTCATGTGACATGAAATAAGTAATCTGTACTTCCTTTCCATCGGTCAAAATGCTATTTATTCAAAATATAATGCTGAAGGTTATATGACTTCCATTTCCAGGAAGGGAGAATGCGTGGACAGGCTTTTGTTACATTTCCCTCAGTTGAACTTGCTCAAAATGCCTTGGTATGTTATTTTGTAATTACTTTGTGTCTTTATTCCATTTCCTTTGATGATCTATGCATAGTGAACTTTTTATTTGATGTATTTCTTAAAGCTATTGGTGTGGAACTGATTTTTGTAATGACTACATAAGTCATCCTTTTATTGGGAGAAAATATCCATCCTTGAATTTGGAATGACCTGATAAAGATGGAGCTAACTATCTATAAAAGTACACTTATAATTCCCAATCTTATCTTATCAACATGTCATATGGAAAGTTGGAGATTAAAGAGTTGCCAAAAAAGGGGAAAGATTCATTTATTTTGAAATGGACTGAAAAGGAAAGTATGACAAACACAAATAGAAGTGGACCAAAAAGGAAAGAAGGACAAACAAATTGAAATGGGGCAGTATCATTTATGATTCAATGTTGACCCATTGTATTTACCAATGGAAAATTCATGAAAAAACCACATGCTTCTAGTGTGAAAATGCCACTCCAAATCAAAGCTGTTTCTTCCTCTGTATCACCCTTATTTATTGATCCATTCCACATGACACCACCACATACATCAATGCCTACTTGTAATTTTGAGGATGCTGTGGAAAGGTCCTTTCCTTTTTGAACTGATAAATTAAGGTACCTTCCCATTTCTATGCATTCATTTGTTTACTAATTTTTTTTCTGGAAAGGTGATGTCAAATTCAAGATTTGAAGTTTGGTTTTCATGAAATCATTTACTTTAAAATATACAAAAAAACACAACTTCTAGGAAGTAGCTTATATAATGGTGCTATACTATACTTGTGATACTTGTACAGCAATTAATACAAGTGAATGATTGCAGAATCTGGTGAACGGGTATGTGTTTAAAGGAAAGCCAATCGTCATTCAGTTTGGTCGTGATCCTGCTAAAGCAAAAAAAAGCTAAAGGATTTTTGCAACAAGGGTAGTTTTATACCCTCAGCTCAACATTCTAAGTCAGGTATATAATAAGTACAATCAATTGCTTAGTTTGCTCTATTTTTTCTTGCTTATGAGTATCACCTCGATGTGGTAAAGTAGTAAATCCTTAAGCCATGATATCTATATGCAACTCACTTCTTGTTTGTAACGACTGTACAGTGAGCTCATGTGTTTGGGCAACAATGTTGGTAAAGATCACTTGAGTTATGAGATTGCTGGTGCCCAGGTAACATTAGATGAGTCAAACTAACAAAGATGCTGCTGGGGAAAGGAAGGAATTTAGGGCTTCCTTTCTGGACTAGAAAAGGTCAAGCTATGGGCGGAGTGTGTCAGGTGTCACCTATGCAACGGTTTCACCAGATGTTTGGAGCCAAAAGTACACAAATCATTATGATTTCTTCATTGAAGCATAACTGGTCAGGTAGAGTCCGGTGTTGTAGTGTATTTCTGGACAGGTGGTTTTGTTGGCAATCCATTGAATTAGGTGAGAGGACTCTTTACTGTTTCTTCAGTAATGACTTCCGAGAGTTCTTGTATTAATGACAACAGTGGCATGTTAACTGCAAGCTCATATTTCACTATACAGAATCATTTTGCAATGTAAAGCACATGCTCTTGGTTGTTTGTTACAAAATTAGTTGTGAGATCCACACATGCTTAACACGAGTAGGCACTGGTTGGTTTAGTTCTTATCGATAAGTAATGAAACTGGAGAAATATTCCAACTTATCAAAATCTCTATTATTTAATTTGACTGCTGCACCAACTTGAATTTGGATTCCATTGTTCAAAGTCAACTCATTATAGATAACACGACTGTTTCCTACAAAATGAGAGCTGAGGGTTGGTGGCGTTCGTTTTTGACCAGAAAACACATTGCAGGTTCTTATTGATAAATGAGACTGGAAAAGTATTCTACCATCATCCAATTAACAGATTTGCCTTCATATCCTGATCAATCATTGGAATGCTGAAGCAACTTATTGATTCAACATCAGCAAGTGGCCCCTAACTCTTACCATTTCAAGAAAATGAGGCTTCATTGATCTCTTCTTTGGACTGACCTGAGGACTAGTTGGAAGGCAAAGCCATCTTTAGCTGGTACCCACCATACTATGTTCTTGACCTATAAAAGTGTTTTACCATAATTGAAATCATACAAAGCTTTCTCCACTTTCAGGAGGGTCCTTACTAATTCTTCTCTCTCCTTAATTGCATATAAATATTGAACTTAACAACCATGGCTATCCGTATAGTCAAGAAGTCTTCTACAGCCGCAGATGTTCCTAAAGGCCACTTTGCTGTTTACGTTCCCCATATCATACTTGAGCCAACCTTTATTTCAAGATTTGCTGAGGAAGAGTTTGGCTTTAATCATCCAATGGGTGGTGTGACAGCGAGGATATGTTCATTGATCTTACTTCTCGCTTGAGTAGGATCAGAGGCTTTTCCTTTCACAGTTTTGTAAAGAACTAACCTTTCTAGTTAGTGAAGATTAGATAGAAGGGACTATGTACTCTCAGCTGCAACAGTCGATCCCAATTTTGAAAGTACTTGTCAGTTAGCTGATGTCTCTTTAGCAAATGAATTCTTTAGCCAATTGAGTTTTCAGTTTTCTTGTTGGAAAAAAACTCCGTTTTCTTCATAACATGGTAATTAGAGCTTCTAATGAGCTGAAGTCTATGTTAATTAACTCTGAACAAGACAACTTATCTGTGACCTTAACCTGAACACTTGAATATTTTTTTGGCTATGAAAACGAAGAGAACATATATATCTGCAGCACAAGTTTGTACAGTTAGGGAAGACGCATTATTTACTCGTCACTGCTGCCAGCTGGAAATTGCAGATCCCAATTTTGAATACAATTTTCAGTAGTTTAGCAAATGAAATCTGTTCAGACATCTAATTTTGTATATTAGTGTTCTTGTTTAACAAAGTTCTTTCATTCTCTCCATAACACGGGAATTGGAGCTTCATACTGTAGTTTATGTTAATTAATGTTGGGAATTATCCCTCCTACATGGAGGAAGAGCCCAATTTATTTTGGGCTCCTATATTTTATTTGGACTCTTTA
>JAABOM020000001.1:38441353-38457353 GCA_011800125.2 Solanum clarkiae | reverse complement strand
AGAGCAATAATGAAGATTTCTTGGGTCCGAGTTGGAGTAAAAAAAATTATTTTTTTAAGGGGGATGAGAGTTCGAGTTGGAGTAAAAAAAATTAAATTTACAAAATTTAAATTTTTGGTAAAATAATTTTTTAATTTTTTTTTTTTTGGTAATTTATGTAAAAAAATTTAAGTTTTTTTTACAAAAAATTGAAAATTTTTGTAATATATGTAAAAAAAAAAAATTTAAAAATTATTTTACAAAAATTTTCTGTAATTTATATAAAAAATTTAAATTTGTAAGTTTTTTTGTAAAAATTATTTTATTTTTTTATTTTTTTAAGAAATACCACATGTAAATTAGGGGTGTGACGTGTACAACTTTTGCTTATGTGGACATACGTGGCATCGCAGCATTGGACGAAAAAAAAAGTCAGCGCGAGTGTGACTCACGCACTAGCCATGTCAGCACCATGTGCCTACTTGTTCAGGATTTGCCAAGTTGAAGGTCATATTTGTGCACTATGAAAATTTAAGTTCCAACTTAAAAAGTTATACCAAATTTGAGGTCATTTTTTATAGTTGACCCTAAAATATAATACCTAGTAGAAATGAGGCTTTTAAAAAAAAAAAAAAAAAAAACAAAACAGTCACCCTACTACATATATTTGAGGGAAGTGGGATTTGCTTCCCACCTTCACCTTGCCATACCCCACCATGTTCTTACCACCCACATGATGCAACATTGAGGCAAATAGTATTTCTTCTCGCACAATATGAATTTTGAGATTAAATTAATATTTTTTATTCAATTTTTTAATATATTTTAAAGTATTTTTATGTAATTTTAAAAATTTAAAGCTAGAATTTTAAATTCAAGATCAAAATTTAGAAGTTTTGAGATTAAAGTTTGATCTCAAAATTTCTGTCTAACATAAATAATTGGGATGGAGTGAATAACACATTGTACAATTACTCTAAAACAAAACTTAATAAAAGAAATAGTATTTCTGTAGTTTCAGATTATGTCGCACAATATGAATTTTGAGAATTAATTAATATTTTTTAAATTAATTATTATAATTTATAATATTTATTTATGTAGTTTCTGAGCATATAAATTTTATCTTAAAAATTTAAAACTTGAATTTGAATTCAAGATCAAATTTTAGAAGTTTAAATTTCAAAATTCTGTATAACATAAATAATTGGGACTGAGTGAGTAGCATATTGTACAATTAATTTTTACTTATTTATTACTATTTTGATATTTTCTTCCTTTACTTTGTAAATTATAATTATTATTTTGAGAAAAAAAATCCAACACATAAAAACCCCACACACCCCTCCCTCAAGGAAAAAATATATGGAAACTTCCTCAATAAATAGGTTCACCTCCTTCTATCCTAACCACCACCACTTCTTTAGTAACCATTTCTTTCTCTCAAAGCTCTCAACATTCTTTACATTTCTACAAAAAAAAAAAAAAAGACCCACTAAAATGGCCATCAAAAAATCAAACAAGCTATCACAATCTCCAGTTTTGAAGCAAATTTTGAAAAAATGTTCTAGTTTGGGTAAGAAAAACGAAGATCACCTTCCGGTTGATGTACCAAAAGGACATTTTGCAGTTTACGTTGGAGAAAATAGAACTCGATACATCGTACCTATTTCTTTCTTATCTCACCCCGAATTTCAATGCCTCCTTCGTTGCGCTGAGGAAGAATTCGGGTTTGATCATGACATGGGAATCACAATTCCTTGTGAAGAATTTGTTTTCCAATCACTTACTTCAATGTTGAGATAATGAAGAAGTAATTGAAAGGAAGAAAATTAAAAGGAGTGAATATTAGGTGTTAATTTTGGAGTGAAGAAAGATGTGGTCAACATGAAGCAATTTAATTAGTCTTTTTGCTTCTTATTTTTTGTAACATCTTTCTTCACTTTTTTTTATTTTATATTGTTTTGTTAGTTTAATTTCCTCCAACCCTGACTTAGGAATCATCACATGGATATTAGTAGTGTTTTTATGGGTTAGTTGGAAATATTTTCCCTTGAAGTGGTGTTTTTTTAACACCCTATGAGAGAAGTGAATTATATATTGAATGTGTCTGGAATATAATATATGTAAATTTGTCATTTTTGGTAAAAATCTCTCTGTTTTACTGCTCTGCTTTTGAAAAATATGTCCACCTTGTATTAGTAAATAATTACCGATATACCGGTAATCACTGCCAGAAATAGAATACTATCCGACTCACTTTTCTTTTACTCGATTCTAAAAAATAACATATTTTTATATTTAAAAGAATTTAATTTTTAAATTTCTTTTTATCCTTAATGTAAATAGTTGTATAAATTATTTAAATACCATATTTTAAGGCAATAATTTCATTCTCTCCCTATTTTTATTATATTTACGGAAAATTTCATTTTTTTAAAAAAGTTGATACATCTCTTGACCATTGAGAAAGACGAAAAAATAAGTAAATTTATATAGTAGAGTTAAAGAAGAAAGTGTTACTATAATTAAAAATTGATCCCCCAATTCACGCGTGAATGTTTACAATTCTAGTTGATTAAGAAAAAAAAAAAGATCTGAAAGAAGATAATTCAGAAAAACGCAATAGATTTTTTTTGTTTCACTCATTCAAACGACATGAATGTTTCGATCATCCTATGACATTCTGGAATTTGGAAAAACGATGTCGTCTACGCAAAGTATAAGAGTGATAGAATAGTTGTAGGAAAGAATGTATCGTTTGTTAATTTGCAAGCAGTCATCGCGATGGAGTTGGACGCGGACGAAAGTAGGAAGAAATTATTGATCAGGTACGTGGTTGAAGGCAATTCGTCACCAATAATAATTCGCAATGACATGGAAGTAATGTTATATGTTGAAGTTAAAAAAAGAAAGAACCAGAATTTGGCACAGTTGATCGTACAGACGAGAAGTTACTGATAGTTGATACAGAGGACGGGGCTGTTAATCGTATTGAACTGTAACAAAATGAGTCTAACATAATTGGTTTGATTGAATCAGATATACTTGATTCTTCATGTGAGTTGTATGTATCGAACGTTAACATTGATGCAACTGCTATAGAAATCAAGGAGAAACAAATATTTAAGGACAAAGCTACGTTGACTCCATTGATGGGAAAATACAAGATCATTAATGGCTTCAATTTTAGAGTGGACAGATCTGATAGAAAAAAGGTAATTTTCTCTAATGTAGTAGAAGAAAATTGATAGAATTTCATGTCACTAATTATTAATTATTTTATGTATCAGTCATTATATAATTTTAACAAGTTGATGTTGAAACATACCTGTTATAGTGAGAGAAGCAGATGTTTAAGTTAGATATGAGTATCAGAAGGGTGATTGGCATTTTTAGTTGTATCAGTATTAATTATGTGGTAATATCTGATACATTTTGTAGTTAAATCAAATTAATTTAATTGTTAGTCTTTATACTTATTGTTGACTGGACTTTTGTATCATATATTTGAACAATCTATTAATTATGTTAGTAAAACTATTTGATGGACTATATCAGTTATTGAGTAGTAATCATCCTAATGTAACAGGAAAACTAATAATTACCAGTTGATACACTAGATTTTGTAGTTTTTGGCTGATACAATGTTTGTTGTTTTAAAGTGGACTATTTGTATTATACAGTACATAAAGTGTATAATTTTGAAATTTGTAACAGAGGTTTTTAGGTCGTTTTGTATGCAACTATGTTTTGAAATGTTTTACAAAAGGCTGTGCTTGAAAATTGAAAGTGTCACACAGTAAAAACACAAATGTATTCAAAATAAGATATTTAAATAAAATACACACATATCCCATGAGAGAAAGGATATTACATAATGTCAAGGCGACACTATCTTTTATTAACGGTGTGACTGCTCCAAAATTAATTAATCATAAGAGAAGTCACACTCCGAAGGATATTGCAGAGGATCTTCACAAAGTATTTGGTGTCAAAATTTCGTATCAGAAGGCTTGGCGCGCGAAGGAAAAAACCTTGGAGATGCTGATGGGTAAACCTGTTAACGGGTACAGGCAGATGCCTATATATATTAGTTACTTGTTTGCATGATATATCTTGAGATCTCTCTTGATCCATTCCTTTAAATCACCGATTATGTCTTGAGGAGGATTGTAATAAATGGCGTAACCATCAAATGGGTATCTCATTCTAGGATCAAATGGCACCTGTTCCACCTCTTCCTTGCACTTTTCAGATTCAGTTTATCTAGAGTTCATTAATAAATGACGACTGTATAAACTTAGAAGGCTTTGTGACTCGTGGTGCCAAATTCTCATGTGGAGTATGCAGCACAAGGTTTGTGGAAGGGAGTGTGGTCGGAAGCTGACTATCTCTAAGTAACCATGACCCACCGTCTAGTTTTTTTTTCGGTAACAGGTTTAATGGGTGTTACTAGGGATTGATCTTGAAGCAGTCCCAACAATGCTTCAATTGCAGCATTAAGTCCTTCTTCTAAGATTGTGGAAGTGGGGGAATCTAATATTTAAACGATAAATTGCTCTAAGTGGTGAATGGTATGCAAAAACTTAAATTAAAATAAAGTAAGACTGAAAGTGTTGTACTGATTGATCATCTTTTAATTTGTCAGTCACGATCTGTGGCACATCGAGCTCAAATGAAGCATGTTTGGTCTCTTCACCCGTTGATGTGATTCCCTGTGTTGTTGGAACTTCTAAAGGTTGATGTATCAAAACCTATCAATATACACAGATTAATGAATGTATCAGTAAGAGAACAAAACAATCTGACTGTGTGCTGATACAGTTACATCAGTCTGTTCAATTTGTTGAGCCTGTTATTGTGGTTCATTAACTTCATCAATTGTGGAGAGATCTTTCTTTGTTGGGAAAACCTGTAAAAATATTAATAATTTGTTTCTAAAATGTATTATGTGTATTAGTAAATATGTTACTTTATTGAAAATCAGTGACACAGAAAAATGTAAAAATTAATAGATACCTCTGATTCTTCAACAGAATTATAATCCTCTTCTGAAACATTCATAAATTTTACAGGTACTAGACTTGGAGGGGATTCATTACATTATCATCCTGGCCATGAGGCCCACTTGGATCATAATCATCATGTGCAATATGTGCTAGTACGTTGTCAGCATCCTACAAATGTCAAAAATAGACAAAAATATATTTAAAAAATAAATATATAATGAGGTTAGTGAATTAATTTTTGTATATGTGATTGTTACCTCCTCATCAGTGGATACTTCTTTTCCAAAACCTCTCATTGTCTCCTTATGGTTGGATTTTTCAATTGTATCAGTTCTAATATGAATGTGATAATTGTATCAGAATTCACATATAAGACAAACAACTGGTAGTTGATACACATAAAGACTTAATTGTGTGAGTGAATTAGTTCTAAGATAACACACAAATATTAATCATTTATCTTAAATCACTTTTTTCAATTTTTTTTTTAATTAACTCCGTGTCAAGTCAAACTAACTCATATAAAATAAGGAGTATATTTTGCTGGTTTGCAAGGTGGCACAATAAATTTGATGGTCTAAAGTCAATGTATAATAGTATAATAAAATCAAATTGTACAAAGTTCTAACATTTGGTACTTTTTGTATAGTTTTTAAATATATAGGTTTAAATTATTATATACGATAACAACATACTTAGTGAAATTTTTCAAAATAGAGTCTAAAGAGGGTAGAATGTACATAGAACTTATCACTACCTCATGGAGGTTATGAAGTTATTTTCGAAAGACCCTCGGTTTAAATGTACCCGCACCAAGTAAAAGAAGAAAACAATATATAGAATAACTACTAAGACGAAGGCAATGTCAATTCTACAAGAGAAAATTACAGAGGTAGCAGAATAATCAAAGAGTAATAACAACACAAATATAATAGCAAACCTAATTTTATGACAAAACTAAAAACCATCAAAAGATAGGACAACATAAACTTTAATATAACAATTACTTTAATTTAACTCCAAAAATTAATTAAATCGATTCTTGAAAAATGAAGCATACCAATTATTTTGAAATAGAAGAAGTAAATATATAGGCATTTTCTACACTATTTTTTTTTTGAAAAAAAAGATAACATAACAAATACTACTATTATTAGAAAATGGCCCGTCAGAACTTGGAGGCTAAAACAACGGTCTTGGAGGCTTCTCCCTCCCATCGGCCCTGCTAGTTCACTAGAACGTCGTGGCAACTTGAAAAAGTATAAAATATTAATTTTAAATCAATATTTTTAATTTCATAAAATTTGAAATCTTGACTATGTGGTTTAATTTCATATAATTAATTTATAGAAACTATAATAAGATGAAAATATCAAGAAGCATGATGGTGTTGGAACTGGGGCAGTGTTTTTTCCAAATCAAATAAATGACTATATAATATTTATGGCAATTAATAATAACATGTATATGAATGAAGGAGTTGTGAACTAGTTAAGATGGCAGTTTCAAGTAGTTGGTGCAGATATATATGTTACAGAATTGTCTTTAATAAGTGGTACAAATACTTATATATGTGCATGTATAACATGGCCTCCATGTGCTATGTGGAGGCCTTAGTCACCATCATACAACACATACATGAAATTGTGGTTCACTTATTTGTTGTACACTTCTCTGTACTTTCAACAGTACAGGGACCACCTCATCCTTAGTCACATTTTATTGGTATGGTAGGAAAATTGTTTTAATTTATTTGTCTGATTTTGACGTGACATATAATTTATGAAGATATGAAAAATTCAAAAGGAGAATACTTATTTCCATCTCAAAAAGAATTTTAAAAAAAAGTATTCAGATTTTCTATTGCTTAAGTTTTTAAACAAAATTTATATATTTAAATAAAATTATTCAGAAGTTTATTGTTGTATGAATTTTTCATCGCAAAGTTCATTTTTAGCTGTGGCCTGTGGGTCGTACGTAAGGCTCACTGAAGCATGAGCCGACAGTAGTCTGCAGATAAGAGCTAGATGAAGTAGATTAAAATACTCTCGAACTATTGAAAATAATATAAAAATATCAATCATTCTTTAATTGGATCTAAAATGTTTCTATTATTTGCTTTTGAATTTCAAAAATATCTTTGATTTACCTTTTTGGCTCACTTATACTCTTGAAACAAACAACCCTTTTTAAAAAAAAAATTATTATACTTCATTTTCTTATGGAATAAAGTAAAACCCCATCCTCAATTCTTCTTTTTTTAAAATCTTATAATTTTCTTTTTAAAGTTTATTTTTCAATTATGAAGAAAGATATTGATTTTCATCAATCTCCGATGGAGCGAAAGATTGATTATTTTTTGGCCTTAGAGTATGATAGAATAAAGTAAAATGACTCTTTAAACTATATGCGCTTTTTTCATTTGTGAAGTAGCAGTTAGTCAATGCAACTTTCGACGCTCCTCATGGGTCATCTGGAAACAACCGCTTTATGTTTTTAAACATAGGAGTTAGGCTGCGTACATCCGACCCCCCTCATCCCGCAATGAGCGGGAGCCTTTTGAGGCACTGGGGTATGTTGTTGTATGAAGAAAGATATTATTTTAGTTTAGACAAAATATGTGAAAAATTTCAATACATATTTTGAATTTTTTTTAAAAAATCTCCACATAATGAAAACTAGACTTTAATTTATATCATTAATTTTTTCTTAATGGTATGCCATAAATACCCCCAAGAATGCATATAATATGAACCAGAGAAAATATTTTTTATTATTTTATCTTCCCTCTGCATCTTTTTTTAATTTACTGGACCACTGTTGGATAACGAAAGTCTTGTTTACGGTACCCATTTTCAGCTAGCATCCTCACTTTACTGCATGTGCAATTCCCTCATTTTCTTCAGAAAGTTAAACCAAAACTGAAATGGCCATTAATTTTTCAATTTCTTTCGGTCTCTCCGTCTCATATTAGTTGTCTACGTTACTAAAAAAATAAAACTATATGTGCCTCAATTAGTTAATCAATTTATAAATTAAAATAAAATTAATTAAACTTCTCTCATTATGCTCTTAAAATTAGTTTTTTAGTTAAATTTGATACTGTAAAAAGAATTAAAGAATAAATTAGTAAAAATACTATATTTTTAACTAAGAAACTTTAACTTCATCCGAGTTCGATCTGATTGATCAGAAACCTACTCGATATCATAAATTATTGAAGAAATAACTAAGATCTTTTTTTCTTCTTCCCGAAAATCAAAATATACAGAAATAATTAATATATTCAAGATATGTATTTTATAAAATACTAATGTCCACCCATCAATTTAATGAAATACAATACATGCAATAAAAGAATTGATATGCATGTGAATCACTTTCAAAGAGCCATAGAACATGCAAATAAAGGAAATTAAACTAGTTTCTCTATTTTTGCTGTTCTTTCATAATGGATCCCACATTTTTGAATTGTTTGGGAATTTTAATTAATTCTGTGGTGATTATATTGGAGTTTGTAATGGGGCTCATTTTCTGAAAACTACTTCTCATCTCCAATATTATAAAGGACCACTTTATTGAAAAAAAGGAAAATATATTCCCAAGATCTAATTCTAGTTCTAGTGACTATCATTTTCGAGAGAGCTGGATTCAAACTCGTGACATTATAATTATGACATTATAATTATAACATTTTAGTCACCAAAAAGAAGTTGAAACAAGAACATCACCCTGTCAACTTATTTCCCCTAATAAAGAGACCATAGGGCTACCCAAATTAAACACTAATTAATCAATCGGACAACTCACATGCAATATAATTTAGCTTATTTATGCAAATGTCCTTTTTGAGGATATTAAATTAAATTGTTTAACCTGCTGATTTTAAAAAGCTGAGGATAATGTTACTTTCAAGTTTAATGTTTGCTCATATATTGTTGAACTTAATTTACCGACAAAATATTAGATTATCGTTTAATGTCTGCAATAACTTATAAAATTTTAAATTATAATATGACGCTTCTTCTTAAGATTTTTAGTTTGTTTAAAAAAAAAGTAAGTTGGTAAAAGTGAAGCAAATACAAACTCACATGATCCAATAAGGTATGAGTTTTACATACGATCCAAATTAAAGATCCATCGTTGATAGCGGGAGTTGGTTGGTTACACGAAGAAAACTTGGCCAAATTATCCACATTATATGCATGGAATGGATAATATCATACTTAGACACCTTTTTTGTTGTTGCTTGCATAACGAAAATATAACATGCGCTAATCGCATAAGCATACTCTACCTTCAGTCGTAAGGTTATAGGTTCGAGTCACCAAGAGAACTGTTTCAAGCAGTTGGTGCTGATATCATCGATTACACAGGTCCATTTAGTATTGTCCAATTACTTATTATGAGTGAAATATATCAATCTATAACTGTAAAGGTAACATGGCCTCCATGTGCTATGTGGAGACTTTATATTTTCCTAGGAAGCTCATTCTGATCTAGGACTCCTTATAGTGACTTCAAGCTCTACCATGAATGCCAAGCAACTAATTACGATTTGTTAATACTAACAACAACAACATTACCCCAGTGCCTCAAAGGCTCCCGCCCATTGCGGGGTAAGGGGAGGTCGGATGTACACAGCCTGACCCCTATGTTTAAAAACATAGAGCGACTGTTAATACTAATCATTGTATAAAAGAAAAATTAATTGACTTTAATTTTCAAGTCATCGCACATGTCCGGGGTAGGGAAAGGGGAATAGAGAAGAGGATTACAAGGTGGGAAATAACACTGGCCTCATCAACAAAGTGACAGTTTATGTAGTCAACTGAGTTGCTAAGATCGTTATGTCAAGATAGAATTTCGTTATTTCATCCTTACTTCTTTGTATTGTATAATTTGAGTAAGGAAAATTAGCTCTTAAAGGGGTATCTGAATATGGAAAAAGAAGACATATATGTTAGACATACATAACAGATGAATAAAAGGTTGATAGGTATGTGAATCACTTTCTGAGCCTTTGAACATGCCAACAGATACTAGTGTCTCTCTAGCTACCATTCTATTTTTATCTTTTCTCATAATAGAGCCATTGCCTTTTTAATTGTTGGGGGAAGATTTATTCAAGCATGTGGCCTACATACATTGGAGTTTGTATATATGGGGTTCATTGTATATATGGGGTTATTGGCATAACTAGTAAAATTATTATCATGTGATTGCGAGTGATTGCATACAATATGGACTTTTGTGATCCTTTAGAATCTCACGGGTAGCGGAAGCTTCACGCACTGAATTTCCCTATTATTTGATGTAACAACTCTTGAAGCAAAACATATCCCAAAATCTGATTCTAGTTCTAGTAAGTATATCATTTGCATCAACAATTGTACCATAAAAATTAATGCTTGCCCTTTTCTCCCCCTGTTTTCTAAATCATGAACAGTTCCAATACAGGCTGGAATCAAACTGGTGACGTTACAACTCGAATTGAAACATTTTAATCCAATAGAAAGTTGAAAGAAAGGGCATCAATGTTGTCAACATCTTTTCCCTAATTAACAGACCGTGCATGGGGCTACACAAAAGACTACTGGAGTTTGATGAGTCACAATTACAAATGCAATATAATTTGGTGGATTTAGCATTCCGGATGTTGTCACAGCGTATTAGGTAATATCTCAGATGATCACTTACAAAATTCTAGTTTGTGCTATCTAACATTTTTGATAAGATCTTCAGTATAGATAATGATCTAAAATGTGAGATGATATCTCAGACGATCACTCACTTATAAACTCTTTTCGGAAAAAGTCACTCAACTCGTATAAATTAGGACGAAGGGAACATGCGACTACATAGAATCAAATTCTCAATATTATGCGGCGGAAAAATCAAAAGATATCTCTAGGTTAACAAGAAATTGATGAGACTAAACTTTTCTTCATATTTCCATGCTCTTTATAAATAGAATCAAAGACAAACAGAAAGCAAACATTCATTAAAAACCAAACTCTGCTATTTGAAAAAGTAAGGTTCGTATTTCGTACTTGTCAGTACCAATTTATTGCTCGTCCGTGATTTCTCTGCACTGCCCTTTGGTCTTTCTTCAAATGTCACTTCTTCTGTTTTCGACCTAGTTTACCTACACTTTAATTATTTTTATCCTATATTTTTATCCCAATGAATAAGGGCGGCTCAACTATATTAATGGCCTAAAACAAAAATCGACTGTAAGTAGAATTTACATAATATTTTTTCTAAAAGAATGTATAACCTATTATTATTAAAATAAAAATTGAGATCACTAAAATTTGAAACCTTAAATCGCTTGTTTTTTTTCTAACACTGTTTGTAGAAGAGAATAATGGAGGAGCTCTCTATAGTCTTACAAAGGAGACATTTTTATTTTTATTTTTATTTTTGACATTATAAAGCTTTTGCTATTGATATCGTCGTATCGCCTTCAAGTAGGCCATTGATTGTTGACATGTCTGTTTTTATTTATTTTTGCATTTTTTTCATTTTAATTTAATTTTTTTAAAAGAATTTATTATATATTAAAAATAATATAAAAAGTATTATAAATCACAATAATTAGTATTTAAAATTTTATATAAAAAGTATTATAAGAATATTTTTTTTCTTCATGCTCAATCAAATATCTTATTAAGTTAAGATGGAGGGATTTTTTTTTTATTATTATTATTGATTTAATATAAAGATGAGTTGCAATTTTTTTACCAATCAAAGTTGGCAAGGGTCCTCTTTGCCATTATTAGGAACAACATATAGTTGTAAGATCCTATGGGGTTTAGGCCCCATCTTGTCATTTTTTCCTCTAATCCACAATTCAACATACCCCACACCTCACCCTAATAAAAATAAAAATAAAAAATAAAATAATTGGGATCTTCCTTCATAAATAGCTTCATATTCCTGTTTTTCCAACCACCTCCTCCCTCAAAGCAAGTCCCAAGTGTCTTTCTTCATATTTCTTTAGAAAACATACCAAAATGGCCATTAGAAAATCAAGCAAGCTTCCTCAAGTTGTACTTTTGAAGCAAATTTTGAAAAAATGTTCCACTTTGGTTAAGAAGAACGAAGACCACCTTCCCATTGACGTGCCCAAAGGTCATTTTGCGGTTTACGTAGGAGAAAATCGAACTCGATACATCGTACCTATTTCTTTTTTGACTCATCCCGAGTTTCAATGCCTCCTTAGACAATCTGAAGAAGAATTTGGATTCGATCATGACACGGCCATCACAATTCCATGCGATGAATTCATTTTCCAATCACTTACTTCCATGTTGAGATAGTGAATATATTTGGACCCAAAAAAAGTGTGAATATTAGGTGTGAGGGTTATTTTTTGATTGAAGAAAGATGGGCTCAAGATGAAGCAATTATTTTGCTCATCTTTTTTCAAACATCTTTCTTCACTTTGTTTTTTAATATGTTTTGTGAGTTTTCTCTAACCTTGACCTAGGAATTAATCATATGGATATTACTAGTGTGTTTTATTTTTTTTATGGGTGACTTGTACAACAAATCTTGGATAATGGATCAATCTTTTTCCTTGCAGTGGTCTTTATTTAAAGCACCCTGTGAGAGATGTTATGAAGTGATTTTTTTTTAATTATACAAATGTCTCTCAATCTGTCTGAGATCTTTTCAATTTGGGAAAATCCAATTGAACGTGGTGAAATTGGTCTGTCTTAATTCAGAGCGCTTGAACAAATTAATTGATCTGGAATAATGCCGGAATTCTTCACTTTTGGATAAATCGTTTCCTACGAAAAATGACTTCATTAATTCATCGTATTAAAACTCGATAACTCTAATTAAATATTAAGTAGTAAGTCTTTTGTTTTAATCTATTTATTCTGCTGGATTAGACACGTAGTTTGGAGTTCTAAAGTTCTAAATTTAAAATATGTATAATAGATTAAAATCTTATGACTTAATAATTTGTTAAAAAAAGAAGAAGAAAGAAGTAATTTTTTTAAACAGATTAAAAACAAAATGCATGACAAACAGAATTAAATAAAGTACTAATTATCACAAAATTTCAAGATTTGGTGTTGAAATATACGAGAAACATGACAAGTAATGATTCATATAGTAGATGCTAATTTATTTGAAAGTAAAGCGTAGTTTGTCGATTATTTGATGTAGGTAAAATAGTTCGTACATATAATCTATTTTGTTGCTTAAGGTAGATATTTAATTTGTTTTTCTAAATTATGTTGGTATGAATGGAGATTCTATTAAACCTGTTGCTAGCTTGGATAACCTTAATACAACATATGATATCCTTATCCTTAAATTTGCACAAAAAATGAGGTGGTCAAGTTCAATTCCATTTCCTCGAAATTTCCTAGTTTAGCATATTCCTCTTTCTGGGCCCATTATTTGATAAAAACAAAATATTTATTTAAAAAATAATTATTAATTTTAATTCTATTTTTTATTTATTATGATTTATAGCGATACTTAGCAAATATATTTGTACTTGTATGAAAAGTGAATTATCCATCCAATATAAACGTATTACAAGTATGTGTTTAAAAAAAATATTATGTTTGTTTTGTAAGAAGTTGACATAATATATATTAAAGTGTGATAAATATATTATTTGTCAATAAAATTTGTAATATAGAGTATATATTTTATAAATACTCTTTTTAATATGTACTAAAATTATTTATAAGTGTTCAGGGAAAATTTTATATTGCTATGTAAATTTCTCTTTTTGATATGTACCTCTTAATACTTAACTATAAATTTATGAACATATACTATGAATATTTCATTTTTATTGATACGTATCTAGATGAAGTATATGGATCCTGAATTTTTATTTTTTTTCTAGACACATATATAGATGAATTTTAAATTTCAATTTTTAAAATTAGTGGATTTTAAATTTATATTTTTTGACAAATATTATAAAAATAAATATAGAATTTAGGCCGAATTTACTTATATTCTGTCGGCAACTCACCTCGACTCTTTGACCTCATTTGTTTTTACCATTTATGGAAATAAGTTAGTAAAGAATCAAGAAGCATATATTATGTAGGGTCCTGGAAATGGGGTAATACGTTTTTTTAAATCAATTAAAGGACCATGTAAGTTTTGAGGCAGTATATGAATGAGGGAGTATATATAAAGTAAAGATATGGCAGTTTGAAGTACGTAGCTGATGCAGATATCACATAGTATATATATTGTCTTTTCTACTTATTGTGTGAGTGAAAACATGCCCTCCATGTGCTATGTAGAGGGACACAAAGATGAAATTGTACACATCTCCCTGCTTTAGTGAGTGCATGGACCATAACCTTTTTCTCATTCTAGTAATTCCACTCTACTCTTTCTCTTTCTTTTTTGGACACAGCTAGGGTAAAATCTTTGCTCCTATGCAATAACTCGTAAATCACATAGGAGCGAAGTAATCCGTACTAGGTAAGCCCATTATGACAAACTCGAAGGCAAACCTTAGAGTTTCGAACCTGCGACCTCCAATATAAAAGTTCCCAAACAATTAGGTCACCCTGAAGGGTAGTCTTTCACTTATAGTCCACTTAAAAAACAATGATATTTTTTTAATTATTTATCCTTAAAACGATGATGTTGTGTCTAATTTATCAAGATCAAAAAAATCATTTACATTTTTAATTCATCAAATTAAACAATGCATAAGAAATAGTCTCATCATAACTGACAATAGCAATATTACTAATATATGCACAATGTTCAGCAATATTCTTATACACGCTACTAAACGTTCTCTTCAAGAGGTATCTGATTAAAGTAAAAGAAAACATAAATGTCCAGACATATTATAAGAAAAATATTACACATCAATAAAAGGTTGATAGGTATGTGAATCACTTTCTGAGCCTTTGAACATGCTAACATCTACTAGTGTCTCTCTAGCTACCCTTGTATTTTTATATTTTCTCATAATGGGGCCAAAAAGGGTTTGTAAGTTGGGGAATTTTAATAAAATCCTGTAGTGATCATATTGGATATTGAAATGGAGCTCATTATCTGAAAACAACTACTCATCAGCATCATAAAGGACCACTACAAAGAAGGAAAATATGTATCCCAACTATATCATTTTCATCAACTTGCAGGGCATAATTGCTTGCCCTTTTTTTCCTAGTTTTATTTTATAAAAAATAAATAAAAACTGTTGTCCATACAACTAGAATTAAAACATTTTAGTCAACCAGTATATCGATCTTGTCTTTTGGAAGTTGGAACAAGAGGCAAAAGAGCATCATGTTAGACAACATAATTTCCCTAATTAAGAGACCATGCATATGGGGAGATACAGAAATTGAAGGCTAATTCGTTAGTCAAACAAGCAGACAACTATTCATCAACATATCTGTTATATAAAGTTGTTTGATTCTTCTTCTTTATTATATGAGATCCACAAAAATATTTGCAGACTTTTTAATTTAATTTTTTAAAGATTATGATTGAATACAACATTAATAGATTTATTTTAAGTAAACGTAATTTGTTGTCGAATAATTTTTTTAACTTTTTTGGGGGGTTAAATTTCAAAAATCATGTTTAGCCAAAAAAATATATGAAAACTTCATAACTTAACAAATATCAAAAAAATTATTTCCATTTTTTAACTCCAAATTACTAAAAAAAAAAATACAAAGAGTGTCATATATAGTTCAATGTTCAAAAGGTCAACGTTAAAATTGGAGTATCTACAGTTCTTGAATGTTTTCGTACAGACGGTGCTACAGTACTTCTGTATTTATTTATTAGGTTAGTAATTCACCATGTAAAGAAATTTTTAAAAAAATGAACAAGAAAATACAAAATCACATGATTCCAGTTAGCTAACATTGATTTATAGACAAATCCAAAAGATGATCAATCAGTTACTGTTGAGGACAGTGATCAGATTAGTTAGGAGAAGTTAGGAAAGTTAAATGTTAGTTAAAGTCAGTTAAGCCTAGTTA
>JAABOM020000001.1:38413343-38426746 GCA_011800125.2 Solanum clarkiae | reverse complement strand
TTTTAAAATGGGGAGGGTAAAATGTATCCAGACTTACCACTACCTGATAGAAATCGACAGACTGTTTTTAAAGGACCCTCAACACAAATATATCATTTTCAAAAATAAAAAATACTAATTAATCAAATTAATTATAAAAAATATAATTAAAAAAGAACGGAGGCAGTAATTAGTAGTTCCACATCGGTAGGTAGGTTGTTAATTTATCTCATTATTAATTTTGATCACTTTATCTACCTTTTGGACTAATTTATTGGATTGAGTAATTAACTTAATTCATATCTTATCGTTAGACCTTTTTTTTTAGAAAGTAATTTATTCATAAATATTGAAAAATTCACTAAAATTCTTGAAAATAGCTAATACCACCGGTAGATATGAAGAGCTTAACCTACTAGCACACCTCCATCCACGATAATTAAAGATTTTGGTTCGAAGTTATGCATAAAACAAATTTGAATTTAATTCGAATCAAAATGATAAATAAAATATACTCATATATAAAAGGACTGAAGGTATATACTGAGCAGAAATGTTGAGACAGAATGTTGGAAATAGAAACAAGTATCGTTAATACTTTTGTTGTTGTAACTTGTAACCTTCCTAGATCAGTGAAAGCCATGTTTCAAGAAAAAAATCAATTATTTTTACTTATTTTTTTAAATACTTCATTCGTTCATCTTTACTTGTCTCCTATGACTTAATACATACATTTAAAAATAGCAAATGATAAGGGTAATTTTAAAAATTATTTCTTGATTTCATAAAGCGAACAAGTATCGTTAAACATTCCAAAATAATATAAGAGACAAAGTAAAAATAAACGGAGACAATATTAATTTGATTCATTAATGAGAAGGGTCCTCATTGCCATAGAGAGAACCAACAAAAAACTCTAAAACCCAATGGGGTTTGGCCCCCACTTTGTCCTTAACTCCTCTTATTCACTTACCCCAAAACACCCGTGTTCTGTCCTTTGCCCCTTCACACCCCACCCTCACTTTTACCCCTCCCCTCCCCCCAAATAATAAAAAAAACTTATCTTATTTTAAAAAAAAAATTGTGGTGTTCCTCCATAAATAGCTTCACATTCTTGTATCTCAAACACCACATCTTTCATCTTCCTAAAGCTCTCAACTTTCTTTAAATTTCTTCAAGAAAAATCACTAAATATGGCTATTAGAAAATCAAACAAAACGCCACAAGGTGCAATCTTGAAGCAAATTCTAAAAAGGTGTTCGAGTTTGGGTAAGAAAAACAGCTATAACGATGGAGACCACCTTCCCATTGACGTGCCCAAAGGTCATTTTGCAGTTTACGTGGGAGAAAATCGTACTCGATACATTGTGCCTATCTCTTTTTTGACTCATCCCGAGTTTCAATGCCTCCTTAGACAATCCGAAGAAGAATTTGGCTTCGATTACGATATGGGAATTACAATTCCTTGCGAAGAAGTTGTTTTCCGGTCACTAACTTCAATGCTTCGATGAAAAATGACAGTTTGGTACATTAAACTGGTTCGATAAAAAAATTAAAAGAGTGAATATTTTAGGTATTGAGTGAATTGAAGGATGGGCTAACTCAAGATGAAGCAAATTTGGTGTTTTTTTTTTTTTGGCTTCTCTTTTTTGTAACATCCTCTCACTCTATATATTTGTAATTTAATTTCCTCTAACCCTGACCTAGGAACTACATGATATTATTAGTAGTGTTTTTTATGGGTCAGAATCAGATTTGTAAACAAATCTTGGGAATTTTTCCTTGCAGTGGTGTTATTAAGCACCCTGTGAGAGAAGTTAATTGAATGTCTCAATCTAGTTGCTTTGCAATTTTTTTTTCCATACAAATGTCTTTTATTCTGGTTGCATTTTCTTTTTACTCGTTGAAAATGATTCTGATCTAGTAAAACGTGAGCGAAGGCAATAAAATAATAAATAAAAATATAAATGGATGGTGAACGAATTACAATAAATATAATTAGCTAGGTGCCATATGTTATTACAGAGAGCGCAGACACAAGAATACTCCCCCCATTCCAACGTACATGACACCTTGTGAATTTCGAACTTTAAATAAATTTATTTACTGTGAGATTTTTATTTATTTTTTTATATGTTTAAAATTGTCGATTATTGTAATTTATATTTTTTTATATAATTTATTAATATATAAATTTTATTTAAAAACTTTAGAAATATACAAATTCAAACTGTTTGACCCTCAAAATGAAAATTGCTACATAAATTGTCATAAAATGCAAAAAGGAAATGAGGCTTAAAATTAATTTTACATTGATCTCATGTGTTTATTTATTAGATCCCCCTTGTTAACTTTAATTGATGTGAAAATTATCATAAAACTAAAATAGCCCAAATTCCTAAAATTTTACTTATATATTTACACCAAACTTATATAATTATAAAAAAAAAGGTCTGGTTCAAGATAGGTTTTTACCATAAGCTTTCCCTTCACTATTAATATTTGTTCACTTTTGATTTTCCATGCGTTCCTTAATAACCATTAATGTGTAAACAATTCATCATAGTATCGTATCAATTAATCTTTGAACTTTGAAATGATTTAGAAAAATAACTAATTAACATTGAGAGTAAATTATTAAGAACATATATTTTTTTTAATATATTAAAAGTGATAAATAAAAATAAATATTTGTTTTTGAAATACTAGAGAAGAAAAGGTCAACAAATGAAAGAGTAATACACACTATTCAAGTTCCTATATACGGTGCTTAGTTTTTTAAAAAACCAACCTAGTTCCCACATTCTTCACCATAGGAACAAGAGCGGAGCTAAATAAATTCAAGGACATTTATTTAAATTTTCTATTATAAAAATTAAATTATTTTTTATTTATATATAATAGATATTGAATTTGGTCTTTTAAAATTCTTCATATATTTAATTTTTTATATTTTAAAAAGATGTCGAATTTTTAATTAGGTCTAAAATAATGTTGTTAATGGTCTGATTATGATTTTAAAAATGTTGGGAGCGGCTTGCGTGTTTTAAAATATTCAAAAACAAATTTCTTTAATACACGGATCTCTTGTTATCACAGTAACCTTTTTTTAAAAAAATCAAAATAAGGACAAATACTTCTTAGTTATCGGTTTTATCGTATATACTGTGATTACTAATAATAATATTGATTCCGTACAGTGAACTCTCCCTAATATTCCAAGTGTAAACAACTTGGTACTTTAGTGAAGGAAAAATATCATTTATTATACGTGGCGTCATATTATATTCTATCCGGGATGAATTATTTTGATATTATGCAGATGGTAGTATATTCGAATTTATTTTATCAAAAAACTTATTTGTATTTGATTTTGTCGTTTCGTAAACATTTAATTTCCTCTGTACTTCCTGTTTTGCTAGAATAATATTATAACACATCGATTAATTAAACTATTAACAATCAAAGTATAAGTTGTTAGCACCTATAATCTTGTTTGTTTCTTTTACAAAACTACGTTGCCTTTTTTCGGAAATTAATTAATGTGTATATTTAGTTTTAGTGGCACGTACGATTGGGTCCAATATCGAGAAATACGACTTAATTTGATGTACCAATACTCAATGGTAAAATCACATAAGTAGAACTCGCAAATCAGGAGCGCATCTAGGTGCATAGAGGTTGTTGTGTTCACGTGACTCAATGTTCTCCTTTCTAAATTATATTTATTAGTGTTATAGTTTTTTAAAAATAACTTAAATATAGATATATGAACTCGATCACACTTAAAGTATTACATAATGGGATGATAATTAGATACACTTTTTTAATTAAAGTTAGAAAGTTAAATGAATTCAATTATAACAACTAAAGGATCAAATTTATATCTTCATTTAACTTTTTCATATTGTCCATCTATTTTCTCTAAAATTTGGAATATGCTTCTGTTGCAAATAAATTAGCATATAATCATGCAAACACGTAACGTCTATCATGGCTTGCATGAATTGAATATAATGGTACTCCTATGTATACTATTGAAGGCTATTATAAATCCTATATAAAATATGAGGCAGCTAGTATATACATTTATTCATGAGCCTTAGGGACCAGCACCATAATAATAATACCAACAATTATATTTCCTTCCTCTATTCGATTTTACGCGCGACATTCTTTAATGTGACATGGTGTTTAATTAAGAAAAAAAAAGAAAAATTTTAAAATTTATGATGTAAAATCATTCTTAGAAATTTGTGTGACTGAGAATCATTTATTTAAGCGTAAAAAAGAAATTATTTCCTATTAAAGTAAATTGACATTCTTTTAGAGACAGACCAAAAGAAAAGGGTATCACAGGAGAGAGTAATAATTACAATAAAAATAATAATAATGAGCTAGGTAGCTAACAAGTAGGTCCTATATATCTTTAATTCTCTCCTTGGGTCGTTACCTCTTTTTGTTTCAACCACAAAAGTTTTCTAACTGTAGCAAACATAAATTCAACTGCAAATTAATTAATTTGCCTTCTTTTTGTGCCCACAAAAATTAAATATAGTGGGAATGAATTTATATACTTTTTTGAACTTCAACAACTATATATTGACTTCTACTGACCAGTTTTAATTTTATTTTGCTTCTCATCTTCATCACACAATTCCCATCTTCCTCTTAAAAATATCTTCCCTAACATCATTAATGCCATAGCCGATCCAATATGCAAAATAATCACGAATATTAAAATATATATGTACTATTAAAATCTAAATCTTAAATCTTGCCTCTCTGATCGATTAATGCATCTTGCATGGCCCTCTTTCTTTCTTCTATTTCCTTTTCTCCCTAACTTACCCTACTTGATTTATTGCTAGCTTACTAGTCTCTCCGTTTAACAAAAATGACCTCTTCCTAACTTTAGTCTGTTTAAAAAAATTAAATTTATCTTTCTACGTAATATGCTTAAAGCTTTAAGATTAAAATATATTTTAGTACATTTTACATAACTTTAATTTAGAAATATCACAAAATTGAAAAACTTTCTTTATTTTCTCTTTTTTTTAAATGCATGAAGTATTATTTTTTAATTTGTAGTACCTACTTCCAGTTAATTAGTAGAAAAAAGGTCCTTATCTCTCAAGTCTCAACATAAAAAAAAGGTTTAGAATGATAAAACATTCAAGCCTATATAAATTATAAGTGAGAAATAAAAGTGGCTTCTCATTGGATTAAAAAAGAAAATATAGGTGAGATAGAAAAAGACTAATAAAGAAACAATTTTAGTTATGTGATCATTTCATTTAAAAATTAATCTACTACAGATTCTTGTAATTTACTTAACTATACAGATGTTCAATATGCATAACAAAACATTGTGAAGTAAAAAAGAATAGAATTTTGTCATGAATATAATGTAACACAATTCCGTAACACAGTACAACAAGGATAGTCCTACCCAACACAAAGAATCAACAATTGGGACCAATATTATTGTACCATATATAATTGGGAAGTCATTTTCATCTCAAAAAGATTTTTGGGTATTCCATAATTGTTAATCATGGTTGGTGAGGGTAGTTCAAATATAGCTACACTATTACTTTTATTATCATATAATATAAATAGCAGGCTTGAGCATGTTACTTCTATGCAATGTTGTCTCCACTGACGTCCCATTTTCATCAAATAACCCCAGATATCACCTAAATTAAGATTGCAATAATAGGTGGTGGTATCTAAAGTCACGATGTCAACGACCCATTCAACGATAGTAAATTACACTAAAATTTATTTATGTAGAAAAAGAAGATCAAGTCAGAAAATTAGGTGCAGAAATGAGAGTAAAATCCTCTATTTATAGACAACAAAGGATATTTATTGTGTCTTATCGAAAAGCAAGAAAGTCATAACCCTTACCAAAAGTCACAACTCTTTAAAAGGTCAACTTCTCACAAGAATCCTAATTCTTCATTTATTATTCACACCTTTCAAAACTCAACAAATTTCGATCATGAAAATGAATTCTGCTTATAATATCTTCAAAGTTAAATTTTGAGGAGCGAACTTAGATTATTCGAAAGTAAAAACGAAAAGTAGAACATCATACCCTATTCATTTATAAATATACCAAGGAGACATTAATATAATTAGTTTATAGAACTTATAGAAAGATAAACTGATATTGAATTGAGCTAGAAGGATCATTGGTCTATGTTCTATAGTTAGTTGGTTGACATTAAAAAAACTATTCGATTGTATATACAATGTATAAGTATGTTGTATAGTATATATATATTCGATATAAACTATACACTACATACATTATTTTTATTTTTTTTGAAATAACATTAATGAAAAATATTCACAAGGGTATTTGAGCTAGCTCATGTGAATCTCAATTATTTCATATAATTTACGGACATAACAAAAGTACTATACATTATCCTAAGATAGAATTGTCGTGTGTGTATATATATATAAGATCATTTAAGCTAAAAATTTAAGCTTGTTGGAGGTTAAATTTTTATTTACTTTCTTATATTCTAAACGTCCCTAAACACAAAATTATTATATTGAAATAAATATATAAATGTGATAAGTATGTCAATCCCAGTTGCACCTAAGTGTGTGGGCCGTGTGGCCTAAATGGTTAGGCAAGGTGGTTTTTTTTTTTTTTTTTTTTCAAATTGTCCTAATATATTTGTGAACAAAGTTTACAGGTAAGTCATTATCAGTTTTACCCTCCACTAATTTCATTAATGTCTACTACTGTCCTCTTTAGTACAATAGTCTGCGTCCCTTCATTTTACTCTGCATTTCCTCTTCTTTTTTCATATGGTCATGGGTGGAAGCATATTATCTTGAACTTTAATAGCATATAAAATTGTATATATATGTTCCGTTGAAAAGTCTCGCATCTGATGAAAAAAAATGATCTCCTTATATAAACTTGGACAATTGTAATTCTTAGCTTTTGGGGCGCATAAGTTAGATCCAAACTTTACTTTTACATATTATTACGTGTCAATTAGTTGGAACTCAAATATCAAAACAAATAGTCTCTTGAATAACGTAATTAAATAGATATATATCTCATGCAAGCTAGCTCGCATCGAATTAGAGCAAATGGAGGTTCTTTAATAGAGAATGCAACTCGATCAACATCTATTAAATAAAATGTATTACAAAGTCATGACGATTATAAATATTACATACATCATTCATCTGACTTTTAAACCTAAAAATGCATCATTTATCTTTGAATTTTAACCAAATCACAAGCGTAATATATGGAGGGAGAAGGACATGAAATCTTTGTGGGATCTCATAGGCATGTGCAATTCCCTTTCATTTTCTTTTAATTAGTACGTCCCATCTCCAATTGTATTTATTTTATACATATCCAAGCTACTTGTAAGGAGCATTTTCATGTGCCCCTACCTAATAACATCTCTCTAGCGTTCAACCTCAGCCTTTTTTTTTCTTATTCGACGATATCGACCGCAAAAGAAACTCCGGCCCCCACCTATGAATAATACGTGTTGAAGAATGATAAAAGTCTCACATTAGCGGCTAATGAGATGGGTGAAATTGGTTAGTCCTTCTCCCTTTGAGCTAGCTTTTGGGGGGTGAGTTAGGTCCAAGACCTAATTTTACATGGTGTCAGAGCAGGACCCATCTCACCCAATTTTGGGCCCTGAAAAATTAAAAATTATCCACGCACTAGATGTTAAACACTGGGCGTGAGGTGGGGTGTTGAAGAATGACAAAAGCCCCATATTGGTGTCTAATGAGATGGGTAGATTCCTTATAAGGCTTGGACAATCATTCTCCCTTTGAACTAGATTTTAGGGTCTGAGTTAGACTCAAGACCTAATTTTACAATACATAAGTCTATACTTACAAAAATCCATCGATTTGTGCCAAATTATTTATGACTGAACAGGTTTATTGTGGCAAAAATTTGCGATCCACCTGAATTTGTAATGGAATTATGACAAATTTATTTGTCAGTACAAACCTATAGCATTTTACTTCTTTCTCTGCCAACTTTCTTTAATCTTTGTTTTATTTACTACAAAGAATATGCTCTTTATTTTTAACATTTCTGGTTGAAAGATGTAATTAAATAAATATTAAAAATTTGATGAGATGATAATGTACTTCAACAATTTGATAATATTTACACAGGAATACGATGAGGAGAGGTCAATATCCTTCAAAACCAAAATTGTGTACATTAAAATGAAAAAGACAGATGTGGAAACGATAGGCTGCAAAGGAAAGACAAGTAGGGATCGATTTAAACATTTAGTTTGATGAAATATATTATCAGAAGAAACAGCTTTTGTCTCTCTATTACTCATACAGTATGTATTATTCTCTGACACTCTTCCCCACACACTTGGTACGTATATTCGACGGTATAAGCGTACTTCAATTATTATAAACTTGAAAAGATAAAAAATATCATATATATACGAGTAAAATTAAAGGATAGTCCATTGAATAACTTAGTCGATATATAGAAAAAAAATTGTAACTCGACATCTATTAAACAAGACTAGCTACAAAGTCATATCATGCTTTCTAGCAAAAATAGTACTGATGAATTGACTATGATATTCACGTCATCACATGCATCAACATTAACCCTAAATTAATTTGTCATTTGTCGTTGAATATTAGCCAAATAGGAAGAAATATATAGATATAATAGGAAATCTGTGGGGACTTATATGCATGTGCCTGTCCTTTTATTTTCCTTTATTAATTAGTACGTCCCATCTCCATTGTTTTCTCCATGCAACTTGTAATTAACAAGCAATATATTCTCATATTACTGCCATAACCCATATGATAAGCAAAAATTAACGTTGTGATACTGTTTAATTAGGTGGGCATATAAGTTACTTAAGTTAAAAGGCTTGTCTTAGCTTGAAGGTATGGGTATGGGTCGTGTGGCATAATGGTCAATGAAGAATGGAAAGTGCATGCAAATGCTATCTCTCTTTAAATGTTGGTCGGTAGAGTGCATCTATGCTTGCTGAATAGGGTAAGTTACGTAATTAGGCAAAAATTTGATATGTATTTACATTAAATCACTATAGTTTGAAAAAATTGTAATTTATTGCTATAGTTAGGATTTTATTGTTATTTTCTCTCTTCTCTCTTCCTCTCTCTCACCTTTCTCCTCTTTCCTGCAAATTTGCATATGTATATCAGTTGTATATATGCAATTATTTGACATATACATAAACCATTCACCTCTCTCCACTCTCTACCCTCTCTCGCTCGCCTCTCTGCTCCCTCTTCCAATATCGCTCACCCCTCTCCTCCCTTACCCAATCTCATTTGCGAAATATATATGTATATTAGTTACACATATACAGTTATTTGACAGATATACACATACAATTTGACAAATATACATATATAATTTGCCTCTCTTGACTCTCTATCGATCTAGCTCGCCTCTCTCCTCTCTCTCTCTCTTTCTCGCATCTCTCCTATAATATGTAGCTATAAATTATAGTTTTAGCGAATTATAACCATTTTTTGCCTTATTATATTTTAAATATTCGCTCTTTTTGAAAATTCCTCGACTATAAAACAGTCCAAGCTCGTATAAGTTGATCCATTATACTATAGTTGTTCTCTTTCTTTTTCTCGAAAGCGTACAATTGAAATATATAATTAATTCTTTTGAGATAAATCGATCGGGATATTGACTAAATATAAAAAAGAAATCCGCCATGGAAAAACGAAAATAAAAAAAGTTTTAAGGTACTTTATGCCGCCTATGAAAGTGATCCATGGAGCATTGCCCTCCACTAATTATTCCAATGTTTACTCCTCCCTTGTATTTTACTTCATTACGTCCCTTCTTTTGTACTTTTTTAATTGAGTTTTAAATTATACATTTGAATATCATAAACCTAAAAAGATTTTAAAATATTTCCATTCAAGCTAGCTTGCTCCCACTTAAGGCAAATAAATTAAGATCCCTTGACCAAGAAAATACCACTCGACATCTTTAAACAAGATATATTACAAAATCATATCATGCTTTCGGGATCTATATTTTACTGTTGAATATAATATATTTATTATTCATCAACGACTATAACTTCATTTGTCTATGAATATTATTAACCAAATTACAAGCTTAACATATGGAGGGAGAAAGACATGATATCTTAGTGGGGACTTATAGGCATGTGCAATTACCTTTCATTTTATTTTAATTAGTACTTAAGAAAAATATTATTGATCCTATTTTTTTATATTAATATAAAAAAAAAAATGAAAGCACGTCCCCAATTCCTATCTCCAAATTTATTTTGTTTCTCCATGCAACTTGTAAGGAGCATTATTTTCATGTGACCCTGGTTCAAGCTCAACCCTTTCTTCTTAAGCTTATGGGGAGAGAGAGTATATATCGATCGCGAAAGAAACTCCGATCCGTACCAATGAATAATACATCTACCTGCACAAAAATATTTATCGATTTGTGACGGAATATTTATGACAAAACAAGTTTATTGTCACAAATAAAAATATGCCACTCGAATTTGTAATGGAACTATATGCTCTGATACCATGTTGAAATTAGGTCTTAGGTCTAACTCACACCCCAAAAGCTAGCTCGAAGGGAGGAGGATTGCCTAAGCCTTATAAGGAGACCACCCATCTCATTAACCACCAATGTGGGACTTTGTATCTCAACAGAATTCGTATCAACCATCTATTTTTTTAGTATCTTAGTTTGTTGGTTAGAGGTCAAGTCAAGGGCAGATTTAGCATATAGATGTGGATTCATTATTTGAGTCCATATAACTTTAGCCTAGATCTACATTTATTTAGCCAACATCTAATGAACTGCTAAAAATATTGAATATGAATCCTGAATTTAAATTGGATAATCAACTCACACAATATATTCTAATGCTATGACTCAGTATTTGAGGACTTTTTCACTAAAGCATCATTTTTTTTTCTTTGATACTATCAGAATATGTATATATTTTAGTGGTATCAAATATTTTCACTCAATAGCTATTTTTTTCTTCTTGATATATTATCAGAGTGTGTGTATATATATAATATATATTTTCATAGCACCTAACATATGAGAACAGTTAAAAACATGGATATGAAGTTAAAAGGACCGCTTGTAAATAGTTTTTTTTTTTTTGGGTTATAAGTGTCACTTTTCTAAAAAACTAAAATATGTAACTAAGGAAATATAAATTACTTAATTATTTATCATAACTATAGTTTTATACAGTTACCTCTCGTAAGTAATGTTTCATCCGACTTTCTAGGAATAATTTTTGAATTTGTATATTGACAATGAATTATACAAACGTATTTTTATATTAACAATGACTTATACAAAGGATTTGTATATTGACAATGGATTGAACAAATTACAAAAACGAATTTGTATATTAGTAGTGAATTATACAAATAAAAATACCCATAGCAACGAAACTACTTACCATGTTTCTATATTGATAGTTAATTACACAATTGTACAAACGAAAATACTCATAGCAAACGAAACTATATCTATGAAGTATAATTAGGCAATTGTAGACAAGGAGCATAAGTAAAACGCGTCATAGTAGTTATTTGTGAAAATCCTCTCTTTCAAAAGAGCAAAGCCTCACCTTGTGAAAATCCTCTCTTTCAAAAGAGCAAAGCCCACCAAGGTGATGGATTCAATATTTAAACCCCAATTTTAAATCTATAAAATTAAAATTTTGAATCTGTCTCTGATCTAAACTTGAAAAGGCTCTCAATTTTTTAAGTCCAAATAAAGTTGCTTAATGCTACAGCTGGCCAGCTCTATTCTGTTGTCCAAAATCCAAGTAAAATATTCAATGAGAACCAATAACATATAGTAACTCCTATACATCTTTATATATTCCCTTCGTTTCATTTTATGTGACATATTTTAATTTAATACGGTATTTAAAAAAAAATTTAAAATTTGTGATCTAAAATCATTTTTAGATATTTGTGTGACTAAGAATAAGTTGGCCAGCTCCAAGTAAATTATTCAATGAGAACCAATAACATACAGTAACTCCTATACACCCTCATATACTCCCTCTGTCCCATTTTATGTAGCACATTTTAATTTGATACGATGTTTAAGAAAAAAAATTATAAAACTTGTAGTCTAAAATCATTCTTAGATATTTGTGTGACTGAGAATAATTTCATTAAGGATAAAAAGAAGATTTTGAAATTAAATTATTTCTAGAAAAAAAAGGGATATCACAATAACATGTCCCATCAACAGAATATTATGTTTCATTTTGCTCTTATCTTGACCAAGACTTTATAGCCACCAAAGTAATCAAGTTTCCCAACTCTTTATCCATGTTATGATTACCAACGAAAATTCTTTCAACATCACCAATGACCTCTTTCTTTGAAATTTCATGCTAATGGAGGGACCAAAAAAGCACCTTTGGTGAATTATTGCTTTTGACATTTTCCATCCTCTTTTTTTAACCACTCCGTAAGTAATATTAGTTAATCATTCAAAATATTTAAAAAATATTTGACAATTTTGTTGTCAAAAATAATATTACTTAATAGTTCAAAAAGTAATTAAGACAAGCAAATTAACTTGTTGTATAAGATTATATATTTGAACAAGGTACCTTCTTTTACACGTAGTGTGGCATGGGGCGATGAAATAATTGAAATGTTGATAATTATATGTTTTGTTAATTGTTTTCATTATCGCTAATTTAAGTAATTTTGTTATACCATTTAAAGTCATTTAAAATATAAATCATATCACGATACTTTAGACGAATCTTACATAGATATGGGAGAAAAGATAATGAACTTTTAAAATCATAATATAAATTTAATATAATATGTATGCTTTTACGAATTGATATGATATAGCCTGAAAAATAAATCTTTCCAAGATTACATGGGCTTATCAATAATTAAAATTTACTAATAATCGAGGAATTAAAAGTATAATTATTTCTTTTTTATTGATCGATCATTATCAATTAGTGCATGACAGCATGTGTAAGAAGATAAAGTAAAAGTGTAAAATTGGCGAATGAAAAAGCAAAGCAGGTAAAGTTCCCACCCAAAAAGTGCGGAAAAAGTTAAATTATATACATATATATATTCACCATTATTTACCTCATATTGGAGTGTCTTCATTTTCTTTGAACTATTTAACTCACTTAAGTACTCCATGACTCGTCACTTCTTATGTATTCGTATAAATTAATTTATCTAATGTTAGCTGTCAATATACTCAGTCTAATCTCATACAGGAAGTCCAGAGAGAACGTTAATGTTATATTTATCTTATGAAAATATAAAATTGTTCTAGATAGACCTTTCAAGTAAAAGTGTCAAATTGGGGTTTGGGGGAGGGG
>JAABOM020000001.1:38392568-38413243 GCA_011800125.2 Solanum clarkiae | reverse complement strand
GAGGGGGTTGGGAGTGGCTAGGTTGAAAATAAAGATATTAAAATGGGTTGAAATACACCTCGAGGTAGGTCATGACTTTCTCAAATTTACTTTGAATTCAAATAGATTTGACTCAAATGAGCTAAGAATTGAGTTGGGTCATAACCCGTCAAATTTGATTTAATTATTCTCAATAATTTTAACATATTGTTATTTATCAAGTATGATCACAATTTAAGTTTCAACTTAAAAAAAAAGTTATAAATGGGTAGATAAACCTTAGAATATATAAAATAGATAGTAATACCTTCATTATGGAAATATACATCACACCAATGCAAATAAAGAGTCTTAAAAAGAGTTGAAATTGGGCATAATTAAATATTCTTTTAAAATGAGTCAAGGTTTGAATGGATTGAGATCGCCCCAATTCAAATTATCTTGAGTCTAATACATAAAAATTTGAATATATTAAACGATACCTATATTGGAACTCGTTTTGACAACCCTACCTTCCAGTCACCTTATGTTGGTTGTCAACCAGAGGCTAAAATTCACACAATTTGGACATTGTTTTCTGCTATTATTCATCCCTGCTCCATAGTACAACACAAATATTTTTCCAAAGTCCAGTAATTAAATATACTAGAAAAAGAGAATAAGAACCAACATAAAATCATAAATGTATAACTTGTATACAGTATACAGTGTGTCCATGCGAGTACTAGAAGAAGGGTTCCAAAATCGAATCTTATAACTCGTCTAATTCGCTCAACTCATTTCATTTAATTCATTTCAATTCATTAAACATTATGTTGAATAGATGATTTAAATTGACTCATATAAACATTTCTTAAAAATAAATAAAATGGTTAAACTTAGTAAAAATTTGATTGGGTCTTGATCCACGTATGATCCAATACGTATCATGTTTTAACTCAAAGAAATTTGAGTTTGAATTGAATTTTGATTCTTATCATTCAATGTCCCTGCTAATAAGTCCACAACACATCGAGTAGCTTTCATGGAGGAATTTTGAATGTGAACCAACACACTCAGACGATGGCAAGGACCAGCAAAAGGGCCACCAACCGTCCAAATCACATCGACTCATCGAGTGATACATTTACACATCTAAGAATATTCACGCTATTATCCATTATTCTTTCTGGACCTCACTGTCATCAAATCCAAATCTCATACTAGTCCACCAAAAAAAAAAAGCATATAGTAAAACAAAAACTATTCATTTCATGATCTATAACAATTACAAAAGTATCAAATTTTTACAATTCTTTCTCAAAGAAGAAAAAAAATACGTATAACATAAATTTCATAAAAGAATAACAGAAGATAATCTTAGTAACTCAATACTTGACTATCTGAACTTCGATTACCTACTGTAATCCCCTTACCGCGTTTAAAACAAAAGGAAAAAAAATAACAGACACTCTTTACAATATAATCTGGGGTCTGTCAGCTAATATCTCGGGATGACCTCAACGGAATTTTTTTTTTTCGCCATCTCCATTAACATCACAAATTTCCTACTCCTAAAAATAAAATTTTCTAGTCCTTCAACAGACTGATTTTTCAGTAGATCCACCAAGTAACGCCCGAGATTCACCAAAATTATCTATACTATTCCTGTACCTAGCATGGCACGATTTCTGAAAATCCTCAATGTTTAACGAACGATTGCAGTTATCCGATCCAGATCGAGAGACGAACATAAGGATCTCCTCGAACAATAACTCATCGCAAGGTATAGCCAAGGTCCCATGGTTCGAGAAGCCATATTCTTCCTCCGCCTGAATCAATAGCTTCCTGAAAATCGGATGGTTCAAATACTTAGCTCGCACCACGAATCTCCGGCAACTACTGCCCACTGAGATCGCCACGTGTCCAGCGGGAACATCAGAAGCTATGCGTTTAGATGAAGAAGATACGGCTCTTTTCTTCCATTGACGGAGCATTTGACTGATCCTCACAATGCAACGGATCTTATTGAATTTTCCAATCTCAATCGACATCTCCAACAATCAAATACACGAAACGTATGTAGAAGAATGAAGGAGTGAAGAGTAGAAGAAAGCTTTATTGCGTTTTTTATTAGTATATGATTAAGGAAATGGTTCTTAACGTTTGAGTATGTTATATAGACGGAACAAATGAAAAGACAAAATTATCCTTAATAGTTGAGGATTGCGACACATGTTATAACGCCCATGTGGTGGGCAATGATTAGTTGCTTTGTGGTCCCCTATATTACAACGAACGCGCCTCTCATGAATCTTTTGTGTGGATTTTATTTCCCAATTTATTGAATCTTTAATTGTTTTTATTTTTGTCTCTTTAGTAAATTGAGTTTTAAAAATTACTGAGAGATAAGATAAGATAAATGTGATTCTTCGGATCTTTGAAATGGTAAAACTCTTGCTGGTTAATATTTACCTTTTCAATAGGCGCTTATCCGGTATAGATTAGTAGATATCAAAAATAAAAGGAAAAAGAATGAATTTAATTATTTTTAGAGCTCAATCAAATATAAATTAAAATTTTAAACTATGTTTTTTATCACAAGGAAAAAAAGTTAAATATTCTTAAACCGTACAAATATGTGTTAAGAATTGCAAATATTTGGTATTAAATGATAGTTTGGCTTTTAATACAGTAATATTCTAAGAACTTGTATCAAAAAAGTATAATCTCTTTATTTTGCATATATTTTCTTCATATAATTTGAAGATTATACTCACTTATTATGTGTTTGCATTTGTTTAAATAGAATATTTTGAAATGTCAAGTTTTAGATTTATCGATTTTAAAATCTTTGAGAGATAAGATAAGATAAATGTGATTCTTCGGATCTTTGAAATGGTAAAACTCTTGCTGGTTAATATTTACCTTTTCAATAGGCGCTTATCCTGTATAGATTAGTAGATATCAAAAATAAAGGGAAAAAGAGTGAATTTAATTATTTTGGAGCTCAATCAAACATAAAATTATATTTTTATCACAAAAAAAAAAGCTAAAATGCTCGTAAACAATACAAATATGTGTTGAGTTGCAAATACTTTTAGCTTTTAATACAGTAATATGCTATGATCTTTTATTAAAATATTACTCTCTATATTTTGCATATATTTTCTTCATATAATTTGAAGATTATACTCATTTATTATGTGTTTGTATTTGTTTAAATAAATATTTTGAAATGATAATGTTAGTTTTAGATTTATTGATGAGAGAGAATAAAATCTTTATGAAATATAATGAAAATCAAATTTGTAGGATTTGATACGAATAGTTAAAAGATAAACTATCAAAATAAGAATAAAAATGACACAACTAATTTCACCTTACATCCCTTAATTTTCTTCTTTTAAAAAATAAACCGTTACATAATCAAATTATTTGGAGATTTCTTGTCTACCAAAGATCTTTCTATTCCTGTAATCCAACACTAAAAATGAAAATGGTAAAGATTTGGGGAATATTTTATGGGGCCCTTGCATATATATTGCATCTAACCACATGTAATTATTCAGATAATAAACTACTTAATTCCCATTTAAGTCAGACATTTTTTCTCATCACTCACCTTATCAAACTGGAGAAATAAAAAGATAATTTTTTTTTGCCATTTATGTAATCGAACATATAAAGCCTAATTATGCTCTATAATTATAGTTTGGATAATTATATTTTGTAATTATAGTTATAATAATTTGGTATAATACACAAAATTTGTATACGTTTGTATAATTTGCTATACAGTTCGTAGTTTTTGTATAGTATTTGTATATTTTGCTATACAATTAGTGCACAAATTCGTATAATTCTCTATATAATTCACAGTGTTTGTCTATTTCGCTATATAATTTGATTCGCGCACGACGTTTGTATAAATTACACGAATTATACAAAATTCAAATTGTAATTATAGCTAAATGCTTGTCACAAATCATAATTAATTTAAAATATAACTATATTAACTAATTAACTAATATTTATTTGCTTATCTGCATCATTTTTCCTTCGGAAAACTGAAAAAGAGAAAGAAAAAGAAGAAAAGTTTGATAAAACTATATAGGTATTAAGCTGTGGCCCGATCCAATTTAGTGGACTCTAACAAATGGTTACTGAGTTGTTACGGCCCAAATAAACCACACAATGTGCAAATTAAGACATTGTTCGTTGCAGCGATTTTATTTGGCATAAATTATAATTCTTTTTGTATCAATATAATTTTAAAATATTAATTAAAATTTTTTATTTAAAATTCATGTAATTTAAGTTTTTTTTTTTTTAAAAAAAAGGAAATTGACGAGTAATTTGAAAATAGTAAACCCTTGCCGATTCCCTAGACCCGATTTGAGAAGGAACAAAAATCCGGTAAATGCACCCATTAACAGTACCAAGATAAGATTATAAGAAGATAATTATCGCGTTTAATTCCAGAAATACCCTTACAAAAACGGATATTTAAATAAACCGGTCGGTTGGGTCATCTTTGCAACCCGATTACCCGAAGAGCTCTGCAATGCAGAACCTCGTCATCCAAATTCCACGATTACGTCCTCTTCCGTCGACCACACAATGCCTTTTTCCGGCAATAACGGCGTTCTCGCCGGCGAAGCATCTCAAACTCCGGAAATTCGACTCGCGGGAGCTGATAAACAACAGCAGGAGTGTAAAGGATAGGTTCATTAGATGTATGGCGAATCCTCGGCGAGTTAAAATGGTGGCTAAACAGATAAGAAGAGAACTGTCCGATATGCTACTTACGGATAAGGTGTTACAGTACGCTGTTCTTCCTGAAGCTGCTCTCGGTGCGGATCGATACCTTTCTTCGCTAACCACTATCAGCGATGTTGAAGTTTCAACCGATTTGCAGGTTCCTTTTCTTCTGAGTTTATGTTAATTTTGGGTCGAGTCACTCGAGCTTCTTTGCCGAATCTTGTAATGTTAGTATCACTATCACAGCGATTGCATTTGCACAATTGCATCTCAAAATTCATATGATATGATTAAACTGGACGTCAATCTATTATGTCTCTCCTTTTTGAGTTAATGGTCAATAATGAAAAACACAACAACTGATAGTTGAGGTATGCAACTCATGGAAAAGTGATAGTTCAGCTGATTCCGACTATTATCTCTTCCTTTTTATCAGGTTTGAGACAGGCTATGTTTCGCTAAGCTTGCATAACCGAGTTATTAGTAAATTATCTGGTGATCAATTTAATAGACTATGAAATTAGGAGGTTATTGGAGGGAATTTGTGATAACTGTTCTTTTTCTTGTTAAAAATGCTGTTGAGTTAGTGACAAACTAGAGCTGTGTTAACTGAGTCATATCTTGGTTGAAGAGAAAGCCAAAAGCTTCATCTTAGGATCTCTATGGAAGTCATAGTCTTAATCACATCCTGATCTCTATGCATAATTTTGTTGCTCTGAGCTTAATCCTTGCAGAAGCTATACATGTTCCACCTGCTCTTAATGTTATTCTTGTAATTCTGTTCCTTAATTTAGTTCTTTCTGAATTCCTTAATAAACTGAAGTGGTCGATTGCAGCTACCTTATAGTTGTTTTACTGATGTACCAAGCAAGGAAGGATCAGTTAGGTGAATGATCTGTTTATATGGTTTTAGGTACTTGACATAATGGAGATTATTATCTCCATCATAGAGATCTTATTTTTCCTGTATTTGATATGCTTTGCCATGCCACCATCCCACTACATCTGCCTCACTACTCTGTTAACTTTTCCCCCTTTTTGACTATGTAAAATCAAGTACTCTGATGATTGATTAATCAGCTCTGCAACGCAACTGCTGAAAAATAAAAGTGCATATATAGCATCTGGCTGTTTTGAAAAAGTTAATCTCAATGAGTTCATTCTACTCAAACACGCAAGAGCGAAATTGGTGTGGAGATTTGACCATATAAAGCCCCTGAAGCAAAGAGCATATTTGCGCTTATAGGCAGTGGAACCCAGATGATCATCCCCCTTTTTTATTTCCTTCCCCCTCTTTTTTAAACAAAAGCAATTCCAATGTTCAGCCTCCCTCTCTGTAGAATGTTACCGCTGATATTTAGTTGAGGTTGTCTCCCTCTACTGATCCTGATATCTGGATTGACATGGATGAATTGTTTACATATTAAATGCTTTTTCAACATTACCTCTAAAACTTTCAGTTGCTGAAGGTGACTTCTTCAGAACTCCTGGTTTGACATTGAGTTTGTCCAATAACTTTGGAATTTAATTAGTCTGAAGGATGTTTCTCTAAACAGACTACATAATATAGAAGTTAAGGATGTTCTATGGCCTGAAACTAGAAGTGATCGTAAAGAAGCAAGAAACATCTGAATATTAAATAAAATACGTATGTAATTCATACGCAGGACAATGCCATGGTTACTTTCCCCCTAGGGTAGAGAATTTACTTGGTTTGAATTTGAGGGTAAGATTCGCCAAGGAAGTGATCAAACCCCTAGTCACCATTCACTGGTAAATACGTAACTGATGTCTGCTGTTGGCAATCAAAAATGAGAACCTGAGGTGGAAAAATCTTAGGTGAGGGAGAGAGAGATTTTCCAATGTTAAGAAATCAACTTCATATTCACTGCTACTATCTAGCTGTCACCATCTATCTTACTACTGGATATGGGTGTTTGTGTGTGTATGTGCAGGCTCTCTCTATATATATGTGTGTGTGTGTTTGTGCGCACGCATGTGTATCTACCTAGATGTGTATATAAAATATAAGGGTTTCCTGGTGTATTTATTTGGCCAAAGAATTGAAGTAGTACTAGACAACAAAGAAAGAATTTCTATCATTTGCATAAGTGATAACTTCTTTGATCTTCAGGGATGATTCCTGTAATTTGTCATATTCCCATTTGGACTCTCATGAAAAATTCTGTGCTGCTATAGGTTGTAAAGGTCTATGTTTCTGTATTTGGAGACGAAAGAGGAAAGGAAGTAGCTTTGACGGGTTTGAAGTCAAAAGCAAAATATGTAAGGAGTGAGTTAGGGAGGCGAATGAAGTTGCGGCTGACTCCTGAGATTCGTTTCATTGAAGATGAGTCCCTTGAAAGAGGAAGCAGGGTGAGTAACTCTAATCTATTTTCTTATTAGAGAACTGATTTTTTGGGGGTGGGGGTGGGGGTTGAGGTGGGTCTTTGTTGTTATTTATGACTCCTACGCTTTTCTTGAGTTTCTCTCCTTTTTCGCAAGGCTGCTGTTGTTTCCTGGCTATTAATCCTTTTATGACTCTCCTTCCATAATTTTTTTTAGCAACCGATTCTCTCAATAATGAGGTTAGTCTTTATCTTTGACTTTTCCCTACTCAAATGATGGCCAAGTTCATTGACAACACATCAAAATGACTTGTATCTTGAACATTTCACATGCCTGTTGAACACTGCTCAGGAGCATTTTACATTTCAAGTTACGACTTAAAATTTGCACTGGGCAGCAAGTAAAACTTGACTTATTACTATGTTAATCTCTTGCATGGGAAATAAAAGGAAAAAAGATTTATCTTGTCCAACAAAACCTGTAAGGAATTGGTCACCAATCAAGGAAGAGGAAGTAATTGGCCTTGATGCCCATTTTTTTTCTTCACTGGTCTTTCAAATGATCTACAGCTCAAACTGTTTCTTGCATTTTCAAGAATCAGCATCACTCTCTATACAAGAAAAGAATGACTTATATGGCTTTTGGGACTAAAACATATTCTCGACACTGGTTAAACCATAAGTTTCTGAAATGGTGCTGTTATAAGGCTGTCTTCTCTTGGTAGCATGGGTACTAAATCAGAAGTAGATTGCAACTGTATGATTGCTGTGTTTATTATCTGGCAGGTTACTACTTTACAATCCCTGAATGTACTTTAGGTGATGTTTAAGGTTGAAGCAATTCTTGCAGGTACTTGCTATATTGGACAGGATTAAGGATGAGAATGAAAGTAAGAAATCACCATCAAGAGCTGCCAATGATGGATTATCTGATCAAAGTGATGATGATGGGGACTGGGAGGATGACGACCCTGATGATGAAGGCATTATTTATGTGAAATAGCTTTTTAGTGCGCTCTAAACTACATTGACTCTGGACTAGAAAATACATGTGTTGCATAATGGTAAGTCATGTGGTTATAAAGTTCAGCACATTTTAGAGTGAGCACAACAATGAGTTTCCTGTGTTGCTTAGGCTACATAATTTTGCATTTTTATTGTCAGTGAATAGCAATATTGTGCTTCTCAGCTCATGTTAGCTCTTGAAAATTACCCTGCCCATCGGCTAACACTCATATAGAGTGTAGCTTACACAATCTTTATAAGAACAAGAAGCAAACATAGGTAGAACATCAATATCATTTCTAAAGAAGTTATCCACATTCATTTATCTCCATTGTGGTTGTGCTGAGTGATCTTATTGCTTGCTACATACGAATTTTAAAAGAACCTAATGATTTCTTATTTTATTACAGGGTGTTGATGTTTTCCCAGCATGCAAAGAACATTTGTGCAATTCCCAAATTGTGGAAACCTTGTTGAACCATGTTCATAACCGTCTAGCTAGTTTATTTTCTTGTTTCAAGGATAATTCATGTCTGATGAATGAGTCAGTTAAAGAGTATCATTTGGCCTTCCATGCATAAGCCTGGCTTTGCCTTTCCATCTTAACTTGTGTGAGTTTATTAGCTGGCATCGTCTGTTTCTGGGAAGAAGGCGAGAGAAAGGGGGTAAGCTATCGGTAGTAATAGTACAAGAATTTTGTGTGAATTGCTTATTATTCTTGACAATTTATCCCTTGGAAGTACCTGAACTTTACCTTACCGAAGAAAGAAAAAAAAAACATTGGAATTTGGAAGTAGGAACTGAGATCTTGCTGTAAACAAGTGATGAAGACCGATTAATTAAAGATTCCTACATAGGCAAAACTTACATCTGTATGTCCTTTCGTGTTGGATAAGTATTATGTTTCCAAGCTGTATTGCTACTTGTGTAGTGATGGTATATACAGCATTAATTGTCTTTTCCATGATAGATTGTACATTATTAAAGGGAAAAAAAAAAGAAAAGAATAATGATACGTACATTCATCATTTTTCCGACGGGAAAAGACTTAAAACACAGCTGCAAGTCAGCATATCTTCATCAGTGATCGCGAACAACCACAAACTAAATAAGCCTTTTCCAGGATGAGTTGATGTAACAAGAAGATTATTAAGCTAGCAGATCAATGGACAACTTTTCCCCTTTTAGTCCAATGTAGTCCTCAAAATTGGACCACCATTATACTCATTGAACCATAAAAACATTTAAGAAATCTTGATCACAAAATTGAACAGTTACAAATCGAAAATGATGGCCCTAAGCAACAGGCCAGAATGAAAATTGATATGGTGTGATTATATTATTTTTATCAGACAACAAATGCAGCATACTGCTCTCTTTCAGTGATGTGCCTTAGCTTCAGCTTTCTGGTGAGACTTGGTCTTAGCCTGAAATAAATAAGATGGAAAGGAGGTTATAGAGATAGTCTCTGCGGAATGACAAAGGCATATTAGCTCGTACTAAAACAATGTGGAATTCTTTGGTTGAAAGAAAACCAAATATGTGCAGTAGATATAGGGAGATCCGCAAAATAATTAACAACAGGAAATAATAAGAGCACTGTGGAAATGGGAGGTACAAGTCTTCTTAATATTATCCACGAGAATTTCAAAAGAGGTGTTTTGAGATTACGTGACAGGAAAAAAATTCCAAACACATCCAGACTCTCAATGTGGATGGACGAAGGATTTCATGTAACTTGAAGAAGGTCCATCACAATGATCAAATTGCATTACCACCACCAACCAACCAATGTAATTCCACAAGTGGGTTCTAAAAAAGGGTAGAAGATATGGAGACCTTACCTCTATCTCAGGAGGAGAGAGGTTGTTTGCATGAAGGATTTCATGTAACTTGAAGAAGGTCCATCACAATGATCAAATTGCATTACCACCACCAACCAACCAATGTAATTCCACAAGTGGGTTCTAAAAAAGGGTAGAACATATGGAGACCTTACCTCTATCTCAGGAGGAGAGAGGTTGTTTGCGATGGATCCTCGACTCAAAGAAGAAGAAAAAGAATTAAAAAAGTGTGAAGAAGTCATGAAGAAGTCATGGCAAATAATTAAAGAGAATGTCAACACATTCTAAAAAAGAAACATAACCACAACAAAATATATAATAGTCAAAGTGCAATAAACCAACAAACATTGACGAACAAGAAACTCCCTAAGTAATAGTACGACTAGTATGGAAAGATAGGTGGGACAATGTTCTATTACCTACTAACCTGCCACCCTAATTCGTGCCCTCCAAAACCTCCTATTTAAGGTCACGTCCTCTAGAGGCCAAAACTACACCATGTCCTCACCGCCTCCAATACCTCCTCAGCATACCTCCACCTCTCCTGAAACCATTTATAGTCAACCTCTCACAACTCCACACTGGCGCATCCATACATCTCCCCTTCATATGTCCAAATCATCTCAACCTAGTTTCCCGCGTCTTGTCCTTCGCCAATGTCACTGCCACCTTATCCTAGATATCTTCAAATCCAATATCCCTCCTCGTATGGCCACACATCCAATTCACCATAGTCATCTCCGCAACATTCATCTTATGAATGTGAGATGAAAGCTATGGAGATGAATATGTTGCATTGAATGAGCAAATGCACCCTGGATCTAAATTAGACGACTCATAAAGATCATATTTTGTGAAACTTCTTTTGGATAAGGTGACAAACTAGATAAATAGTTAAAATAGGATCTACGATACTTGGGAGAGGTAAAAACTACCTGGCGTCATTCAATTCTTGTGAGCCAATGGGGTGCAAACTATAGTCTTTCTTTTATATTAAGAAATCACACTAGCATCCTAAACCAACAAACTGCTCTACTTATCTTCCCGGGCCTCTATTTCAGTTTGTATCACCATCATACAGGCTATGAGAATATAAAATTCATGCATCTCCTTTCTGCTTGTGAATCCAAATTCTTCTCGCTTGAGTCAATTGAATACTCTTGAAGAAATAAAGTTATGCTACATCTTGCTACTTAGCTAGACATGTGGTAATCTATCGTGCCTTTCTAGCACCTCATTACATATTATGTGTGCCTCACACATTGAGCTGGTTATCAAATAGATCCACCACTTATGGAGGCGTTTTTTTAATCTAAAATGAATGCTGCTTTTTACTAATTTCTAGAGAGTTGAAGCTGAAACCTACAAATTGAATTACAGTTTAAAGACGTTGAACAAACATAGCAAACGAAACAATCCATACAGAGAAATCTATAAAATAAAGCAAATGAAAAAAGAATACCTTGAGATACTTGAGCTTCATGCTACCATAAACAAGTCCCAATGTAAATGCCGATGTACGAGCCACCTGTCCCAAAAAACAAAGACATGGATCAATCTACCTATCACGTAAGAAACCAATCTAATTCTCTTCCACTCTATTCCGATCTATTCACTGAAATACTCTCAGCAATTTGACTCTTAAGACAAATCCAACGCATTTCAAAGTCGGCGATTAACGGGTACATGAGATCGAAGAACTGAAGAAATAAGGTGCATAGACTTACCAAAGCAAGGGTGCTGGTTCCAGAGTAAAGTCCAGGAAGAGGCGACATTTTTGACTAGCAAGCAGAGAGCTTCAAGATCTCTTTAAGCCCTAAAATTAGAAATTCACAAACCCTTGATTCTACCAACAAAGATGGTTGGGTTTTATCGTGTGAGCAGTGATCCGCTGTGCGCCGGCCTAGTGATTCTTCACATGTATATTACCCTTTTTAGCCTTAACATGAAAACAAAACACTATTTATAACTAATACTGTAATTATTGATAATAATTAAATTCAGATTTGAGGGAGAAATCTAATATCACCCGCTGTCTATTTAATCTTTTATTTTATTAAATTAATTTTAAAAAATAATACTCGCTTTATTTTAATTTATTTGTCTTGCTATTTTTTAACCTATATAAAAATGAATGTTTTGTTCTTTTTTTTTTTAAAATAATAATTTTTTGATTTCAACTTTTTCATATGACATGTTTTTTAAGATTAAAAGATAAAAATGCATTTTGATACATTCTGCGCATTAAGGCTATTCAAAGTCAATGCGAAACTAATTATTCAAATCGAGAAAAAGTTATTGGTTTATCATAAAGGACTATTGGTTTAATAGTTTCAGTAATAATTTAAATTTTTCTTATTGTTGGGTTGTTGATTCTTAACGCTTTTAAGTTTTTTCTTAATGAGTTAACTGATAACTCGATAGTCAATTAAATAATTATATTTATATTATTTAATTTATAAAGTCTTTGATAGTTTCATACTTTTAGTTTTTTACTGTTTCAAACTCTCAGCTATTCTACAATATAATAGCGTTTGCTTTTGAACAAAATGTACTCTGTTAACTTATGTGTATGGTTCATTTGGTTTGTCAACTTCTTTCTAAGTAATTTTCAACAAAGAAAATCTTGTATTAAATCTTAACGATTAATCGATAATTGAACCAATAACGATCAATAATCGTTAAGCCGGTAATCGATAAGTCAATTTCTTAATGGTTCTATAATAGTTTAGTATATTTATGAATCAATAACAAATAAACGAAATTGATAAATTTCAAAATCGAATCGAACCGATTGAGATGCAACATACTATGCATCTTTAATTTAAGATCATAAAATTTTTTGAAATATTATATCAAGTAAAAATAAACAAATACATTGGAATGAAGGGAATAGCTTCATTTGTTCCTTAATTACGAGTGCATTTTAACTTCAATCCTTATCTTAGACAACTTAGTATATTTAATTTTTTGATTAACAAAATATTTGTTTTGGAGATATATTATGTTTATTTACAATTTTTAAAAGTATATTACTCTTAAATGTAAAATAATAATAATATGATTTCAATAAATATATATAAGACATAAATGATACTACTAAAATGGTAAATTGCTAGAATTTCCAAAAATTACAATAGTTTTCATTAGACCACACAGATTAAAATTAATTAAAAATGTAATGATGACTTGCAAAACACGATTCAGGGACATATACACCAGTGAAGAGAAAATTAGATTCACTCTCACCCACTCCACTACTGACTCGAGTGACCCGCGGCGAAAGGAAACTGAAAGAAATGGCGTCGAACCAAGTGAGAGCATCACACATACTCATCAAACACGAGGGATCTAGGCGTAAATCATCATGGAAAGATCCAGAAGGTCGCATCATCTCAAGCACCACCAGAGACGCCGCCGTTTCCCAGCTCAAATCCTTCCGTGACGACATCATCTCCGGCAAGTCCAAATTCGAAGATGTTGCTTCTCGCTTCTCTGATTGCAGCTCCGCTAAACGCGGTGGAGATCTCGGTACTTCCTCCATCTACTGCTGTTTATTGTTTCCAATGACTATTCTGGGTTTGTTATGAGTCGTTTTAATTTTGGTTTGAGATTTGTACGGCTTTTGTAGGGATTAGATCTGAGATTTTAAATGACTTTCTGGTTGTAGGGTAAGGCTACTTTGCTTTGAATTACTTACAAGTTAGGATTAGGAATCAGACGGACTTGAATAGAGTGTTACGTAATTAGGATTAATTGAGTGGTATTTTCGATTATTGAAAGATGATTATGATTGGATTTGATAGGGTTTAACTAGTAACTAGCTTCAATTTTGATCTGCTTGAAAGCAAAGTGTCTTGAATATTAGCTCGTTCTCTACTCATTTGAGTTGATATTCAATTTGTTACTTCGAAAAAGGTTTATACAGACACCAGGAAAGATCTAGAGAAAGTAAGTAGTGAAGTTTCGAAAACTGTCAGTTATTGAATAAGCTTATATTTGTTACTATTTGGAGCAACTTCATTGGACAAAAGAGTTGTGAATAATTTGGAAATTTTGAAGTTCTGTTATTGAATTGGGTTTAAATTAAATTGTTGTTCCCCCATGTTATTGCTGCATCAATCAAGTGAACATGTCCACCCATATTTATTGAACTGCACCTGCGATCTCCCTTCCCACCTCTTTTGTACATTTACCAATTTGTTAGTCCTTTCACCTCTATATGTCAAATCTTGTCTTTAGCGTCTTTTCTGGGATGGACTGTAAGAAAGTCCCAAAGAAGAAATCTGCTAATCATTTATTGCTAATAAATGAGTTCACCAAAGCACTAGTCTAATCATTTATTGCTAATAAATGAGTTCACCAAAGCACTAGTCTTTTGTTTCTTCATTTAGTTATTTGTAATTAGGATGGAAGCACCAGTTTTGGGTCCTGGGAAAATTTAGTAAAGAACTGCTTTTTGACTGAAAGTTTGAAAAATTATCAAGACTTCTCTACCTCGAAAAAAGATTTCTTGCAGTTTGAGGTCGTTTGGTAATAATCAGTGATAGAAGCAGACACATCTTTGTTTATCCTGTACATGTCTGGATAAAATAATAAGCCTTCGGCAATATGACATTCACGCTTGCTATTTGTCTTAGATTAGGAATATGGCCAGGTGGTACACCAGATTTAACACTGATCAACTCCTTTTTCTTCTTATACTCTTTCATCCCATGGAGTTGTTGACACCAATAGTGGTAACAACTTGGAAACGCACACCCCTGCCAGCTGAAAAGTACTAGTAAATCAGTTTTTACTTCAACTGGGTGATCAAAATTATTCACTGTTAAGGAAAATTGGTGCCTAAACCTACTCAATCTTGTTCAAATCTTTTCTGCACATTCCTGTAATTCTCTGTTTCTCGATTGCAGATAGCTGTTAGTTATCACATTAAAGAGTGTAAGAGCATTAGGAAAACTGGAACTCTGTATGATCTAGTGATTTTTCCTATGAATGAAACAAGTTGTCTAACGTGTTCCAACAAAGTAAAGGCAGTAGGTAAAGACAAACAGTTTTTACATGGAAAACATCCAGCTCACAAAAGGTGTACCTAAACTTAATTAAATCAATGAACCTCAAAATTACAATCCTATGTAATCTTAAGAATTGAAACCTAAACTCCTAAATTAGCATAAACCTCCCAAGGTTTATGTTCCCAGGCCTTCGAGTTGCCCTCAAATTGATAGTCTTCAATTTGAGGGCAACTTGAAGACCAAGGAACATAAACCTCGGGAGGTTTATGCTGATTTAGGAGTTTATGTTTCAACTACATAGGATTGTAATCATTTTGTCTGACATTCGTTGATTTAGTGAAGTTTGGATTAAATCCTATGGTGGTGTGGGTCGTGGTTTTTTACAACTCTTGTGAGCCGGATTTTCCACGTAAAAACGGTTTGTCTTTACTTTGTTGGAACACGTTAGACAACTTGTTTCGCTCAGAGGCATGACCCGTAGTTTCAATATATATCCAATAAGCTAGTCTCAGAAGAAAGAATGAAGAAGTAATGTCTAGTATTGTTCTGCATTGCTTCTTCAATTCCAATAAAATTTCTGATATTCAAATGTAAATGTGCAAAGATTAAATCCAGATCATTTTCTGTATCGTGTGTGGTTTTTGTGAGTTTTTATATCTTGAGCTGAGTCCCATGTGACTAAATTTCCTATAGCTTCATATAATTGATGTTTTTTAAGCTCTGTTGGTTTTGCTGGAGTGGTTGGTCAATGATCTAATATCTGCATTCTTATTTTTTGTGTCTCTAATAATGTTGTTTGGCTTCCATTCTGAAGGTTTACTTTCCAAATATCTTCAATAATTGAGTATTTCATTTTAATATCATAGCATGTTTATATTTGATAGATGGTTATACTCTTGCAATATTTAATACTTGTTCAGCTATCTGATTGTTTCGTTCTATGAATCTTGTTAGTTTGTAATCTCTAATTCTTCTAGAGCTTTTGAAATCTGAATTTATCATTCACTGTGTACTAAACTGCCTTTTGTTTTAATGGTTATGTTGGATAATGATGTCAATCTTCTGTGCTTGCTTTTGGATTGTCAGGCTGTATAGTTTCTTACCTACAAATGACTGCGCTGTGCAATTGCTTAGTGCTGCACCACATCAAATGGCTAATATAGAAGCATTTTTTCTTTTACCAATCAAAAAAGTAGAAAGTAACTAATGTAGAGGCACTGCTCCTTACCCCTCTCTTTTTCTTGTTTACTTGTTTCTGTAAACATCTACCAAAGTCTCTATCTCTGCTGAAGGGCTAAAAGCCTTAGCATTTGTGTCATTTCTGGCATCCTCAAAGGTGGGGAGTTCTAAACTTTTTTCCAATGAAGGAGGTGTGGGGCGTTATCTTTACTGTGTTCAACTGAAAAGGGAATTTCCAATTGTAGTAATATATGACCCTGCGAAGGGCAAAGATGGACACATATCTTTGTGGTCTCTGGATATAACTAGAGCTTTTCTCTTGCTTAATGGCATTTTGGTGTCGTTTCTAGCATCCTCAAAGGTGAACTGGTGAATGCTTATGAAGCTCATTTCATTTGCAGGTTCATTTGGTCGAGGGCAGATGCAGAAACCTTTTGAAGTTGCAACGTATGCACTGGAGGTTGGTGAGATAAGTGACATCGTTGATACTGACAGTGGTGTTCACATAATTCTGAGAACCGGTTAACATTGGTGGAGAAAGTATATTCAGATTCGAGATTAATTGCAAGTTGTAACGTTTCTTTTCTCTTTATTTTGGTGTTTCAAAGACTACCCTTTCCACGCTTGTGTCCTATGGCTGCAAAAAACTTATAAAATTTTGATTGTATTCAGTAAAATACAACTAGAGATGCCTGATGTCTATAGACGTTTGTATCCATGTTTTGAGAATTTCGTAACTTGTGCCACCTTCTAAATTCAATTGTCGTGTGATTGACTGCAATCTCTACGGAATTGCTGAGGTTTTGCAACAAGGTCTTCTGAATGAGGAATCAATCTTTTACTTAAATCTTGTACACTAAGGTTCAAATTCCTATAAAAGAGTAAAATATTAAACATTTTTCTTTCCAACTACTTAAGCCTGGTGACAGTTATTGCGTAGCTATGTCTGAATTCTCTTCCATGAAAAATTATATTATATTATATAAAATTAAAAATATTATGTGTACATAGATGTTGAATCTTCTTGAAAATTTTAGCTGTTATTTATATTTTTCTAAAGAAAAGAAGTGGAATCTTTGTGGACGAGTTCCCATGGGATATATGTGGATTGGGCTGTTTTTCCTTGTCCATAAGTTTATAAGCCAATTTCATTGGTGCTCAGTGCTTGTGTACTCACTGTCAAGTTGATGTAGTTGCGTCTTGTAATATTGATTGAATACTTTGTTCTATTCTTATCCCTTGGTTGAAAGCTGTTTGAACAAAAAGTGTGGACGGCGCACTTCCTCCTTATCCCAACTTGCGAGTTTGACCAAAATTGACAAACTTTGAGAGTCATTTTCTCTGTGCCATTTTCACAAAAAAGTTAGACAAGTAATATTTTATATTTAAGTCTGAAGATTTTTTGAAAACAATCTCTCTATCTTCAGGTAAGATCTGAGGATTTTTTGAAAATATTTTCTCTATCTTCAGGTAAAATTTGCATGCACTCTATCTTTTCTGAACCTCTATAGAGGACGGAGGAAGGAGAAAGGAAAAAGTCAAAGTGGGTATCAAACTCATTTATTGTGCCTAAATTGATAAAACTCACTAAACCCTTTAACGTACACTTACTTTAATTTATCACCAAACCACAATATTAATGTAGTTTAGCATAAAAATCAGATGTGAAGTTGTTTTTTTGTCCTCTCTCTTTTCTGCTATAATCTTATTAACCTTTTCAAGGATAGAGGAGCATCCTAGTTTGCAACATGTACAATGACTGTACTATGAAAAGGACATGTGGTGACTAATCTCAAAACTTGTCAAATGTCATGCCTATTCTTTTCTTATTAAAAATAAATAAAGTAACTTCTTTGATTAGTTCAAGTCAACCAAAGTAATACTCGACTTTTAGGAATTCAAAACTACTGGTGCTAGAAGAAGACAAGTCAATGTTTATGGCTTGTCCTTGTAAACTTAGTTGTGGTGCTTACATTGGAGCTTGATTACTCTGAATTTTCTGAATTCGCATAGCATAGGACCCATTCAGGGGAAACATTTCCTTCCAAAAAAATTTTCATATCTAGAAGCTCGAACCCAAGACTTTTAGTTAAGGGAAGAGTAATCTCATCCACTGCACCACATACTTTGGTGTTAAGACAAAAGTTGATAAACAAAAACATATGGAATCAAATTTATTGGAGTAGCTATTTTTGCAGCCATAAACATTACAATCTCTAATTTCATATCAATAAGGAATCAAAACATGATATAATCATAACAAGAAAGAGTAAATCATTCTGATTCCTAGTCTCCACCAAAAAAATTCTTTCCCACCTTTTTCTTCCTCCTTTCAATTATATTTTACCATCACAAATATAGTAGAAAAGGGATATTTTCTAAAAGTAGTTTTTAAGTGTTGAGATTTTTATGGAAGAATATTTTTGGAATTAGAATTTTTTTTTCTAATAAATAGCTTAACTTTGCATGAGTAAAGTATAACATTCGGCCATTTTTAGGAAAGTATATTTGACTATTTTATTATCCCAATAAAAGATACTGATTCTGCCATAATAGAAAAGTGCAATTTATTGTTAGTTAGTAGAATGTGTTTTTTAACACAAAATTATAGAGAGAGTGATTTTGACACTTAAAAAAAGGTTTCACAAACGTATTTTCAGGAAAAAAAAATTGGGAAATTAATTTTGGTCCATTGATGGCCCCTTTTAGGAGGGAAATATTAAACCTTGCGGGACCCTTCGGTCCCTTTTTACCTGACACTTCTCGATGTTAGAAATTTAATTTATTAATTATTTTTTATACATTTAAATTTAATTAATGAGTGTATTATTCAAATTAATTTTTATTCATTAATTTGTTAAGCAAAAATACTGATCTATTCTTGAGAAAAGGATCGAACAGTTTAAAATAGTAAGAGAACGGGTATATCATCACTTTTAATTCAAAAAAGTATTCTGACTTTGAAATTAAAATCTCCTTTAATATGAATATTGTATCTCAAAAGCAGGATTTTCCAATACAAGTAGAATTAGTGGGACTCCCAAATGCCTGTACTAATTGTGAATTTTGTTATTATTACCAGTTTACCACTTCCTCTCTTTAATAAGTTAATAATTATTCATTGCTCTTTAATTTAATACATATCTTAAAAAATATTTCCTTTATTTTCAAAAAAAATATCTAATTTAACTTGACGCAGAGCTTAAAAAATAAAGAACATTTATTGATTTTATAATTATAAATTAAAATCATATTAAATGTATTAAAATATTATTTAATCTTGTGGTCCTAAATGTGTTACTTGAAAAGTTAAAATTAAAACGATGCGAAAATATAAAAAAAATTATTCCTTTTTAAACAAATTAAAATAGAAAGTAAGTCGTTATTTCTGAAATATAGGGAGTAATAAAAATAATATTGTTATTTTATTTTTTAAATATGTTAAATTAAATATTTTAAAATATATTAATTTAATATCCAAAATGAAATATATATACATATACCTTTGAAAAGAATGTAATTTAGACGAACATTAAACGTAATTTGAACCTAATTACACTATAATTCAAATTCCTTCCTAATTTTTATATTTTTTTCCTTTATTCCTTTCGTTTTTTAAAATTAATCCTGATCACCATTTATTTTTACTTAAAAAAAATTAATTTATGACATTCATATTTATAATAATAATAATTATTATAATAATAAATGTATAATAAAAAAGAAGATTTGAAATAGATAAAAAGTATAAGAAGTTATTCAAGAAATTTTCTATCTTCTATGAAAAATACAACAATAGGAAAATGAAATGAATACCTCAAAAAATACTTAATTTTGTGAAAAGAATATTAATAAATCCTTGAATCAATAAACAAAATTAACATATATCTAAAAAGTTAGCTTTGATTGTAGATATAAAGATACAATTGTTATGCATTGAAAAAAGAATGCACAAAAGATTACACAATACAGGAGAAAGAATGGATATATATACTTGTAAAATAATTAAGAAAAAATAGTTAAATTATAGTGGAAGAAGTCAATAAAAAAAATTAAATTATTTGCTAAAGAGAAAGACAGAAGGTGAAACAGAGAGAAGTAGAGAAGAAAGAAAAAAATAATAATTATATTTTATTTTTTAAAAATATAAATAAATAAATATTATTAAAAAATACTACTAGATAATCTACAATACCAAATTAATATTACTTGATATTGTAAAAAATTTGTACACTAATAATACACCAAAATTAGACGCAAATAAAAATAGAGGAAAATGCTCAAAAGCCACCTCGAGAATCCAAATTTTGTCATTTTGACCAAAAGAATTGTCGAAAGCTTGTCCCGCATCAAATTCCCTTTTTATTAAATAACCATCTTTGTTAGTTATAGATTTGATAGGGTTATTAGAAAATTAATACTCCTTCGGCCTACAATATATTTTAATTTGGCACAGTATTTAAAAATAATTTTAGATCATAAATTTTAAAAGTTTTTCTTTTTTTTTTTTAAACATCATGCCAAGTCAAAAGGTACCACAGTCACATAAAATGACACAGAGGGAG
>JAABOM020000001.1:38374581-38392468 GCA_011800125.2 Solanum clarkiae | reverse complement strand
GGGAGTACTTTATAAGTATTAATTATATAACTTATATATATATATTGAAATGTATTTTATTAATATATAAAAATTTATGATATTTACAAGAGAAAATGACTAAAATGATCCTTACAATATGAACAATGCTTTATTTGAGTCTTTAATATATTTTATTATATTGAAATAGTCTTTAATGTGTGATAAATATGTTAATTTTAGTCTTTAATATATTTCAATTGAATGAAATGCTCCTTAGTGGATAATAAAGTGTATTCATTTTGACTCTTTACCCTAAAGCTAATAGATTTTATCCCCAAAAATTAAAAAAATTAGTTATAAACTCCACGGGAGTATAAAATTCATTTTTTTTGTCTTCTTAAAATTCATTTTTTTTGTCTTCTTTGTTAGCTACAAAGAAAAACTTCATGAAATCTAGAAAATTTTTATTTAGATTGTGGACATGCAATTTAGATTTTATAAATTACATTTTGTGTTATAAATATGAAAATTTCATGAGTAGTGAAAATTATCAAAATTTTCTCATTTTTTATATAATTTTAGCAAACAAGTAAACAAGTAATTAATTGATAAATAAGATATTTCCTCCGTCTAATAATAATTGTTTGCTATTGACTTAACATATGAGTTAAGAAACAATAAATGATACGAATAATTTTACCAAATCATCCTTTACATATAATAAATACAATGTCTTTCAAAATACAATAGAAAAAATAACTATAATTAATGATAAGGATAAATTATGAATTAAGCGTAAAATTGTCTCTTGATTTTGTAAAGTGAATAAATATAATTGAACATTTATTTTTAATATAGTGGGCAAGTAAAAATAGACAAAAAGAGTATCAACGCATCCTTAAGGAGATCCACTAACAAATAACATGCCTTCAAATAATTAATGCTTCATTCGTCTCAAATTAATTGAATTTTTAAAACTTTTTTAAATATTTAAAATAGCTGAACTGTTCATAATTCAAAACAAATGTTTGAAACTTTTTCTATATTTGTTATTTCATTTATTGAAGTTTTATATTTTTTAAGAGATAAATTCCATATTATGGCTTCACAAAGACAATAGTGGAAAGTATGACTTAAATTTTATCTTTAAATATTTTTTTTAGTATGCGTGTTACCTCAGTAATTCAATTAAAATGAAACGGAGAGACTAATTAGTTACTCTCTTTAATGTAAGAAAAAATTACAGAAATCTCATATTACGTTTAAATATTTTCAAATATTTTCTACCTTTTTTTACAAATTACTAAAATCCTTTTTTCGCTATTTTCCTCGCACATGTCTGATACACTCATTCCTTTTCCCACAAAACCTATTTCTTCGATGAGAATCAAGCTAAAATGATTCAAAATCGAAAGCTAGGTTAACTTATCTTCTTCATTCCAATTTCATATGATTTTCTAAATCACAAGTAAAAGCTAGGAATATTCTTGTTTAAAGAACTAGTTGTTAATGTTGGATCAAATTATTTTCGGACAAGAGATGTTTGTTTTAGATGTATTTGTTGTGCTTCCTTAGGGATATATTGGTGATGTTTCTCTCTTCTCCTTACCTGCGGGAGCTATGTGGCTTTGATCTTTTTTCTTTTCTTTTCTTCTGCTTCAAATCCCAAATTCATTTTGAACTTGAACTTGAAGTTCAAAATTCACCTCAGACAACCCTCCTCAAGTTCAAAACCACCCAGATCAAAAAATCTCTAAAAAAATCAAAGAGAAGAAAGCTTAGATATAGTGATTCATGGGATATAAAATTGAGTCATATATGTTGCTAATTCATTGAGACTATATGAATTATTTTACTAGGAAAATATAGTTATTCATGTGTGTAGTATATATCTTTTATGGTGATTCATTTTAAAATTATGAGTTGTTCACAACTTTTTATGGTGATTAATTAAATATGGTGATTCATTTATATATAAAACCGAGAGTATGTATCTTGTATGATGATTCATTTCAAAACTATGAGTTGTTCATAACGTTTTATGGTGATTCATTTATATATAAAACTGAGTCATATATGTTGTTGATTCACTGGAACTGTATGGATTGAATATAGTGATTTATTAAGATACTTTTTCTAGTTGTTATAGGTTGATGATTCATTAGGTAAATCATATCATACAAGGATGATACACCAATGAATCATATTAATGGGTTGATTCATTACAACAATGGATCATACAATATGATTCATTGTAATAAAATAATTTAACATATGACTGATTCACCGCATTATATATTGATTATAATGAATCATGAATTATAAATTATGTATAACATAATGTATCTGTAAAAATAACCAATGCATTCGTATCTTTAATATTTTATGAAATTTTTGTAATTATGAAAAATAGGGAGATAAATTAAAATTTCTTTTTCCTCAATCTAGATTTCTGCAAGTTATACTTGATGTAATCTGGACCATTTTTTTCCCCAAAAAAAACTAACGAATTAAATTTTGAGGTGAGAATCGCAGTGTGACCCCACGTGATATTCTTCAGTCCACAAGAAGTAATAAAAGGACCAAAACCTAAACCAGCCTCTTTGGCTATTCACATAGCCCTCTCTGTTTTCTTATTTCCCCTGTTTTCTCTTCCTCACCACCCATGGCCGCCGCTGTATCCACCGCCGCCGCCGTCACCAACAAGTCTCACCTTTCACCGGCCGTCGATAAACCCTTTTGCTCTCCATCCCAAAAGCTCTTATCTTTAGCCGCTAAAACCCTCCCAAAACCCTATCACCACCATCACAGAACTCTCATCACTGCCGCCTCCAAGAACCCATTAACCGACGTCGTTTCGTCGTGTAAACCCAATCCGGACGGCCGGTATTTCGATTCCTATTTCGACGATGACGACAAACCCCGTGAAGAGTGCGGCGTTGTGGGTATTTATGGTGACTCTGAAGCTTCTCGTCTTTGTTATTTAGCACTTCATGCTCTTCAACACCGAGGCCAAGAAGGCGCCGGCATTGTTTGCGTTAACGATAACGTTCTCAAGTCGATTACAGGTGTTGGGTTGGTCTCTGATGTGTTTAACGAGTCGAAACTTGACCAGCTCCCTGGCGACATGGCTATTGGTCACGTAAGGTATTCTACTGCTGGTGCTTCTATGTTAAAAAATGTTCAACCTTTTGTTGCTAGTTATAGATTTGGGTCAGTTGGTGTTGCCCACAATGGTAATTTAGTGAATTACAAGCAACTTCGTGGTGAACTTGAGGAGAATGGGTCCATTTTTAATACTAGTTCTGATACTGAGGTGGTCCTCCATCTTATTGCTATATCAAAGGCAAGGCCTTTTCTTTTGAGGATTGTTGAGGCTTGTGAAAAGATTGAGGGTGCTTATTCTATGGTGTTTGCTACTGAGGATAAGTTGGTTGCTGTTAGGGATCCTTATGGGTTTAGGCCATTGGTTATGGGTAGGAGAAGTAATGGTGCTGTTGTTTTCGCATCCGAGACGTGTGCTTTGGATTTGATTGAGGCTACTTATGAAAGGGAGGTTCTTCCTGGTGAGGTAGTTGTGGTGGATAAAGAAGGGGTTCAATCTATTTGTTTGATGCCTCATCCTGAGCCTAAGTCTTGTATCTTTGAGCATATTTACTTCGCCCTGCCTAATTCAGTGGTGTTTGGAAGGTCTGTGTATGAGTCTAGGCGTGCTTTTGGGGAAATTCTAGCTACTGAAGCCCCTGTGGAGTGCGATGTTGTGATAGCTGTTCCTGATTCAGGTGTTGTGGCAGCTCTTGGTTATGCTGCTAAAGCAGGGGTTCCATTTCAGCAAGGTTTGATAAGGTCACACTATGTTGGTAGGACATTTATCGAGCCATCCCAGAAGATTAGGGATTTCGGGGTGAAGCTTAAGCTATCTCCTGTGAGGGCAGTATTGGAGGGGAAAAGAGTTGTGGTTGTGGATGATTCAATCGTTAGAGGGACAACCTCATCCAAGATTGTGAGGCTGTTAAAGGAGGCAGGTGCAAAAGAGGTTCATATGAGGATTGCAAGCCCTCCGATTATAGCTTCTTGTTATTATGGAGTGGACACTCCTAGTTCAGAGGAGTTGATATCTAATAGAATGAGTGTCGAGGAGATCAGGGAGTACATTGGATCGGATTCATTAGCCTTTCTCCCAATTGAGAGCTTGAATAAGCTGTTAGGCAGTGATTCTAAAAGCTTTTGTTATGCTTGCTTTTCAGGCAATTACCCCGTTGAGCCATCGGGCAAAGTTAAAAGGATTGGGGACTTCATGGATGATGGATTAAGTGGGGATATGGACTCCATTGATGGTGGTTGGCTACCAGGAAGTAGTAGAGTTCAGAGGACCATCTTGAATGAAGTTAGAACCATCTAAATTTTTTACATGTTGCTTTAGTTTTTGCTTTTGGATTTTTCGTGCTTTTAACTATAGAAAATTCAATGCTTTTTTCAAGTCCCTCTTTTCCTCCCCCTCCCAAGTCGTGCTTCTGTACTTCTACTTGGGATGTTACATAAGATTATCAACTAATCAGAATGGTTCATTATTAGACCATGTTATTTAATTTGCAAAATTCTTTCAATAACCATCAATGGACCTGAATGATTAGGAAAAATATTCGAGTATCTAGCAGGAAGGGGAACAAGGAGTTTGTTGACTTAACTGGTTAAGTTGTTGTCACGTGCAGTTTTTTGCAGAAATGCATAGTAAGACTGAATAGACATATATATATACATGTGCACCTCGACTGAAACTTAAGACTTGATAACTTGTACCAAATAGAGCTTCCTATCCTATACTTCTTTTTTCTTCTTCCACGATAGCAATATTCTGTGGCTGCTTAACCAGAGGTGGAAAGCTAGGAGGCTCGGCTATGATTATCAAAGAACGGATGTTGATCCCATTCCATGGCGTCACTTACTGGATCATCTTCCATATTCCAACTTCTTCCCAACATTTGCTTGGAAGAGAACTCATTGTCTGAAACCATGATTTGGTTCTCCTTGTTTTGGCAGTCAGTAAAGTCAGAATTGCTGCTCAGGTGCATCCCAGAAATGGCTTCTTTCATGTTTTCTTCACCTGAAACAGGACATTTGCAGAAACTCCCAAATCCTTTTATTCCAACTATTACTTTTCGCGCTCTCTGTCTCTCCTCTTTCAGGAGACTCCGGTCTTCCAGTAGCTTTATCACCCTCTCTGACATGTTGATCCCCAATTAAACCTGTTTTAATGGAAACAAACGTTATGCAAAAATTCAACTCAATCATAGATGACGGAATTTGACCTTTTTGAACTCTAGTCTCTAGCTCACTGTAAGTGTGAGAAACAAAGAGATGAAAGTATAAAGACCAACCCTTTTTCATCAATAAATTGGGAACTTCCCATGTGTCTGATGACATCTTCATCATTTTGAAACTCCTCTGCAATACTTTCTGGTCCATGAGTTAACAGGTATCCCAATAATATCAGCGCCTTATAAGTTGATCCCCAGTTTCTTCCATCAAATTTCGACAACCTGCTTCCGTGTAAGAACAACAAACATACACAACCAAAAATTCCAAATCAAGGAGACTTAGTACTGCAACAAAACAAAGAAAACCTGTTATGCAGAATATCAACAATCCTCCAATAATCATCAACTTCAAAAACTGCACGCGGTATTAGCCTCATAGTTTGCATGTTTGGTGCAATCAAATCCCCAGTTGTGGCTTCTTCTGCCAGCCTTCAATTAAATTTCTCATCAATGAAGATATATCATTCATAAGATGAAGGCAAAAAGGATGTTGAAGTCACTAAAAGAAACACTGGAACTATCTACAAAATTTATGTGTCACTAGTTCTTCTTTTTTGAGTAGTAGAAAAGGAAAAAGAGAATTTACAGTTGAATTGAAGTAACATCTGTAAGAGCAATCTTGATTTTCTCTTTGAGGAAGGAGGAGGCCTGCCTTTTGAATTCATATAACAAATTTTTGTTATGTGGATAATCAACTGAAATGTAGTTGCAAGGAATTATTGAATTTTTAACTGCTTTTTATTAGTGTGAAATGCTAAAGTGGATTTGTACATTTTTCTTTCTTTGTAGTGAGAAGCCACAAATAGAGTTGCAAGGTTGAATCAGCTCTAGTCATTCTCGACTTTCTTTTTTGCTTTTTTTAAACCATGTCAGAATGTTATCCCAATCAACCGACTTTATCAAGACAAATTACCTTTTTTAGGTCGAGCAACAGATGGCGAGATTTTAGATCAAGTCATTCGTCTTGTGGTATATCTCAATATCAAATGGAATAGTGTTTTCTTAACTCTCTCAAAATGGAATTTATTGCGAACATATAATGCCATGGCTAAAAGAATCAATTGATTACCACTCTATTCAGTAGGTGTATGACATACATAACAAACAATGATATTAGTATACATGAGGAAAAAAACAGAGATATGACTGGCATAATATCTTAACTTCACAAATATGTCTATTTCACCGAGCCTCTCTCCGAGATAGTGCCCAAATTGTGAATAATACATAACAAACAACGATATTAATAATACATGAGGTATTAATACAAGGATAAGACTGTGTACAGTCAAAACTACCCTTAACACACCAAACCAAACAGTGAATAGGAAATTGCCCCAACATTACTAATATGCAGTATTTAGTATTATTTATATACACTCTAGCTACTAATGATCCCTAAGTTCTCTGAGTAAACATGGATGCAAATATAACCCTACATGTTATTATCACCAACAACAATATACCTAGCGTAATTCCCTGTTTGGATAGACCATCGATTCAAAGAAAATGTTTCAGAAAGGTAATTGGTTATTGCACTCAAAATAATTGTAGTTGTTCATCATAGCTTCTTGGTTGCAACTCCTCTAGGATGATTGGAAGAAAAGTTTCTTCAGTAAAATAAAGCACAAGAACATGATAGACTTTGAATACTCACCTGCAAAACTAAGTTTAAATTACAGTTTCATTGACAAGAAAGCACACCTAAGTACCTCCACTCAAACATATACTTGACAACTTAGATAAAATAGAGCTTCCTATCATAAGTTTTTTCTGTTTTCCTCGCGATAGCGATATTTCCTTTGCTACTTCTTTCCTTTGGCTAATGATAGTACATGATTTCATCCGGATGTGGAAAGCAATGAAGCGCGGCTATACTTATCTCTAGTATCACAGAATGGATGTTGATCCCATTCCATGGCATCACTAACTGGATCATCTGTAACACTTCCCATATTCTTGTGTATTATAAGAGCATTTCCCAATCTTTCCTTGCAAGAGAAGCTATTCTCTGAGGCCATGATTTGGTTCTCCTTGTTTTGGCAATCAATAAAGTCAGAATTGCTTCTCAGATACCTCTCGGAAATGGCTTCTTTCATGCTTTCTTCGCCTAAAACAGGACGTTCACAGAAACTCCCAAACCCTTTTATTCCAACTGTCACTTTTCGCGCTCTTTCCCTCTCCTCTTTCAGGAAACTCCTGTCTTCCAATAGCTTTAACACCCTCTCTGACATGTTTCTAACACTTGATCCCCAATTAAACCTGTTTTAACGGACATGAAAAAACTCAACTCAATCATATATGATGAAATCATCAAAGGTTCGACCTTTTTGAACTCACTAGAGGCATGAGAAACAACGAGATGAAAGTATAAAGACCAACCCTTTTTCATCAACATATTGAAAACTTTCCATGTGTCTGATGACATATTCATCGCTTTGAAACTCCTCTGCAATACTTTCTGGTCCATGAGTTAACAGGTGTTCCAATAACATCACAGCCTTATAAGACGATCGCCAATTTCTTCTATCAAATTTGGACAACCTGTTTTCGAGCAAGAACAAAAAACCCATTCAAGACCAAAAAATCCCAAACAGGAAAGTACAAATAAGATCACCTAGTAATACAACAACAACAATACGTGAGTGTAATTCCATAAGTGGAGCTTGAGGTACAAAGAAGAAGAAAAGAACCTCTTATGCAGAATATCAACGATCCTCCAATAGTCATCAACTTCAAAAGCTGCACGCGATATTATTCTCATGGTTTGCATGTTTGGTGCAATCAAATCTCCAGTTGTAGCTTCTTCCGCCAGACTACAATAAAGATATATCATTCATAGGACGAAGGCAAAAAGGATGAACTAATTAAGATGAGGCTACAAAATTTATTTGTCGCTAATTTCTAGTAGTGGAAAAGGGAAAGAGAAGTTACAGTTGAGGAGGAGTAACATCTGTAAGAGCGAGCCGAGCAGTCTTGATTTTTTCTTTGAGGAAGAAGGAAGCCTGCCTTTTGAATTCATGTAGCAGAGGAGAATCCATGTCTCTTTAGTTTCTTTTCTTGTAAGGATTCTTGAATTTGACTGCTTTTTATCAAGTCCATATGAGATGGAAATGCAACTACTCCATTAACTTAAACTAACTACTCTATAAAGTGGATTTGCGTATGTAATGTGACATTGAGACTACTGAAAACATTAGGAAGGATTCAACATTTGACAATTAGATATTTTAAACCGCAAATTTCAATTAGTTTATCAATATCATCAGGATGTCTTGTCTTCTCTATATGTCTGCATTTCCTTAACTCTATATACGTGTTAAAATAGTCGCTAAGTTGTACAAAAGTTAAATTTAGAACTCAGTTACTAGTACTTGAGGACGTGTCACCTGATCTAGAACATATAAAGTTCAAATCTTGGCTCCGATCGGCTATTTTGGTCAAGACAACAACACAGTAAGGTATACCTTTCTAAGTCAAATCAAAATGTTTGGGATTATAGCAGTTGAGTAGAGTACTTAATAGGTCTAATACCACCAGCTTGTAGATGCAAGCCGTTAATCTCGTCAGAAGAAAAAATTTAGACAATGCTTTGATACCTAATAGAGTAGTTAAAAAAGGGAGAAACCATACCTAAACTGTCTCCCCCTTTTTTTTAGTTTCATATCTAAATTATCACTTATTGGTTTGAAAAACTCACATCTTCCCTTTATTATACTTTCTTAATGATGTGTATGTTGTTGTCGTCATCTTAATAATGTGTATACTACACTTTCTCTTTATTTTAAAAAATTATCACATGGCACCCAACAACATCACCAGTGGAATCACACAAGCGAAGTTTTGAAAGGATAAAATATATGCAAACCTTACCACTACCTAATAGAGATAGAGACGTCATATGGTACCCAACATGGACAAAATATTCCATCTTTACAAAAATTAAATAAATCACTAGTATCACATACCGCTAAGGTGTGCATCACAAATTAATGAGTAATAATTTCGATATAACTCATTCTCAATAGTTTAAATTAAATATGAAACTTATTAAAAAATAGATGTATTTTTAATACTTAAACCCCAATTTTTATCAACGGTAAATGAAAATACAAAACATGTAGGCGACCAAAAAGGAATATAAAACAAACACCTCACTTCCAAAAAAAAAAAGATGGTTTGCCTAGATGATCAACCGTCAAAGTAGATTGATCAAAAAGAATCAAATTGATCATCAGCAGTGAGTTAAAATTAATTGAAACGAGTATCTTATAACACCATACATCACGTCTTTTCCCAAATGATCATTTTTTATAAGTTACCAAAAACAATGATCTTATCAGTTGCGTGTCAATCAAAATTATGTTTTAGTGCCTTAAATAGAATGCAACAATAATATTGATTTGGATAAAAAAATTTTAAAGGCCACACAAAAGCCCTAACAATATGCTATGAATTGACAAATCAATCTCGCCTTGATGATAAATAAGCCGCTGATCTTGAGAGGAGGAATGTCGCTAAGGGCTCAGCAGAAATTACTAACAGAAACATCAGCAACAACAAATGGTCTTATCCGTTCTCTGCTCTATCATAAGCATTGGATTTGTGTTTTGGTGTAAACGAATAGCCAGAAGGAACCTTGCCGAGTAACATCTCGGAGATCCTTACCTGCCGAGGGAAGATATATAGCGTGTTACAATGAGAGAACAATAACTGTTTTGAGTGCTTAACAATACTGTGAGGACGAACAATAGATTACGTACCCAGTCAGCAGCAGAATCAGAGGCCATTAGTGTCTCGAGGTCATTCCTACCGTAGTATGAGGGTGGTCGCCAATTTATTCTTTGTGGGATAACATCTAACAGGCCAACTGGAACATACCGACACGTGTAGCTAAGCCACTCCAACAAAAAGTGTCTAGTTGTCTCCACTCCTGCGCTCATTGTGCAAACATTAGGTATAGATTATGATAATTTCTCAGGTAGAAGATTATTGCAAACATAGCAAACTGCAGACAGAATAAAATGTACAGAGGCAAACCCCCCATTTATTCAAGACAAACAATGGAAGGTTCTCACAGCATACAGGTAGCTCCTGCCAATTACGTCTTCACAGATATTCAAGAAAAGAATGAATAATCACAGGATGGACATGATGGATATATAACCACAGGACTTCTTACTGTCCGATAACATTTTAATCACATAAATATATACCTTTTGAATCGGAACCCCAGTGTTGAAGGCCAAATCGTGCGTAATCCTTCAATATATCTAGCCGCTCACCAGATGTAATGTCCCAGTGCCTCTGTTCCTTGATTTCAGTGAATATCCATGGCTACAAAATTATGAAGTGCTGTTTAGTGCAGATAGACCCTCAGAGGCACATATGGAATGGAACATGCAACACTAACAAATTTTACACGATGGAAATAGAAGAACAGAAAACATTTTACTACTAACCTTTACTAATGCACCTCGAGCAATCATACAGGTAGAAAGTTCAGGACACTCCGTTTTGTGCTTGTTCCAGTCTAAATAAGAAAACACATCACCATTTCCAAGGACTTGTAAAGACTTGGGGGCCTTTTGTACGCATCGGTAGATGTAATCCCAGTCAGCAAGCTTACTGTAGCGCTGTTGACGTGATCGACCATGTATGGTAACTGCAGTTGCACCCCAATTACCCATATCTGCTATTAGAGAATCAATGCGATTTTTTCCCTCAAAATAAGCAGTCCGTACCTAAAGCAGGAAAAAGGTGTATTGTCGTCAAGCATCTCCATAAATATCCTTAAGAAATTAAGGGCATGAGCGAACCATATTTCGAACAAGATAAACACAGAAAGCCAATAAATTATTCTAGAGCTGCCATTGCGGTGGGTACAGGGAATGTCGTATCATCACGCTAATTACCTATGCCCAGATATGTTGATCTCCAAGAGTTACAAAATAAAAGGGAAATAGCAGTCCAGCCTACCTTGATACTTATTGGTGTATCAACTGTTGAAGAAGCAGCTTCTACTACACTCTTCATCCGTGTTGGTTTTGTAAGAAGAGCTGATCCAGCACCCTTGTTAACTACGATATCAATTGGGCATCCCATGTTAATATCAATGAAATCCACAGAGCATTCTTGCTCTATAAGCTCAACTGTCTTTGAAACAGTGTCTGGATATGCCCCACAAATCTGAACACCAAACAAATTTTCGGATGAATGCCGTCTCAGCAGTGCCCACTCAGATGCTTGGCCCTGCATTAGCCATAATATGTGAGCTAATAGATGGTTAACTTACCTCAGGACCCATGCCACCAATGCTTGCATGTCATAAATCATCAAATGAGCTTACGGGAAGTCCCAAATAGGAAGAAGGGGTTCTAGAACTCAAAACGCCCAAGCAAACAAATAGTCATTTGAGATGTAAGATGGTGAACAAGAGACAAGGACATAGATTATCATAGAAGCTAAAAGTTACATACCCATATCTGAACAAACCATTGCAGGTGTTTCTCTTAACTTGAGGATGAGGTAGGGAAAACGTGCAAATTTATTTCTAATGGAAACCAAAAATAACACATCCACATCCAAACCAGTTGCATTTGAATGAACTCATGTGTCAAAGGGTTAACAAGAAAATATATGCAATTTTTATAGGACCATTTCTCAGCTTACTTTCTAACCAATACTTTACCACAGAAAAGTTTTTCACTGAGCCTCAACTCTCATTCTGATTCCATCTCGAGGCATTCATGAATAATTTTAATGCTAACTTGTGTTTGGTCCCATCAACAATTAGCAGCGACTGACCTGCAAGAGATTTGTGCACATTGCCATCTCTCCACAGGTTACATCAGCTCCTAGCACCTTGCAAACTCTACGAAAAGGGAGATTCCCAACTGTGGTCAAAGGAGCAAGATAGAGCTTGTCTCGAAAATCAATAAGCTTTTTTTCACGGGGATGCAATTTAAGGCTTTTATCAGAATCTGTCATCTCATCAGCAGATGGCTCTAATTTATTCACATCACAATTGCTGTCAAGAACTCCCCCTTGGACACCTGAACCTGTCAGAATAGATAATACCAGGTACATGAGCTTTCATCTCTTCTTAAGAAACAACCTGAATGCTCATAAAGGAACTAAGTATCTAACAACCACTGCTAACTTGGGAGGAACAAATTTCATTGACAGATGACTTTGCCTTCTTTAAAGGTCTAGTATCTTCAGCCAAATTAGTTTCATCAGCATCATCTTCAGGTGAAATGGAAGGGCTGATACTGTCATTAGCAACTTCATTGCTGTCTATTTTGGCGTCCGTGGCTGACTCTTTTGGCACAACTTGGCCATTTTCTCCTTTATCAGCCAATGTTTTATCTTTACGATTACCCTGTAATAAGAAGTTATAATGAACATGAGAAACAATTCACAGAAGAAAAAATCAGATAGGTATGAGACTGCTTGCTAATGCTCAAACATCTTGTTCATCAGGCTAAAAGTTGAAGTCTGTCTAATAATGATTCACTTCCACCCCCCACCCCCACCCAAATTTTGATATTGAAGAATGGAAGAAGTAATGACAAGCTGCACAAACCTTGCATCCAAGAAGTGTGAGAGTGGCTTCAGCCTTGGGAAACTTCATTTTGTTTTTCCACAGAAGTTTCTGAGTGTCCTTATTGAAAAAATTTAGTTCAGAATCCTTCCGAGGCAAATTCTCAGTTGGAGCTGAAACATCATCTCTGTGAGTCCCTGCAAACCTACAAGCCAATCCATAAGGACATGGCCCTTCATAAACCAGAAAAGGGCAACTACCCTCTATATCAGCTGGTTTCTGCACTCAAAACAACAGCAAAGGTTGTAGATTTATGGCATCCCATAAAGCATAACGCCATAAGAACAACAGCAGAAATCTTATTTCGTGGTTACCTCAGCTTTAAAAGCTTCCACATCATGACTAAACCGGCATTTATCATTATATGGACAGGAACTAACTTTTCCTGATTTGGCCACCTCAGGACAGAGATGCAATGGAGATTTTAATTCCTGCACGCATTTCATTTGCAACAAAATAACTATACTAACCAGAATCTTAAAATGCACAATTAATTACTCAATCATCAGTTACCAAATTATGTTGAGATAAAATGGAATATTTTGTAGAGAAAAGTTGAACTCAACATTCGAATCACCTATGTGCTGGTTGGGTGGTCTATACAAATCTTCTGCATTCCACTGTATTTGGACTACTACATTCCAATACTGATAAGTAACTTTTCTTCTAATTCAAATTCATCTATCAAATCAAAACTTTTTTAACATATAATGAAAATCACCTGACGGCGTTCACGCTTAATTTGGCGTTTGGATTTCTTGTCCTTAAGAATAGGAGCGTTCTTGGCTTCAGCTGCATCATCATTTTGGACTCCGACAGTGCTATCGTTATTGTTACAAGGTCTGGAAGGTGGAGGACGAAGATACTCTCGCTTTACAGGAGCTATGGCTTTAGCTACCAACTCTTCTGGGGTTCTAAATTCCTGACTCACTCCACCGTCGTCGGTGTTCGATGAAGGAGGTTGCAGTTGAGTTTCCGGGTGTTCCACTGCAGTCGCCGCCGGCGACTCCTCCATTAGGGTTTCGTTTTCCATGGAGGGTTTTTTTTACTGTGAACAGATTACGTTTGCGTTCATAAGTCCCGTTGGGAAAATGTGTGTTTTAAAAAAATAGTACGTAGATATTTTTCGAAAATGATATTCTCTTTCCGTTACTAGCTTCAAAATTAGTAATAAATTATATAATACTGTGAATTACTTTTAATTTTCTTACTAGTAAATATAGAGCAACTTCTATAATTCACTTGTAATAAAAATTTTATAAGTCAAATAGTATTATCTAGTAAAAATTTGATTCATGATTTACATATGAATTATTGGAGAGTTCAGCATTAGTGTGTTTTAAGACTCATAACTTGAATGTGTTGGATATAAACTTCGCATATATATTTGGTAGGAGGGATAAGTGATGATAATTTTGAGATAAAATATATTATTTTTTTATCTCAGTGATTAAAATGCTAGTTAATCTAATAATTATTTATTCTATTATTTGTGTTATTAAGTTAAACAGTTTTTCTAACTCTATGAAGTTAGATTCGCATACATATTATTTTATAAGATCTTACTTGTGAGATTTTACCAAATATATTATTATTGTTATTTTTTTATTACATTGATCACAATAAATCTCATTTAATAAAATAACTTTATTTATCACAACCATAATGACTAGAGCTGTCAATTTGATCTGGCCCATCCCATCTAGGATAGCCCTTACAGGATTTAAAATTTGACAGACCAAGTCTTCTTTTTGTGGGTCAGAAAATAACAAACTCAACCCACCAATGTGTGGGCCGCGGATCTTGTGTCGGCTCACTTTTTTTAAAAGTGTATTTTTTAAATTAAATTATAATCTAAAAATATTAACATAAATATCAACAAGACAATATTACATGATATTGGTGTTACTATTTGTAACCAAATTCACAAATAAAATAATCTTTATAATACTTATTAAGTTTGACCTCAAATAAACATATAACTAGCTTAATGAAAATACTAATCTAATTATTTTTCAGTGATCACAATGAAAAACAAAAATATGCAATATTCAATTTATTAAAAAGTGAAAAAATAAATTTAGAAAATTCATGAAACTTATGGTACATCCAACACCAGCACGTCGTCTTCATCAAGTACGTTTGAATCATCTCGCGGCAATGTTGGAACGTCTTCATTTTCATCTACAGTTTAGATGCAATATCAATTAGTTAAATACTAAAAAATATTTAAATTTAAAAACTATAAGATTTAAATGTACACAAAAAAATATTACCAATTTGAGGAAAACCATGCAACCAATTTCGAGTAGTAACAAGTGTTTGAACATTCTCATGATGGACGGAACTTCTATATTTGGTAAGAACATGCCCTCCAATACTGAATGATGATTTTGATGAAACAATAGTAATAGTAATAGTAATACTAAGTACATCACGGGTCATTATTGAAAGTTCAGGATATTTCTTAGAATAATCTTTCCAATACATGATAACATTCATATCTTGAAACTTTTCATAATCAAAGTTTGATTCTTCTAAGTAAAGATCTAATTCCGACTTTCCATCGCTGGAAGAAGTTTGATTCTCAAATGCTTTAAATTCCTATGAAGTTAAAAACATGAAAATAATTCATAATAATGATAATAATAATAATAATAATATATAAAAAATATTTGATATCGTAGAAATATATTCAATTCTTTACATAAGAAAAATTACTTACTTTGAATACTTTAAATCCTTTGGTTTTTCTCTTATCTTCACTTGATGTTGTCTGAGTAGCGGAAGGAGAACTAACAACATTTTATACTATATTGCTTCCAATATTTTTCAAACTTTTCATGCATCTTTGAAGCCATATCCTTAATAACTCTATCTTCATTATTTAACTTCTCTTTGAGCATGCATTCAATACTCCAAATTTGCATAAAATACAAGTTAGAGGTTGAATAACTTGAACCAGAAATTAAATTTATTATCTCATGAAATGGCTCCAAAATTTCACATATTTTTTCAGTCTTTCTCCATTGGTCAAATGTAGGACAGTAAGCATAATTTATGTCATGTAAATGTAGACTAGTAAAAACCTTTTCATATGGGAGTACTTTCAAGTATCAAATATGTTGAGTTCCATCGAGTTGACACATCTAAACGTAAACTAAGATTAATTTGAATTCCAGATTGCTAAACATATTGCTCAAATTTTTGCATTCTCCCATCTAATCCTCAAACATGCTTAACACTTTTCCTAATTGCAAATAATGAATCACTAGCTGCCTTTAAACCTTCTTGAACAATTAAATTCAAAATATGAGTAGAACAATGCACATAAAAGAACTCACAATCACATATCAAACTATTTTGTAAATTAAAATGCCCTTTTAAGACAGTTTGCAAGCTATCATTAGCAGTAGCATTATCCAATGTAATAGAAAATACCTTCTTGTCTATATTCCAATCTTTCAAGCAATCGTATATAACAGCAGCCATTTCGACTCCGGTGTGAGGATACATACGACAAAAATTTAAAATCCTACAATTCAATCTCCAATTTTCATCAACAAATTAAGTTGTTAAACAGATATATCCCTCAAAAGTAGATGATGTCCAAGAATCAGAAGTTAAACATATCCTATTAGAAATTTTAGCCAATCCTTGTTTCAATTTCTCCTTCTCTCTAGTATACACTTTTCTTATATCAGTAACTTATGTGCGTCTACAAGGTATCACAACATCTGAATTTATATAATTTATCCAACCTCTAATCCCATCATATTCAACAAAAAAATACGGTAAATTGTGCTTAATTATAGCTTCAACAAGTTTTTCACGTTGTATTTGTTGATCAATTTTTCTAGACTGCAATTTGCCTTCTTGATTAATGAACATATAACTTAAATCATGAAATTTAAGCATTGATCGTACCTCCTTATGACGATGTAAATGTGATGTACCATAATTTGTACCTTTGGGAGTTGTACCAATTTCAAAAATTGCAATTTTATAACCATCACATTTTGCTTTTTCAATTCCATTTTCACCTATACCAATACATGTGAAGTATTTCCACACATCTAATGTTGTTGATTTGCTTTTTTTTTTTCCTTTGGTTCTACAGACTCAGTTACCTCCACTCTATCTTCACGTATATTATTTGTGTCATCCATTAATTATCCTAGCTTCCTGTGGTAAAATAAATAAAAAGATAATTAAAAAATATTAGCCCAGTTAAATGATTAAATGTCAATGACATGCTTTAATTTTATATTAACAATTTAAAAGAATTCTAAGATTTTAAAACATAAACAGTAAAGTACAAATATTTATTGTTGATCAAATGTTATATTTGTAATATAAATATATCTGCATTCGGGTTGATATCAAATAATTCACTAACAAACAAAATATATTAGACTATAAACACAATTGTTATTGTAATATTAATTTTAGATTGTTGTGAGAATTTATAAATTTCAAATCTTGAATTTAATTATGCATTTAAATACATCAAACATAGAGAGTGAACGTCAAATACAAAATAAAATAATATAGTAAAAATAAAATAAAATAAAAATATGTAAAGTACAGAAAAATAAAAGAAAGCAAACTCACTCTGTTTTGAAACTTGAATGGAGAATAAAATTGAATTGTCATTCCTTAAAAAATTATTTGACTATTAGAATTTAAGAGAAAGTAAATCGCTTAAAGGCTTCTTGTGAGTTGTGACGAGTTGCCCGTGAAGAGGTGAATAAATAGACCTAATAGTGATACCCTAAAAAAATTTAGAAATTTTATATGGTATGTATTACTATTACATATTAATTATTATAAAAATATAATTTATATTTAAATTTTAATATTTAAAATTTTAAATGAAATTTGAGTTTGAGCTCTTGTTATTTTTAGTACGCTATATTATTTTCATTTTTAATTATTTTTACTTTGGTCCACGGACTGGCCCAATCCACATTGTTCAAACCCTACAAATCAGCATGCTTAT
>JAABOM020000001.1:38334756-38366366 GCA_011800125.2 Solanum clarkiae | reverse complement strand
CTATTTCCTAAAACCCTCAGCTCAAATCCCAAATGCAGAATACCTAGATATGGCCAAAAGAAAAGTAAAGTACGTGAGAAATAAGAAATGTAATTAAAAGGAAGGGGATAGTAAGTGCGACTAGCGATAAAATAAAAAATATATACATAAATGAATAAATAAATAAATAAATAACACATGACAGTATGAAATATGATAAACTATCATTTTCATATAATTTTTAAATATTGATTTGTTTCATTCGCTTCTATATGTTAAATTACTAATAAAAAATATTAAGACTTTCAATATATAATAGAATTTCAACCTTTTGAAACTATTATAGGTGCGATCTAACATTAACATATATCCCAAATGATATTGGTATTGGATAAATATGAACAATATAGATTCTTTTTATTATAATCAAGAAATCTTTTAAAATACATAAATAATATAGACTCTTGTATCTTAATCAAGAAATCCTTTAGGTCAATCAACACATAACTCAAAAATTAATGAACAACATATTTAACATTTAAATACACTATGAAATTTAAATTAATGATATATATTTGACTTATACATAAATTAAAATTTAAAATAAAATGCCTTTACAAGATTCAAAATCATTAAATAAGCTTGAAAGATGAATAAGCATATATGAAATAACAAGCTTATAATTTTTAGGAGAAAATAGGTCAATTTGTTTAGGTAATTTTCAATTAGATTGATATGAGGCACTATAATATTGATGTGTTCATGCAAAATCAATAATGAGTGCTTATGCCTAAATTATTGGCACACATTATCGTGACGCCAATTAGTTGACTTTGACCATTGAAATATAGGGGAATCTGGGCCCACTTTCATTGTACACACCCACGTGTTTAAATCTTAGCTCTATTGGATAATATTAAAATTTATCCTTTTTTTCTGTGTTTTAATATATCAAAATGGAGAAAAATAAAATAAAAGGTCGATCTGGTCCCACATGGTCGGCAAAGTTGAACTTGTAATTTTATTTTTCTTTTTTAGTTTTTCGCTCGGCATACACATTAAAATTTTGATTAACTTAAATTCATGTTATATATTCTCTCTGTTCATTTTATGTGATATTTTTTTATTCGTTCCCAAAAAATATTATCTTACTCTAATTGAAGTTAATTTATCTTTAAAATTCTCCTTTTACCCAATTGATTCTAAGAATAATTTTGGATTACAAGTTTTAAAAATTTTCTTTTCTTAAATATGTCACATAAAATGAGACGGAGGGAATAATATTTATTTAAAGAAAAAGTCCCTTTGAATAAGACTCTTTAACGTACCAATACTCCAATAACAACAATATACACAGTGGGATCCCATAAGTGGAGTTTGAAGAGAGGAAAATATACGCAAATCTTACCACTATCTCATAAAGATAGAAAGGATGTTTCCGAAAAACCCTAGTCTAAAATAATCAATCCCCATAAGGAGAAAGTACTAGATATGAAAGAAAGAAAAAAAGGAACCAAAAGAAAAAATAAAACGACCAATAATGAAATTCTAATTAAGAGTGAGAGGATTTAATTTATTCCATTATAATTTTTAAGCTAAAGTTATTTTAAGATTTTTTCAGATTACAAGATGTGAATCGAACTATCACTAACTGAGCACCAGTATCAGGAAAAAAGGACTATTTTATCTCGACATTAATTGCTATCACTCCTTCGATTGAAAGCAACATAACATCACGAGATTTTTTGCAACCAAACACATTTCTGATTTGATCATATCTTGTTAAAGTTCTTGATTTGATTCTCATCGTCACCTACTCCATTTTTAATAAGGAACTTGTATTAGGTGCATGGAACCAAGAAAATAATGAAAAATTATGTTTTATAAAGAACCCAGACCCCACTAGTGGGATTATACTGGGTATGTTGTTGTTGTATGTTTTATAAAGAAACTCATTTGCCCACCGAATGCATTCGCTTAAACAGAGCTGAACTCTAGCCCACATCGCAAGGTTGACACCGGAGTAACTCTGATATCATCTATGACAACTTGGTCTGCTAGTGATATTATCCGCTTTTGGCCTAGGCTGCACGGCTTTAAAATGCATCACTAGTAGATATTAGATAAGATATAATTACATACCCAACATCTCTCCTGTATTTTGTCAATATGGAACTTTTCGTCTCAAGATGGATCGTTAGAGTAATGTTACAAAATTTGGTGTGACACTAATATGAGCAAATGTAGGTGTTGTCTACATGATGTCTGACAGTAGATGAACAAGCCACGACCAACTTATATGGTGTTTGATTTTCATGTGTATGGAAAAAATATTTCTAGTTGGATGAGAAATTAATTATGTTGTCTTTGACATGATACCCATTTTATTTTTCTTGCTTTTTTAAGTTTGAGGGATTTATGATTTTGAAGTAGTGGTTGCAAAGTAAAATATTGCACACAAAACTCATATGTAGTGTGAGATTAGCATAACCATATATTTCTAAAGATTTTTAAACTACTTCATATATATAGTTCGAGCCAAAAAACAGTTGGTATACCTACACTTGTTTGCAAGCACAAGGAAGGAAGGTCAAGATAAATACTTGCCAGCATAATATATTTACACCTAACTAAATAGTTGATCTTAAGAAACAACAAATAGACTACCACGCTTCCTTTTTCTAAATTGAGGCACATTAGTCAATATTTTCGTCTAGGAATTCCAAAAATTCCTGAGATTTTGATTGAAAGCAAGTAAAATGTTTGGCCTAATTTGACCATTTAGGGATATTTCCTGTTGATGAACCAAATGTGAAAATGCTGAAATTTTGGTTAGTTAGGATTGGACATAATTGTTTGATTGAATCAAATTAACAGAAGATAAACTGAAATATTCGGTGTGACGATACTGTATTTGATATTCCAGATTCTGGAGTCAAAAAGCATTAGGCTTTTCATGTTAAAAATGTTAAGATAATTAATGAAACTATACAATTTATATTGTTCATTTCCCTTATAGAACAGCATAATCAACTACAGCGGCCAAACCCATTCATCGTATACAAGTACCAAGTAACTATATCCACCAAGACTTACGTAGATAAGTTACTAGAATTTGAACTCTGGTAACCCATAATTTTCATCACACTTGCATTACAGGACCAGAGAAGGGGAAGTTGCAATGAGTTGATGAACGAGCCGAGTTCGACTAAGATGAAAATCATGAAAACTAGAAGTTTTCTTATTAGCTATGAGTAAGGAGAGGCTCAAAATAGTATACCTGCAATTCCTAGAAACTCCTTTGTACAAGATTAAGCACGAAAAGACAAAACAGATAAAATACCAAAAAAGTACTGCAAATAACTGAACCAAAAGTCAGTTACATGACTACCTCGTGGGAAGATTCATAAAAGTCAAGCTCTCGGTTTTCCTTCCTCGGCTACCTATCAAGCATCTCTGGCATCCAGGACTAATATAGCAACTAGCCACGAAACCAACATTGATGCATCACTTAATGGTAATGTAGCGATTTGTACCATGCTTAGCCCAATAAGTCTTGAGATCAATAGGATTAGACAGAGCATGGTCAGCTACTGCAAGCCTTGTAAGCAATCTCCTAAAAACGCTTCCGCTCATTTTCCTACCACCTAAACGGGCATGTCGTTTATTTGGCAATTGTGGTAGAGGATACTCTGACAGATATGTAGTGCAGCAAGATGACTGCCAACCCCCACTTCCCCATTTGTAACACTGCCTTGGTGTTCCTGTACATGTGCAAACAGGTATTGGCATGGTAGACTCGTCAAACTGGATTTGGTTTATCGAGCCAAGATCCTGAGCATCCCATTCAGCTTTAGATCCATCCGTTGTAAGATGACGATTCAAATCTTCGTTCACTTTCTTTGCCTTCCTGGGGGATTTTGCAGACTTCGTTGACAGGCCTTTGTTTACTTTTGGTCGTTTTACTTGGAGTGTCTTAGCAGCTTCAGATGATGTGGTGGATATAGGAAAAGCATCAGCTACGGGTACATCCTTATTGATACAAATAGAATCAGTGCCATTGTTGCGATGATTTTTAGGTTGATCAGGGCGCTTTGTCCCACGTTTCCTATAACCCAATGTGCCATTCATGGTACATTCTTGAAAGTGGAGAGCAGCCAATGCATTGTCCCTTTCTTTTATGGCAGTATCTCGCGCAGCAAAAGCGGTATCTCGCTGCTGGATTGCAAAATCTCGCTCAGCTAATGCCGCCTTCTTTTCAATCACTGCTCTATCCCGTTCTTTAACAGCAGCATCTCTTTCAGCAAAGACCATTCTGATTTTCGTATTCATGATAAAAGCCTCTTGGTCCTTCATCTGGTAAGGAGGTAACACGTTCCACTACAAAGAAAGCAAGTAGTTCACTACATTACTACCGATCATGATGTCAAGATATATTTAAAATAATGAAATAGATAAAGCATTCTTGTTATTGGGTGATACATTATATGCAGTAGATTCATGCAATGAATTCAGTACATTCCCAGCTAGCTTGTGATTAAGGTGTAGTAGTCGCATTGCCTAAACCTTTCATAATAAAACAATTGCACTTTTCTTACCGGTGCATAACCTCCTCTGGAATAATCCATTTTGTGTCTCTTACTTTCTCGTTCGCCCCCATCATCCATCTTATCTGCCGTGCTTGATAAGAAGCAGACTTGTCACTGCCTATATATAAAATCTTCTGAATCTAATATCAACTAGCTCTCCACTCAACAGTCAACCTGCAAAAATAAAGAGGTGAGGGAACAAGAAGGTTGCAGAAATGTTTTTTCCACACTAGCTATTGCAATGCCGGTATAATAAAATAAACCAGCCGTTAGTGAGTATTATGGTTACATTCAAGAAGCAACAGCGGCTGTATAAATAGTGCATCAAGCCTATTGAAAACTAATTATCCCAAACACAGACAATCCTGAAGGGCATTCAAGCCTCAAAGGTACGACTCACCTCCATGCAAATAGTAGGTCAAATTGACAACAATATCTAAGGAATAGATATGACAAAAGGCTGTCTTCTAGTGCTTGAAGTAAGAAATGAGAAAAGGTTGTCCTCCTCCATAATACTGCAAGAGGATATGTATATCTAAGAAGCAGACTTGCTCAAGAAAAAGCAAAAAAAAAAAAAAAAAAAAAAAAAAGAAGGTATTTTCCTAAAATTGCGCAAATGAGGAGAGATCACTTTTATAGTAGCAGGAAGATGCAGCCATTGTACAGTCATTTGTTCATCATCCTTTCAAATAAAAATCTTCATGATGTTACATCAGATGGAACAGAGTGTATTGATCCATGAAACAGATAGAAACATAACGATAATAAATCTACACCTCTCCTCTCTTTGGATAAGATCTACTGGCTGGCCTGTTGGTTTTATTATAATTGCCAACTTAGTTGCTGCCAGTACACGTCTTATCACAGATTTAGAGTTGACAATATATCCTGAGCACATAAATAAAAATGAGTCTGGAGCCAAAAGGGGAACAGAAAAAAAGAATGAAAATTCCGAAATAGCAAAAGTATTGGGGATTAAACCAAAAGGGTAAAGACGCACCAGACCCTGTGCCTCACTCCTTACGCCATAAAAGGCGTCAGCTAAATTACAAAGCAAGGCGCGCACACAGGGCCTTGTGCCTTTCCCCCCCCCCCCCCCCCCCCCAAAATCTCACCCAATCAACCCCAACCACCTTTCAAACTGTGTTTCCTTTTTCTTACTTTAGTCCTAATTTGGAAACTGAGATGAGCTACTTCTTTCAATTACGGTCAAGTGTTACTAATGATCATCATGGTTTTTATATTTTTCTAAATCTAGAAATTTCCAACTACAATTTCCTCTATGCGTTTTTTCTAATTATGTTTCACTGAGCATGATGATTTTTTTCAAAAAATCTATATCTAAAAACAAGTTAACAAGTATTTGTATGGCTATAAATTAATCATCTCATTTTAAGTAAAAATTTAGAGCTTAACATTATTCTAAATATAGATACATAGATATTTAACTATGCATACTAAAAAGAAATGGTTATATTTACTTTTACTACTATATAATATAGGGAAAATATCCATCTTTGTAGTCCCCATAAAACAATTTCTTATCTCTTTTCACTCCTCATTATACATGTGAGATGATCAAACTAAAAGTACACTTCAATTAAAAAGTTACACAACTAATTATAGAAATCAAAAGAAAAATAAGCAAATCAGGTAGAATGCTTTCTTCTGAGGCATTTAAATAGGGGGGAGGGGGAACCCACACAATTGGAAAGGGACGAGGCCCTGTGCGCGTTGCTTTGTAATTTAGTTGACACCGTTAAAGGCGCAGGGGTTGGTGTGCCTTTACCCCTTTGGTTTAATCTCCAATTCTTTTGCAGTTTCAGAATTTTGGCTTGCTTTGTTTTCACTTTTGGCTCTGGACTCCAATGAGACAAAGAATCACCTCTACCAGTAAAATCAAACTTTCAAGAAAAGACAGAGATGTTTGAGATTACTTATTAGTATTGATGAATTATGTTACCATCTCACAAAGAAGAAAAAAAGAAATAGAGAACAGTGATATGGCACGAAAACTCAACTCTGGCGGAGGCAAAACGGTAAGCCAAAAAGGTGGAAATTAGCATCGAAGATTGCACCAAAATATAAGATTGGTTGTGCAAGAGGAAACAACGCTGCAGAGAAACATATCAAAGCCATGTCATGTATGTTCACAATAACCTCTGACAGAAAAGGGAAAGGGAACCAATTTAGATACCAATAATCTATATAGCAGAGAGAATAAAAGAAGGAGAAACTTCACATAATCCAACATAATCTCTGCTGGTGCTAAAAAAGTCATTGATTATTGAATTAGGCTTATCATGAGACAAAAGATGGCAAAATAGAGCAATGGAGCAAGCACAGATACAAACTGATGTTTGACTCCATCTCAAGAGGTTGCTGGAGAGTTTTGCATAAGCTTCCCAATTTGTGCTTCATTAATTCAAAATTGAACCAAAGAACGCCGGAGTATAGGTAACCATTGGATAAAATGTTAGTAACATTTTGGTTATTCTGGTTTAGAATAATTTCAGTTGATCTAGTCGATCAACTCGAGAGATTCCAATAAACTAAAACAATTAAAATTTAGAAACTCACAATGAGTCATCAGAATAAATTGTAAACCTACAAATAAATTAGCATGAATTCATATAACTAAACCAATTACTGGGGTGTGGCCAAGGGAGCCACGATCTTTTATCAAGGGGTTCTACACGAAAAGCTAAAGAAGGTTCAAAAAAAGTCTACTACATAGATGAAAAAATAATTTTATCCTCCATCGAAGGAGGTTGCAATGAACTCCTTGGCCCTACCTGTCTCTGCCCCATAGATGTGCTACCCCTATGCCAAACAGGGGCGGAGCTACATTCAGATGAACACCTTTCGTTAGAAAACTTTTTCAAATATATAGGTTAAATATAAAATATCTATCAATTGTTGAACACCCTTGATACAAAAATCACCTGCCCATGTTCTAAAATTATGAATACCCTTGACGAAAATGTTGGCTCCGCCACTGATGCCAAAGGTGGTCAGTTGAACAATACATAGTGCTTATATATTTATATACATCAAATCAAATATTACATTTTATATATACATATACATATACATATACATACATCTATATATATACATATATATATATGTATGTATGTATATATCACATCTTGAATATCCTTAACGAGATTCCCGACTTTGCTACCGAATTTAAGTACTTGTTTATCACATCAGTATGCAGCAAAATCAATGAAACACGACTTGTTCATAAACAAAGACAACATCAATTTCTCGAAATATAATATCAGAAAAACGTGTAAATCTAGGGTTTCAGCACACAGAAAAACAACACCGACACAGCAATAAAGAATGCTTCTGTGATATGCTGTGAGTAAAAAGAGAAAAAGAGATTCTTAATTACAGTAACAATAATAACGGCGAGAAGAAGAAAGTGAGAAAGGTAAATATTGCAGAGAGAAACTTACCGGCGAATTTAAACGGCGAGAGAAGAATGATCATAATCGTATCGCCGGTGAGTGAAAACCCTTCTCTGAACCGTTTGAATGGAACTTAATTATGTTTGCTAGTATAAACTGTTCTTTTTATAATTACCAAAAAAGAAAATAATTTAATTTTTATATAAACATGTTTTAAGAGCAAAAACCATTATACAATAATTTGTAAGTAGATATTATGATATAATATTAATTTAATATATTAAAAGTATACGCTAACTAAATGTAGAAAGAACTCGAAGGAGAAAGATTTTATTTCTCTTGAAATTGATGTACAGATAAATTGTCTTAACTTTTTATTTATATCAAAAGAAAAGTTGATGTCGAATTTTTCTTATGGTTATTGTGAATCTTTTGAAAAATTACTTGTGACGTGTTTGTTTGAACTACTTGCAAGTTATTTGTTTGATTGCAAATGTGAAAAAACTACTTACAAGCTATCTAATTTAGATACTTGCGACACATTTGCTTGATTGCAGGTAAGGGTACTTATTAGGTGGTTTGGTTTTATAGTTACTCAATTATTAGATATAATAATTTGATTGCAGAGAAACTTGCTGACGAATTTAAATGGCAAGAGAAGTATGATCATAGCGAATTGCCAATGAATGGTAACTCATTTTCGACCCCCTTGAATAAAATTTAAGTATGTTTGCTAGAATAGACTTTTTTTTTATAATAAAATACAATAATATAAATTTTAAAATTTAAGCATATTTTAAGAGTAAAAGTGATTATATAATAATTTTGAGTAGATGTTACGAGATACTCCATATTAATATAATAAAAATATATGACAATTAAATGTAGAAAGAAGTAAAAGAATAGAGATTTTATTTTTCTTAAAATTGACGTACAAATAAATTATTTAACTTTCTATTTATAGCAAAGAAAAGTTGGTGCCAGACTTTTCATGAAGTTGTTATAAATTTTTTCAAGAGCTGCTTTGTCACATGCCTATTTGAACTACTTGTATTTTATTTGCTTGATTGCAAGCATAAAAAAGTTGCTTGTAAAGCTATCTGATTCAGATACTTGTAACATGCCTGCTTGATTGTGAGTAAAGGTATTTAAGGTAGTACTTTTAGTTATATAGTCACTTGATTTTTAGATATAGTAATTTGATTACAGGTAAATCTAGACATGAGAATATTGATCATAACGAATCACCGATGAATGAAAACTCTTTTTTGAACCCCTCGACTAGAATTTAATTATATTTGCTAAAATAAACTATTATTTTAATAATTAAAAAATAATAATTTAATTTCTAAAAAATATAAGCACGTTTTAAGAGCAAAAGCCATTACATAATGAATGTAAATAGATGTTATGACATAATAAAAATATATGACAACTAAATGTAGAAAGAAGTCGGAGGAGTGAGATATTACTTTATTTAAAATTGGTGTATAAATGAATTATTTAACTTTCTGTTTATAGCAAAAGTAAAGTCGATGCCAGACTTTTCATGAAGTTATTGTAAGTCTTTTCAAAAATTATTTGTGACATGTCTGATTCACCTACTTGTAAGTTATTTGTTTGATTACAAATATGAAAAAATTGCTTACAAGCTATTTGTTTTAAACACTTGCTACATGTTTGTTTGATTACAAGTAAGGTATATTTATTAGATAGTTTGTCTTAATAGTTATTATTGATTTTTAGATATACTAATTTGATAACATAATCAAGATATCGATGGATTTGATAGAAATTTTAAAACTATCTACCTACTTATTAATTAATTAAAAAAGTTAATGAAAAAAACTTGAAACACTCATAATGGAATCTACTTATTAACAAAGTTAATGAAAAAAAACTTGAAAGACTCATAATTAAATCTACTTATGCGAAACAAATAGAGCAAAAAAACGACTTTCAAATTCAATATTTTTTAAATTGCTTGAGAGTCTAAATCGCCCAATTTCAAATATCTTTTGGAACTCCTTATTTACATAGCTAATATCGAATTTCAAAGACAAATTCTGCAAGAACACCTCACAAACTATGATGTCAACGTCCAAAGAAATTTTATAAAAGACTAGAGAAGAGAATTGATGCATCCTTTCAACTCCATGGAGTTTTAACATTTTATTCTGAATTTTAACTTTCTAAACAAATTTTATATTGGTTTGATTTCAAATATATACGATAAATGTTTGGACTAAATATAGTCATGTTTTATTTAAATAACAATAATTGAAAAAGTATGAGAAATATACGACGACCATACAATATAAATTACTTATACATGATCTATACACTAAATATACATTATAATAATTTGGCTATACACAAAATATACACTAATTATATATGACTATGCATCGAATGGTCATTTTTTTAGTAATTATTTTGACCGAATGACTACCTACTGTAATGATCCCTTTTACATATACAAAGTATAATAAAATTTTTATTTATTTTTAATGAATTAGTAATTTATTGAATAGGGAAATTGAATAATTATCCCGTACTGTTAGACGATTAATTATGAATTTCAATATATTTACCAAGTATTAATTCTATAACCTATTGTCAATAAAGCCAATAAATCTATTATGCGATTGAATTATTAGTTACAATTCGATTTTGAATATTCTCAATTGCAAACTTTAAAACAAATCTCCTTTTTATTCTAGACATTCTGGTTTTATTAACTGAGAACTGATCTCTATTTCTTTTTAGAAAAAATACTAACATACTTAAAAATTATCTTAAAAAATATATATAACAACAACAACAACAACATACCCCAGTGCCTCAAAAGGGTCCCGCTCATTGCGAGATGAGGGGGGTCGGATGTACGCAGCCTAACCCCTATATACATAAAATATATTTAAATTTATAATCATGTGCACCATAAATAAACCAATAACTCCGTCCTGATCTTGAAAGTGCCTAAAGTAACATTCAATATATGATGAGCATATAAGGTAACAACAAAAATTGAGCGTACTCTTGTTGGTAACACACTGATTAACGAAACTTCCCAATTGTGTCTAATTGGGAGGGTATAATTGCAGCATTTAAGGCAAGCTTTCTTGCACGCAAGGTGTTCGACCAATTGACCAAGTGGTCATTAGCCTCGCAGTGTATGTTGCAGGCATTAAATTTCAACAGTAGAAAGCAAGTGCCATTGAGCCTTCTCTTCATCTTGAAGTTTTCTTGAATCTCGTGCCTTGAAGCATAGCATATCCATTCCTTCAGCGGCGCTGCATAAAGGACCCACTATTTATTTGGTATCCCTGTTTTCTCTTCATTTCCCTGCGAACGCATTGAAGTTTGTTTCTTTTTTCTTTTTATATTCATTCAGTTATGGAAACTCTATAATTTTGATAATCAGTCGGAATTCGGAAACCCCACTTGTGAATTTGAGCTAAAGTTTGTTTCTTTTGTTGTTGTTGTTGTTGTGGGATTTTGTAGAAATGGAGTTAGGGATGGTCACCCTGTTGAGAGCTGCATGGGTTGCTGCGACTTTGCCCGTTGTTATCGCTTTGATTCCTTTTTCGAAGTTTAGTTTCTTTCAACAATTAGTGCTACGGTTTGCTAAGCGTGGCAAGATTATGCAGTCTTCGTCAAATGTAAGTATTCATCTGAAAATTTGCCTCTTGCGATGCATATTTCAATTGATTAAGTTTTTTTTCAGTTCCCGAAAGAAACAGTGTACCCAATGACACGGCTCCGGGCATCCGCCGGAATCTTCCCACAGCGTTAGCTCTGACAAGGGAATAATAACTAAAATGACTATTTTCCCCTCCTTACCCTCTGTTCAGACTCAACCTGACGATTGCCAGAACCTTACACATCACTAGCTAACCGAATTCTGGAATGTTAACATTCAAAGACTGTAGCAAACCCGAATTCATCGCTATATTAATAAGACCAGGAACATGATTACATTTGCAATTGTAATACTCAAACTACTGAATCACAGTGGAAATACTGAAATTACAAGTAACTAAAAGATATGTATAATAATGGGGGTGAGAAACTAAGACTGTTGAAAATGGAATGAGAGGAATTAAACACTTTACTCAACAATGTGCATAATCCTTGAATCACATACCACTACCCCTTTAGATAAAATCGTCTTCAACCCACTTCTCAACCTGGATCCCAAATTAACCTGGCCCTATTTCTTGTTCTAAGCCCAATAGCTCTTGTCAGCCCAATAACAACTTGTGTGACATTGGTATCTACATTGGGCTAGACTTGCCTGCCTCAATTAAGAAACTTGTCCTCAAGGTTCAAGTCATGATATCCATCCACAACTTTCTAGGTTATCTGAAGAGTGGCTATTTCGACATGCTGAAATGTCACAAGTGTAAAGTGAGACAACGCTCATCCATCCAGCTATAAAATCCAAAGAAAATGATCTAGATGATCTGATGAAAAGTGCAACTTTATGTTTTCTGTTGAGAGTATTAAGAAAATTGGCAGTACTCCTAGTGCCTCATTAACATCTTGTCCAACTTTAACCATAAATATAACACATCTAAAATGTAATATGTCTCTGCAACATGCTCCCCTAGGGTGACTTCTGTAGGATAATGCCTCGAAAAGTGGATTTGTGGAGAGTTTTGATAGTACCAAAGGCAACCCTTGGTTCAACAGATTAAGGTGTCTGATAACACCATACACAGGGGCCGGGGTGTAATCAAGAATGAAATTAAGATGTAATCCCACCTCATCAGTTATCGGAGAAAAGTACTTAATTAGCTGACCAACCAGTGAAATTGTTGGGTTACAAAATCAATTAGACAAAAAGCTAAGACGAGTAAACTTATAACTTTCAGCTGCCATAGAAACTGATATATTCATCTTTTAGCTACTAAAGCAATCTGGTAGTTTCTCGTCCATTTGATGATACCTCCACTGTCGATCACACCAGCCACCCATAGATTAATCATATAAGCATCATCCATGTTATTTACCACAACAAGATGTAGGAAGAGTCTCATAGGACTGGTTAGTGAATTGGTGTCACAATCACTATAGACAGAATAAAACCATGCTAGAAAGTTAGCCATCCAGTCTAGACTGGTGTTCAATAGTATTCCAATAGTGGTTAAGCTCCATGATTAAAGAAGTGAAATTAAAACCACTTAAAGATTTTATTTGGGAGTGATAAGATTAGGAATAAGGTTATTTAGGACAAGGTGGGAGTGCCCTGTGTAGCAGACCAGATGAGAGAAGCAAAACTGAGATGGTTTGGGTATGTGCAAGGAGGTGTGTCGACGCCCCAGTTAGGAGGGTGCGAGAGGTTGGATTGAGGAGTTATACGGAGGGGTAAGGGTAGATCGAAAAAGTTTTGGGGAGAGGTGATTAGACAGAATATGTCGCGCCTTCATATCACCAAGGACATGACCTTAGATAGAAAGGTATAGAGGTCACATACTAGGGTAGAATGTTAGTAGGGGTAGAATATTGTCTTGCCTTGTGAGTTTTAGGTTTGTCATAGGATTAGTTGTGCTATTATGATTCTTTTGTTATTGCTCTTTGATTATTTTGCTACTTTTTTTGTTTGGTAGAATTGACATTACTCTTCATTTTAGTCGTTATTCTATATCTATTGTTTTTCTTCTTTTACTTGGGGCTGATACATTTGAGCTGAGGGTCTTTTGAAAACAACTTTTCTATCTCCATGGTCTAGGTATAGTCTACCCTCCCTAGACCTTGTAGGATTTCACTGGGTATGTTGTTGAGGATGTTCATAAGGGGAATGTCATGGTCATTGGCACAAGGTTAAGGGTTTAATTGCTCTTAGGAAATTGATATTTCTAGGCTTGAAGGAGGTTGTTCTTGAAGAAAAAGTCGACATGATGGCATAAATTGAACAAATTGACTGGTGTCCGCTTGCTTTAACATTAGAACTTTGAATCTGGATATTTGTTCTAAAGTTGAAGCTTTGTTTAAAAATTGCTAATTAGGGTGTGTAAACTTAGGCAGGCAATGTCAGATGAGGTTAAGAGTCTAGATGTTTCATTAGGTATCCTGTCAGAAGCGCTTGGCATGTATACTGAGTGGTTGAGGATCCCCAAGAGCCAGATGCTTTTGGTTGGCATTTGCTAATTTGCAGTATGATAATGCGTCATTGATGTCCAATTTGTGGATGGCGTGTTGCGACAAGGATGATCCTCATCAAATGAGTGATAATTGCTTTATCCCTGGAGGAAATGTGGAGTCGAATTTGAGGCCTGAGTTCTTTCTCTTCTGTAGTTATTCTTTGCTCTCAGGAGGAGAACTTCTTGTTGCTCCAGCAATAAAATTTGAAAATATTTCCTATTGAATCTGCTGGGGACAGGATCATTTTCTGTTATTGCTCTTATTGCTATATAGCAATTGGAGCCTCAATGGATGGTTACTGTATCCTTGCTGAGAGTGTTGGACAAATAAGTTTCTTTGCAGGTGAAGCAAACTGGAAATAGTATCCTGCAACAATGCACGGGATGACAGAGGCTGCTCACATACTGAGAGTTGCTGATAGGAGTTCCATAGCTCCAGCTTAGAAATCACATAATTCTTATTAAGAAACCATTAGTATTGATAAGTTATTTGAGATTTCAGAGTTGGCATTTTCTGTGTTGTATGATCCCAGATCAACTAAGCTGATGTGTAATTGCAAGGGGAAAATCTCTACATTTTATAGTCTGATCCCGGAAGTCTGTACTGGAGCTAAGCACATTCGAAGGGGACCTGAGCAGGATACAAATGTTAACACATGATTTTGGGGTGACATTGAGCGTTGAAAAATTGTATCGGCTGCCGTGGGATCTCTAATCACTTTCATTGAACCAGCTAGATAACCTCCATTCAGCTGATTTAATTTGAATATGGCTTGTGAAGATTCAGGGGTAGAATCCCTACTAAATTGGACTGGTTCAGTGTTACTGGCAGAGAGTTGTACTGATCAAATTTTGGTAGTTGTCCGACTGATACATTGGTGAATATGGAAAATGTACTTTCAGAACTTCTTGAGGTTCAAAATAAGAGTTTCAGTGACATCTCTGTCTAATTTGTTCATTGAATCTTTCTCATTTTTTTCCTTCTTTTTTTGGGGTGGGGGGTGGGGGTTAGGTTCCCATCTTCTGAAGGGCAAATATATCTTTCTTTCGTGATCCTAGTGTGTCTTCTATCGTGCCATGTTCACCTTGCTCTTATTCATCCAAATTTAGTTAAAAAAAATCCTGTCGTTTGAAACAAAATTCAGTTTCAATTAATTGGTGACTTGTCTCTAGTTGCAAGATTTTTATTTCAAGTACATGGTCACTTGTCTCATGTTACAAGCTAAAGTATGTGGCATCTGCAACCCTTGTATAACATAGAATGAATCCTCAAAGTAGTTATTATGTATAAAGTAAGTTTGTAGTTACAATGCACAACTGTGTTATATGGATGGTGACAAGTATTTGTGAAATATCAGTTTGTTTCTTCTCTGGCAATAACTTTTTTCATATTTTTTCTATGAAAAAAAGAAAATTTCTGCACTTTTAAATGAAACAAAAGTTCTTCAACAACTTTATTGACCTGACACTCTTTTTGGCATATTTGTTCAATTGCAGAAACTCTCTGTTCCACAGAAACTCTTTATTCACTTCTATGTTCTAGCTTTTGTTTGGACAACACTTCTGTTAGCTGCAACCTGGATTTATGCTTATAGTATAACGCCAAAGATCTCAGAGCCATTGCTTTTTTCTAGTATTGCTAGTCACTTGACGGGAGGATCGCGTATCTTCTCTTTACAGAGATCTCATACATCAAAGGAACATAGAAGCAGAATTGCTGTATCAATCTTTCTGCTTTTATTAATGGAAGCTCAAGTACTGCGACGCCTGTTTGAGTCAATATACGTGTTTAAATATAGTCCTTCAGCCAGGATGCACATTTTAGGGTACCTCACAGGTTTATTGTAAGTTGATATCTCACTTTGTGTCTTTTTTTCATAAATATTTCCATATTTTATTGTTGCGTTTTATTAGCTGGTAAGTAGCATTTTTTGCCGTAATCATGGTGGACAGCTAGTAGATTGTCTAAGTGTACATCCAACTCCGATTGTGGTCTGTGTGTGTATGTTGTTCCTCTTTTTTTTTTTTTTTTTTTTTTTTTTGTTTTTGTGTGTGCGTGTGCGTGTGTCTGTGTGTGTGTGTGTGTTATTTTCTTTTATTTAATAGGAACTTCAATTTTGGCCATCATATATTTACTTTGACCAAAATTACCATGGCCTAGTAAAATGGTCTAATCTTTGAGCATTAAGAGTCTATTTTTTATGGAGCATAAATTCTTTATCTATATGTAGAATTTCTAACTAGGCTTTATTTTTTTCATACTGCCCTGTTATTGTATAGTAAGTAGTTTGAAATGATTCACACTTATAGAAGTCTTAGTCCCTGTTTCCTGTTTGGTGACCATACTAGTATGTTCTCTTTTAGGGCCCAACTTCTTATAGTTTTTAACACATAAACTCCAAGTTGTCAGATCAGCAAAACACTTGCTGAATTTTGTTCTTTTTCTCGATTCAAGCTTCTATACAGCAGTTCCCATCTCTCTTTGCTCCAATTATGCTACAGAGGTATACAAGTTTGGGTTGAGTTTGATTCAAGAGTTTATTGTCAAAGGAAAAGATAGAATGCTAGCAACTGAGGTTGATTGGTGGAGGTTTTTGAACCCTCTCATGCAACTACGATGGTACTCATGGATTGGTGCAGCTATATTTGGTTGGGGCTGGTTTCATCAACGCCGTTGTCATGCAATTCTGGTAAGTGGCATGTGCTATTGAATTTAGATTCAGATTTGTCTTTGAAGTTAGGCCTTTAGGTTTCTTGGTTAATATATTACGTGCTTTTCCTTGCGCCCTACCTCTTCTATATGAGGATTTATTAATGATCATCATTTATCTCGTGGAAGAAAAAAGGCTATTGGTATTTTCAATAAAAACCTAAAAGAGGTTTTAATTGTAGGATAAAAATTGTTAAAAGTATTGATCATATTTTCTGTTGTCAAATAATTTCATCTCTTAAGCCCTTCTCATTCATTGGAGCTCATCCACCTGCATCAAATAGAGCACAATCACCACATTACAAGAATTGAACTTAAAAAGCACGAAATAAGTGTGGTATATTTGGAGTAGCTATCTCCCGACTGAGAGAGCTCATATTTAAGATGAAGCAAGATTACTTCTGATTTTCAAGTTAGAGTTAACTGATTTTTGTTTGGATCGATGTGATTTTGTTTGGTAAAATGTAGCTGGGGATATTATATGCCTATCAAAAAAAGAAAGGGCATCCCGGTGCACAAAGCATCCCATTTTCATGCAGAGTCTGGGGAAGGTCCGCAACCAAGGGGTGTGATATAGAAAGCTTAGCCTAAAGCAAGCATTAGTGGCTGCTTTTACGGCTTGCAGGCTTTGACCCGTGACCTATAGGTCAGATGGAAATGAAAATCCCAATCTCAATCTATTCAGCATAGTTTCTAGGTGCGAGAATGGACTAAATCTAAGTTTTCAATTGTGCCATGCTGGTCAAGGCTGGAGCAAGGTCGGAATATGGATTCTTGACTTCAAGAATTTTGTAGGTGCTAGATGTGTATACATGTGCATGGGCGATGGATCTCACTGCCGTTAAGAATGACTCTTAGAGTTAGTTCTTTTTTCATATGGGACATTGGTGTTTTAAGAGGTTGTGAGTTCTGACACCATAGCTGCTCTAGATATTATTACTGGATGTGGTTTGGCTTATGGTTGATTCTTATTAAGAAATTGCAAATACTAGGATGAACAGATAATGAGGTTGATGATAGCATATGATGATAATACAATAGATGGAATCAATACCCTGTGAAGGTGAATAACCGTGATTATCCACTTGTTTAATCTGTGTATATAAATCTTATATGCTGGATAAATTCAGTTCATTAATAAGCTGAAGCAAATTGAAGCGATAAGTAGAAATTCAGCTTAATGATAATTATGGAAGTGAAATATACACCGGAACAAAAGTACAGGAGCTTATAAGAGGTTTGACTAACTTCTATTTGCTTCATTCAGCCTAATGATAATTATGGAAGTGAAAAATACACCGGAACAAAAGTACAGGAGCTTACAAGAGGTTTGACTAACTTCTATGTCGGTTGCTTCATTCTATTGTCTTTTACTTATCCTGCTGGTTCTTAAAATTTTCTTTATTAACTTTCCCTGTTAACATAATGGTATTTTTCTCTTTCAACTTGACAGCTGATTCTTTTACTATGTTTGTGTCTGTTATTGAGGCATAGTTATTGTATGCTTGTGTTGGTTATTACATTAATGGTAACCTTAGAATTCCTTATATTTAGCTTCATCATTGTGATAATAGCATCTTTACATTGCCAAACAGGGGTCATTGAGGGAGAACAGAGAAGACGTTGATGATTATGTTGTCCCTTATGGTGATTGGTTTCAATATGTTTCATCTCCACACTATTTGGCTGAGATTGTAACTTCTCTCTCTTACTAATGTTACACACAAGAAGCCACCGACCTTTGTCATGCTCTAATTTATAAGTTTTTTTTTGCTTTTCACTTGTACTAAAGGTTATATATGCTGGCTTTGTGGTTGCTAGTGGATGTTCGGACCTCACGATATGGCTACTCTGGGGATTTGTGGTACAATTCTATTCAAAATCTTGATAAGCAACCCCTTTCCGTCCAGTATTCTTCCATGTTCATTTTCCTCTCTGCAACGTTATGCATTGTTTTGCAATTGCAGGTGGCTAATCTTGTCTTAGCAGCAGCAGAAACACAGAGATGGTATCTGCACAAGTTTGACAACTATCCTAGGAATCGTTTTGCTATTTTCCCATTTGTTTATTAATGCTTAATGTCCAAGTTCTGCTATGTTATTTCTTTGAGCGGAACTGTTTGTGTATATATAGGTTCTGTTAGTTAAGGTGTAATTGTTTCTAGCCATGGATACAACTCTATGCCCAACAGTTTTGGTGAGAGCTTTTTTTCCTTTTCTTTTGTTTTTTTTTCCCTGTTGCTTTATCTATCATGTAAGAGAAATGAATGAAATTTGTGTGGATGTTGCAGCACAAGTTACAGAAATAAAATCAGAGTTCGACTTATAATTCCTTCTTGTTTGCCTTATGTGTTGAGTACCTTGAGCTGAGGGTTTTAGGAAACAGCCTCTCTACTTCTATGAGGTAGCGGTAAGGTCTGCGTACAATCTATCCTCCCCAGACCCCACTTGTGGGATTATACTGGGTATGTTATTGAAATACAAACTAAATATCAAATTTGGAGATCGAATATTATATATAAATTGATAGAACTTTTTAAGCAAATAATTTAAGAAATATACATATATATATATATTAACTCTTCACACTTTTTCCAATATCAAGTAAAACGGATGGAGGATGAATCATGTCGAATGGGATGGGTTATTACTCATTATTTGTTTCATCTTGACTTTTAACACATTTTGACCTAAGCAAATTAAGTCATAACATGGTTTAACTACCTAAGTAGGAAACTACACCCAAATGACCTTGAAAATGAGTAGTCTTGAGCTCACAACCTTCAAGGTAAAAAATAGTTTTAACTTAAAAAGTTTTGCCCTAAGGGTAAGCGAGGTCAAAAGTTCAAGAATCAAAACCACCCATCTCTAAGACCGTTCTAGTAAATCAGCCCCAACATTTGACTCTACATAACCATTCATAACCTCAAGCTGTTGCGTAAAGAGTCGAGAATTTCTGCAGCATTTTAATAGCCAATAGTTTTATTTGCTATTGAGTGGGAGATGTGTTACACCAGGGGAAAAGGGGCATGCACATTCCCAGAAACTCAACCACCATCCATCAGCTATGTATACAAGTTCAACATGGAAAAAAGAAAAACATTACTACATCATAGGTAGAACAGTGATTGGTCTTTCTAATCCCAACATAAACTCACTTTGCCATATGCAAATGAGATGCTAGTCTAGGTATCTTAGTCCCCTTTCCTGGTGCCTTTACCAACCTTTGGAGTCAAAATGAAACATCAAGCATGAAACTTTCTAGGCATACAGGTCTATGCCCCAAAACTTAGCAGGTTGGTTGGTCCTATAGTTGCGATCCAAACTTTTGATGAGGTCCATGTCTTCTTTGGTGAGCTCAAAGTCAAGAACGTTGAAGTTCTCCTGCAGTCTCTCTAGTTTTGATGATTTTGGAATCACAACTGTGTTTCTTTGGATGCCCCAGCGCAGAATAACCTGCGCGACAGTCTTCTTGTATTTCTCAGCTAGACCCTGATGTAACAAGTAAATACAAAAAAGAACCTCAATTACACCAAACAGCAAATATGAATCAATTTTTTTGTGAAACTTCCAGAAGAACAGTTCATAAAATACGGAAATATAAGAGAATAAGGAATTACTTTTAGAGCCGGATCCTCCAGGCATGACACTGAACCAAACCATTCAGTATTAGCGGCAGCACCACCAAGTGGGGTGTGTGCTGTAACACAAATACCATGCTTTTGGCAGAACTTGACAAGAGATTCACGCTGGAAATAAGGATGAGTCTCGATTTGATTCACAGCAGGCTTCACTTTGGAATATGCTAAGCAATCTCGGGTGAGAAAGATGTCATAGTTGCTGCACATTGATTCCCATTGCAAGAGTAAGAATACAAGCCCATGAGTTTGAAAAATATTTTAAATTTTAATAGCATAGCATGATAGCACACAGCTTGAGCCTAAACCAACGTTGTTAAGCACCATAACTGAATGTAAACATGTAAAGTTGTAGGTGATAGAGCTACTTTAGGCAATTTTATAATTGCAGTAGACAAGATGAAGTCAAGAAGAATGTGCTCATTTCAAGCAATTTTGTCTGTGATTTGCAATTTTCTATTTTTCAAAAAGTGTGTACATAAGCATTAAAGAATTCAATTTCCTTTTTTAGATTTGTCACACTACGTAGTTTTCAGTGCATTGAAATGACACAAAACTCAAAGGAGGAAACTGCTAGTAAAATAGCCGAACAACATCTGGTTTTTGTCAACAATGCCTGATTTCAGCTATAAGATTATCCACAGCAGAATAGTATCATGAAGCAGTAGAACGAATCCGCTGGCCATAGCAGCTGAATAAAGGGGAGGACAGCTTTTTTAAGTCGTAAGCCTACCTAATTCCTATGCTGCGAACCAAGCCCAGGGACACTAGATTTTCCATATCGTGCCAGGTAGTCTCCAATGATATGGTGGTATCTATATCAAGAACACCATCCTCACCCAATGCACTACCTGTTGTACCAACTCCTGAATGGATTTAGAAGAAACAAAATGAGCCATTTCAAGAGCCGAGAGAATTCTTTGATTTTAAATCATAGCCAAGATTAAAGTACAGTATTGAGTACTGGACGCTTAGATCACTACTATGTGTATTGAAATCAAATATTGATTTTGCTGAATAGTTAATTTGGGTTTTCAGTTGCATGAAATCAATCACCAAATATTTGGAAATCAGAAAGTTTAAGCATTAGTATTCAGCTAACAATCACTACATGTCACTGATCTTGTTGAAATACCAGTTATCGATTTTAGCCATAAAATTATTATGCACAACATCCTTCAGTGGGAGATGTACAACAAGCATATTAATTATGATCTGAACGATAAAAGAGGCAATAGCTAATATGCCGTATCAGCCATAAGTTATGGTCTGACTCTGCCACCCCACCCTCACCCACTCTCTCATAACTCAAAAAAGGAAATGAAAACAAAAGAGACAAATGTATAAAAGTTTGAAGAAGTCAAAGGTAATAGACCAGCGGTATCACCTGTATGTCTTGTGGCTACAGGGAAGTGAACAAGGTAGAGATCCAGATAATCCAGGCGTAACTTCTTAAGACTGTCTTTACACGCCTCAAGAACATGACCATGATCTGAGTTCCAAAGCTGCAAACAAGAGACCCAATATTCATTGCCAGCTGTATGTAACTCTCTCAGCAAAATGCTAAAACTGAGTCAATAGATGAAATTAACATGTTCGTGCTAACCTTGGTTGTAATGAAAAGATCCTCCCTCTTCACGAGCCCTGTCTGAAATGCTTCTGCTAGTGCTTCCCCAACTTCATCTTCATTTTGATAGTCAGCTGCGAGAATTATAACATGTCAGATCACACTATTCCAAGAACACATCAAGTAGCTAAAGACACATACAAAACCTAAGCGGATCAGTGAAGAGTAATATTACACCCATTAACATAAATATTCATCTTTTAACATTTTAAAATAATCAGGGTGATGTCCAAGCAGCCTGAGCTCACCTTAACTATTACACCTGATATCTCTTATCTCCCACTAGCATATATACAAATAACAATGCCACCAAGGCTTAAGCAGATGTGGAAGAAATCTACTTTTCTTTCTGCTGGGATGTAACCATTTTCTAACTAAAACATATATAATTCAGATTAAAGATACCAATGCACCTAAACCTCAGCTTATAGGTGTATTCCCCACAACCCCAACTAGTAAGAAGCAAAATTCTATTTGAAAAAGATTTAAGGGATGGGCCATAACATTAGTTATACTTCCCCGTTTCAATTTATTTGTCTTATTTTTTAATCTATTTAAAAAAGAATATCACTTTCTCTCTTTAACTACTCTTTAGTTCCAAATTTCCACTTAACAGAGCATTTTTGACACTACAGGATTCAAAAGTCTTATACTTTCTTGAACTTCATACCAAGTTAAAGCCAAACAAACAAATTGATACAGAGAGACTAATAAATAAATAACACAAAACAACAACAACGTATCCCGTGAAAATCCATAAATTGGGTACATAGGCTTTTCCTATCTACTGAAAGAGGTAAAAAAAATTACCGGCACAATCAAAGTGACGGTAGCCAATCTTGATGGCGTTGATGAGAAGATCTTTTATATCTTTTCCTTCCATTCGCCAAACACCAAGTCCCACAATCGGCATCTTGTAGCCGCTGTTCAGGGTTATCGCCATTTCTGATGATTTTTTTTTTTTTGTGCTTTTTTTTCTTCAACTTTCTTTGGGACTTGCTTGCTTGGAACTAGTGAATCTGCAATTATGTGAGGATTTGCTTCGTCTTTTATATGTATATGGGCCTGCAAAATCATACTCTTAAAAGAAGGTTTATGGGCTTCCAATTTTATATGTTGGCCCAATTGGTCTTCCCAGCAAATGGCAATTAAACTGAATATAATGTGAAACTAATTACTTTTTGAGTAAATTGATATTGTAATATAAAAGATTCTTGCTCTATCTTCTACTCCCTCTGTCCAACTTTACTTCACCCCAATAGTATTTTGGGATGTCCAATAATATTTGTCTACTTTACGAAATCGAAAAATAATTTTACACTTAGTTCCTAATATACCCTTATCATTAACTATAGTCATTTCCCTATTATATTTTTCAAGACATTATATTTATTATATTCAAAAGGTAATTTAATAAAATTACTCCATCATTTATTATTTCTTAATTCTTGTACCAAGTCAATAATATGATGTTAAAAAACTTTAACATTTGACACACCTAAGCATGTGATTTAATGGTGAATCGTGAAATTCGTGATTTTTCAGGTTCAATGGAGCCAAAAACATCGGTAAGAGGTAGTCAACGAAACACTCTGGATTGCAGTTATCAAAAAGCACTTTAATATTCGCAAATGCCTACTTGGTTAATGTCTAACAGGTCTATGTATTATTAAGCTCCAAATAATCCTTCAGATTTTACTTCTTCGGTTCTTTTTGGATTAATTGATAAGTTTGCTGTCATGTGAATAGGAAGTCACAGAGTTTAACCTTTGAAAAAATATTTTTAACAAAAATACAAAGTAAGATTACATACAATAGACTTTATGAACCCTATCTAGATCATGTGCATAGGACGAACTTTATTACATCAGGACTTGCCTTTTGGTCCTTTTTCTTACAATCCGAAAAGCCGCACGTCTTTTTGTGAGTCCAAAAAATCATACAAAGATACAAAGACAAAATATTAGAAGAATACAAGAAACAATGTAAAACACAAGAAGAACTGTTATTGCCGATAAGAAATTCTAGGGAATCTCATTCACTGTACAAAAGCAACACTAGAAATTTGTTATCTTCATTCTTATGGTAGTGGATATATGTGGCAATTCGTATCTTACCAGCACAAACAAAAGCACATGACAAAAAAATTCATTTTTAACAGACTTAATACACACAACGTGATCTTCCATGCCTTACCAAACCAAAAAAGCACAATTCTTTTTCTGTTTCAAAAAAGTCACAATGTGAATCACAACATACGAGTATAAATCAAAACATTGTCCACATATCTCTCCATCTTTAATCAAAAGTTCTAAACAACTCCACCCACTCTGTTCTAAAAAGAGACAAAGAGTGGCCTAATGATATAGGCAACTAGCACAACATTATCATTAACGAATCTAAGCCACATATGGTCTTGATGATGAGAATCACCACCTACCCATAAGCTACCAAATCCTAGGAGGTTTCAAACTTTCAATTCAATTTGGGCACTTACTATTATTTTTCTATTCCAAAGAGAGAGAGGGAGAGATGACACGCCAACGATAACATAATTCTACAAATGGGGAATGGAAAGATACGAAGAACGTAAAATGTAAGCAGACCTTATCACTATCTCATAAAGGTAAAGAAACGGTTTCCTCAGACAAAATGACAGACCATCATTATACTAAAACAAATGCATTAACACAAGGAGGAAAAGAGGCCGAACCATACATGAAATTGATTCGGTCATGTCTTGCCACCTTTAAACAACAATAACATAAGCAAAGCTGCAATAGAGATGTCCCCTGGCTGTTTTCTACTGCATCTTTTTTTAAAACAAGAAACTAAACATGCACCAACTAAGGGGATTATTGAAAAAAAACAGACGACCTCAACGACAAACTAAAACAAACTGGAGATGCTAACGAGACACTTCAAGCAGCAGTTTAGTAGGACCAAATCCCATCTTCCTCTGTTGCACAATCTGCAGCATTGTCTTCATTGTAATAGTAATAGCCACCATTATTGGCAGTGGCTGCTGCAGTGAAGCAGCAAGACGAAGATGACACAAGGTAAGGCATGTTGTGGAAGGACTGAGCTAAGCTGCTGATCAAAGATGCAAAGGCCACACCTTTATCTGGTCCTTCTTCTTCTTCTTGCTCCAAGAATTCCTCTGCACGGTGCTTGAGAGTCTCGAACATGAGTTCAGGCTCGAACTGCATCGCCCGGAGCACGTCAGCACAGGACGGGCCAGGGACAGAGCGAGTCACCGCGAAGCTGTGAGGGCTATCGCTCTGCAACACGCGAACTACGCTTGGTCCACCAAATAGGTTGTGGAGTCCTCCGAGCGCCTCCTCATAAGCCCCACCCAAAAACATCCCCAGATAATACCGCCCACCATCACCGCCATTGCTTCCCAATTCATGGAGAGGCAAGCTTGATTCGCCTCCAATGAACTTATCTACCTTCCCATCACTATCACAAGTCAGGTCCGACAGGATTCCTCTCATTGTAGGCTTTTCATCCAGACGGTGAATTGGAACAATAGGAAACAATTGGCTGAAGCCCCAAAAATCAGGAATTGAGGTGAAAACTGACAGATTCACATGATAAGTGCGCACAGGATCAGCCAGCCCGATAGCCTTCGACACCAAGTCACAGATGCTATCCACTGCGGCGAGCTGTTCAATATCCAAGGACCCTTCTTTGAACTGTTCCACACATCTCTGTTTCAACTGATCAGAGTAAAGGAGACATGTCTCATATTCTCCATGGACCGCAGCAGCAGATAAGTTTCGGTAGTCAACACGGGCATCTTCATTGAGTGTCTCCACCAAGGATTGTAGACCACCGGAAGACAACTGTGGAGAAACATGAGTAGTAGAAGCAGACACAGCTTCAAAAATCAGAACTGAATGGTGAGAAACAATTGCCCTGCCACTTTCGCTGCAAATCACTGGATGCTTTACGCCCTTACGGTCACAAACGTATTGGACCGCTTGGACAACAGCAGCGGCATATTCTTCAATGCCATAGCCAACAGAGACATCAGAATTGCTTGATTTTGTACCGTCATAATCAATTCCAAGCCCACCACCAATATCAATGAATTTCATACCAGCTCCAAGACGGACCAATTCAGAGTAAATCTGAGTGGCCTCACCAACACCATCAGCAAGCAGCTCTGTTGTGGGGATCTGAGATCCAATGTGAAAATGCAATAATTGAAGACAATCTAGCATTCCAGACTCGTCAAGCTTCTTCACCACACGAAGAATCTGAGTTGTTGTCAACCCAAACTTCCCTTTTTCTCCAGAAGTCGATCCAAAGTGGCCCGAATGCTTGGTCCTGAGCTTAGCACGAAGACCAATTACGGGACGGACAGCCATCTTACGGCTGATATCAATCACCAGGTCAAGCTCCTCCTCTTGTTCAAGCACAATTACAGTGTTCAAAAGGAGCTTTCTTGCGACCAACGCAAGCGAAATATACTCAGTGTCCTTGAAGCCATTGCAAACAAGAAGAGCATCAGCACTGCCCTTGGAGAGACAGCTCATGGCCAACAGGAGCTCCGGTTTAGACCCGGCTTCCAGCCCGAATCGGTATGGCAATCCGAATTTCACGATATCTTCCACCACGAACCTGTCTTGATTGCATTTCACCGGATAAACACCTTGGTAGTGAGCCTCATACCCATGGGAATTCACCGCCATATCAAAAGCCGATTGCAAAGACTCCAAACGGTTCTTCAAAACATCAGGGAAACGGACAACTAGAGGCATCTGAAGCCCAAGTCCACCCAAATTTTCTGGGTCAGTAGCCTTCTTCACGACCTTTAGAAGGTCAATCTCCTGGTGAGGAAGAGTCTCCTTGCCATGTGGCCGGACGGAGATATCCCCGGAAGAGTTCACGGAGAAATAAGGAGCACCCCACCCCTCGACCCGGTACAAATCAGATGACATATCGGTTGACCAATGGGAACCGGCGGTAACAGCGGCGGTCGCGTTTGTCGCCGGAGGTACGCCGGAGGTAAAGAACTCCGGCGCGGGAAGAGAGCTATCCCAAGAGAAGGCATAGCCGCGAGGAGGGGAAACAGCAGCGTCTACACAACAACCTAAGGCCGGCATCTCTTCCCCGATCTGTTTGATTTCTTAAGAAGAAGAAAGAATCAAAGAATCAAAATTTAAGAAAAAACTAACTTAAGGGTTTGTACAGATTGTTGTTGTTCTTCCCAATGTTGTAATAGTTGGGGGCTATTAAAACCCGCCGAGGCCGAGGCCCCGGCTACCCCCTCAAAAGAAGCAAAAAAAGATGTGAATCAAAAGATAATCACCCTCTAACACACTCTTACACGATCCAAAAATCCCCACCCTGACTTCAGAAGAAGCTAATTTCTTGATTTAAACAAAGAAAATTTAAGGAAACAAGAATTGAAAGCCAAAATCTAGAATTCTAGGAAGAAGAACACCATACAGATATTGATGACGGAGAAGAAGAAGAGAGATGGACGGAAACCTAGCGGCTGTTATAGAAATTGGGAAGAGAACGTGAAGTATGAAGTGAGCGAAATCTGCATGAGCCGACGACGACTTTATATAGGGGTAAAATCCGCGGCTGGGCCGTGGGCCCCCATTTTCGGCCCGTTTAAAGTATCTGACTTTCTCTTTTTCTTCATCGTAATATAATTAAAAAATGTTTCACCCGTTCCATTTTAATTGAAATTGTGAAATAATGTATTGATATTAAGAAAAATATTAAAAGATATATTTTATACCTGACTTTTCACTGTTATTTTTTATAAAATCATAAAAAAAGGGGATAGTAATGTTTTTCTTAATATGTGTGTATTACTTCACAAATTCAATTATTTTGAGACGAAGGGAGTATAAAACTTCAAATAGGACAAATATAGAAAAAGTTTCAAACATTCATCTTGAACTTTGAACAATTTAACTATTTTGAACATTGAAAAAGCCTCAAAAATTCAATTAATTTGGGATGGAGGGAGGATACTCCCTTCGTCCCATTTCACGTGGCATTCTTTGACTTGAAACGGTATTTAAAAAAAAAATTATTAGTCCATCCATCAAATTTTACTTGGCTCCTGTTAATTTGACACAAGAAGTTGTAAATTACCCTTTGAATATAATAAATATAATGTTAAGAAAAATATAACAGAGAAATAACTATAATTAATGATAAGGGTAAATTAGAAACTAAGTGTAAACTTGTCTCTTGATTTTATAAAGTAGACATGTATTGTTGGACATCCCAAAATAGTATAAGGGTCAAATAAAGTTGAACGGAGAAAGTAATTTTTGTTATCTAATATAATTCTGGATTATGTATGTAGCTTAGAATCATTTCATTAATAATAAAAATAAAATTTTAAAGTTCAATTTATTTTATTTTTGACATTTTCTTCTTTATTTGATAGTATGGCCTCCACTCCCATTAGAAATAATGATTTTTATAAATATTATATCATATTTTCCTAGATATGTTGTTACATAAATATTTTATTATAATAATTACTTACTCTATTATATTTATGTAACACTATTTTATTCGTCATTTTTAAAAAAAAATAAAAATTTATGATCTAAAATAAAACAATAACAAAATAAAAATATATTTAGTGAAATCCAACAACGAAGCCTGAAGAGAGTATAATATATACAGACGTTATCATTATCTAAGGAAGATAAAGATCTATTTTCAGGAAACTCTCGATTCAAATCTGCTCGAATTAAATGAATAAAATAACATTAAAAATTATATCTTTCTTTTGATATACATAAGAAGAAAAAAACTAATATAGCGGATAAATAAAAGTAAATAATAGATAGTACAAATTCTTATCCAAAATTTAAAAATGGCAAGAGTATGAATATTTTTCTTTTATTTAGTGGGCTGGAGATTCTATCGGGCCGTGGATAGACAACGGAGGGTTGCCGCGTGGCGTAAATTGGACCTGATATTTTGCATTTTATCTTAGCGCTAAACGAGAAGATAAAGTAAGCGTGTTAGGTATGATAATCTCATGAGTATTTGACGAGATAATGGTAGTTACTCATTTGCTGATGAACAGGAAGGTTCCTCTGGAATTTTTATAATCAAATATTCAAATGTGCTATTCTACTAACTCACTTTTACTAAACAGGTTTTAACTGATTAATTTAAAATTAAAAAGAAAGAGAAATAGAATATTTTGGATAGAAAATTCAAAAATTTTGTCATTTACATAGAATATCTAATTCATTTAATGACGATCTACTTATTTAAAAGTGGATCAAATATGAATCAGCTCATATTCTTCAAAGTTTTTATAGGATAAAATTTTACATGACCTTATCTTTTTTTCCAGTCCTTCCTCATTTGATATCTCTAAATATTTGTTTATTAGTTTGCTTCCTTTTTTTTTTTTACATGAAAGACTAAATTAATAGTAATTATTTGATTTTAACACTTTCTTGATCGTTCCTCTGATGGTCAAGAGAGTGAGTGAGATTGTCTTCTTAACAACATAACCATCAGGTTACTGCGGATCATGGTCCCTATTTACGCTTTCCCATCATTATATGGTGTGGCTAGCTGCGAAATATGCATATCCAACGCGTACACCTCAATAGAAAACTGAAGAGTAACGGCAACAAGTAATTAAGTTCAGTAGTTCCTCTTATCAAATTTAATAATTCATAATGATTTCTTTTAAATTTTAAATAGACTAACAAATTTACTCATGAAGATTGAAAAAATCTATAAATATGATTTTTCATTCTATATCTCATTTCTCATAAATGAAGAGAGATGGTTGAAAAGGAAGGTCGATCTGGGGAGAGGAAGCCGACGACGAGAATATGTTACGTATAACTTAAACTCTTGAATTTGGATATTTGAATTGAGGAAGTTATTCTCCTATCTAATATAGGTGAGGTTGGATGGGTCAATATATTTTTTAACAAATCAAAGTTGGGTAATGAAGAAGATGGCTTTAAAAAAAAGACTTAATTTTTAAAAAAATATTTTAGACCAATTTTTTATAATTTTGTAATTTATTTAGTACACGTTGTTTGAAAAATAAGGGCAAGGAGAATTAAGTGGTGTGACCTAGAAGGCTATCTTGTCTATAAACACAAATACATTTTGTGGTTCTTTTTAACGTTAGGAGGACCAAAAACATAAAACCACAAAAACGTAAGTCATGATCCTATTAGCTAGTCAACCTTTGTTTTTAATGCTATACAGTCAGAAAAAATTCAGACGAGATTCGGTATTTTTGAACCAGGAAACGCTCGGTTTCCATTTCGATTGTAGGTGTAATCAACCTGTAAATTAATGCCAAAAAAATGACGAATTAAGGTTAATCAAAGTTGTATGACTCAAAATAAAAATAGAAACTTAAACAAATGGAATTCATATGAAAAAGAGAGATGGTTCTACTTCGTTTGATATTTATTCAAATATTTGGAACACGAAATAAATTAAGAAATATTTGAACTATGATTCATACTTAATATTCAGACCTCGTGTCCGGGGTTTTCAGTTTACACAATTAAATTCTTTTTCTAAGGTCATTTGTAATTCTTCGATTCTGCGCGGTCGACTTTTTTCCTTCTCTCTTTCTATTGCCTTAAAACCAAGAATATAAAAAAGTCTTTCTTTCAATGTATATGATTTTGTATTAACTTCTATACCGAATTAAGGTGATCAGTCTTTGGGGAGACCACGCGAATGGTTACCTATGAATCATGTGTAACAAGTGAGAGGACGTAATTTTCATACAAATTTTATGTTGTGTATTCATTTTTGTTGATAAACTAAGTATAAATGGTATAAGTAGTTATTTAGTAAAATAACAATAAAATTATTTATTTGTTTTTTTTGTTTTTCTAGTAGACGAACACTAATAAATTCCAAGAACACAAGTTTATTTCTAAAATCAATTAATAGTTAATCATGATAAAGCTCTCAATTAGCTAACTATTTTTTGAAATGTGGACTTTGGTAACATAATATGAAAACACCTTATTTTTATTTGGTATTTTGAATTCATTTTTATTTTTAGTGAAATTAATTTTATATAGTAAACTTAAAATAAACTAAATGAAGTGAAGCTTAAGAAATCTCAAACTTTATAAATTAAATTCTTTGTATAATTTAAAAAAAAATTATGCCACGTCATGTTTGGAAAGGAACCTTTTTCTTTTTTTGTTTTATCATAATTTTCTTTTTTTCCTCTCACTACGTTTTATAGTATTTTTGTTTGCCAATTTTTTTATCTCGTGTAATGAGTTTTTTTTCTTTAAAAAGAATATTTGAGGAAAAAAGGAAAAAAATAATTATTCCAAGTGGTAACATAGAGAATCTCCGTATCTCAATGATAAAAAAATGGAGCCCACCGTGGTGGCCTATTATTGACGCGCATGCTACGCTCTTTACTTTCATTGAATTGAAAGTTCAATGACTTCGTGGAGTTCGAGTCAAAATTTAAAAGGTAAAATTTAATTTAA
>JAABOM020000001.1:38289059-38334656 GCA_011800125.2 Solanum clarkiae | reverse complement strand
CATTGACTAACTGCTACTTCACAAATGAAAAAAGCGCAGATAGTTTAAAGAGCCATTTTGCTTTATTCCATCGTACTACAAGGCCAAAAAATAGTCAATCTTTGGCTCCATCCGAGATTGATGTTATAGACACCTTAAATTTTTTTTAATGTACAATACCTATACAACCAATGATAAATATACGCACCCACCTAATAATATTTATTTTGATCGTGACCATAATATTTATAGGCAAGAATTATCTTTTTCTTTTGTCCTTTTGTATATACCAACATATTTATGTTATACTAAAAATACATGATCAATAATTTATATGCCAATATTTTTTCATTTCTCACAAATTTTCTGTAAAAGTGAGTTGTAGCATTTATTTAACCATACGTAAATGTGTTTTTATTCATGTCTTGATTATGTCTTAACATATTCACTTTTAAAATTTAATAAGCATTCGTGTTATTTCTAATAAGTCATATTAGCTTCAAAGAATAAGCCACAATCACACATATTTCTTAAAAATTTGTTATAAAATCATCATTATGGCGGCTTAATTTATGATGTAGCGTTGATGAACATTTACATTCCATGCTCATAATAAGTCAAATGCCACTTTGTCTTTTTTTTTACTTCTCAAAAAATTTAAATTCTTTTTTGGGCATTGTTGTTTGAGAGCTAAAAAATACTTATATATATATACATGTTTAAAAACTCAAGTGTTTCGTCAATCAATAATACTGCTTTTAAATAAAAATAAAGCTTTTGCTTTTAAAAAAAACAGAAGCAAGAAATTATTTTTACTAAACCAAAGTAATCCCGTCATATTACATAATTATCAATATATCACTTTTATTTATTTATTTTTTGTAATAAATCTTTTGCATATAGTGATGATTTAATTTGTGATATAACTTTTAAATTTATTTTTCTTGATATTTTTAATTGTACTTAAATCATCATATTAATATTTAATTTTCTGTATTTTTTCATTGTATATTATTGATTGAATGTTTGACTATGTACATTTTTATTTAATAAAATAAATTTTCTATGAAAATCTTATAATAAATATTTGGAAATATTTATTTTATATAATATTATAAAGAGAAACTATTTTAAATATTTATAAAACAATCTCAATATACCTTTTTTCCAAATAGATCCTACATGTTACAAATTTAAATCACTGGGAGTCCAATACGAAACATAAGCCGAAAAATCAAAAAAATAAAATAAAAATTCCAGCCTGGCGTCTAAAAGGGTATTATAGTCTTGTTAATAGTTTCACAGCTATTAATTGATCCCTTGCTTTTCCCTTGCTTCTTCAACACATCTTCTCTTGACTCGTGCTCTCTGTCATTCATCTGCTAGGTCTTTTTTCTTCTACTTCTTCTATCATCTATTCATGTCCTCCCCTTGTTTCTCTTTTATGTACTACGTCGTTCTTGAATCTTGAATCTAATACCTAAAGAATTTGTCAATCAAGTGTTCTTGTAATTGCTTTGGAATCAATCCACTTTTAGGAGACCATACTTAACACAACTATAATCATCATGCCGATTTATTCTATCTTGCTTTTATGTGATTCCTAATTTGATTGTCGTCTTGCTTCATAGAAGAAGTTAAGTATAAATTAATTCATGGGGAAAAAGGAACTTCCCCAAAAATAAACAATAAATCATAGAATAAACTAACGCCTACAATTGATAGTCTAATGGAATTTCCTTTTCTGAGTAGGATCATAGTGGTGAATTTATGAATCAAATTTATGTGTGAAACATGAATATTAGTGAATTGGATAATTTTGCTTTTTTGCTTGAGTTGTATATAGAAAACTTCTACTTTAATGTCTTAGTTACCTGCAATTTTACGAGTTAATAAATTTTCTTATTTGTGCGATAACGGCTTGAACTTTTGATTGTGTCTAAATTTCCCAAAAATCTGAAATAGTAAGTCATCCAACGACCAGCCATTGTATGATTTTTTTTCTATTTTGTTGTATGCTTGAAAAAATGTATTTGAATAATATATATCTTTTTGTTTATTGTTCTGTTATAGATTAGCTGAGACAGTCGAGTTTGGGGTACTCAGAGATAGAAATCATGGTAAATTTTCTGTTCTCCATGGTTAATACGCAGCATTACTGTTATTGATTCTCGATATGTACTCCCATGTTTGTACTGATATTTTGTAACAGTATTTTAAGAATAAAAGGGGCAGCCTGCTGCAATAAGCTGGGGCCAAGGGCAAGGCAATATTGGATTTATCGGAAGTTGTGTTTCTGCTAGAGTCTATACTGTTTTAATAATATCCTCTAATAATTTTTTCTTTTGAATAAATGATGGAATTGGATCCTGACTGAAATTATACTCAAGGGTTTCTTAATTTAAAAACAGCCGAGATCTAAGTGCCAGTTTAGGGATCTCTGAATTTGTGAATAGAATGTCCATCTGTAGGGGCTCACTTTTCTCCTTTTTGGGCAAAAACTGAGAAAAGAGGAGGAACATGGTCTCTATGGTAGTTTATAGGTTAAGTACATTAAATTACAAAAGTTTGTTCTCAGTTGTCAAAATGGCATGGACAACAGATTTCTGAGAGTAGCAGTTGTATATTTGATTCATTCACTTGAGTAAATATCGAGATTATGGATTTCCGTTGATGTGACTACAATGATACACCATGATGAAGTAAAAAAAAAAACCTAATGGTACGAATTAGATGGTTTGCTAATACTATTTTCATTCCTTTGCTCTGTTGTTCTTCAATTAATCGACTGGGATTCATCTTAAAGTGATACATTCCGTGGAAAGAAATTACCTACAGTTCACATGAGAGAGTGAGAGAGCAATAGAGCGAGTTGATTATCAAAAGGCTTACAATAAATGACACCTCTTGGGACATCACTTTATAATTGCTAAAAAGTGGGATAAAATCCTACGGCGTTTAGGTTTTGTTTACAGAAACATACTATTGAGAGCGCAAAACCTTTAATTGAAACTGACTTGCTTTTCCACTGCCTTCCCTAAACAGCCAATCATTAAATAATGCCTTCAAAGAAGCATTTTCCTTGTTGAAGGTGGTGTTCCCTGTTTGATGTTATTTATTTCTATTTTTTAGCCTTTAAAAAACTATCATGGACTCTATTGGCATATATCTATGTCATTAGTGTTATCTTCATTTGTCGTTATTGTACGCTTTGATTTGTGATCTGCAGTTTTTTGATGAATATGGATATCATGGAAGATCATTTGAGCAGACGTATCGGTGTTATCCTGCATCATTCATTGATAAGGTTAGAATGGTTTTGAAAAGACAAATTTTGTTTACGAATCTAATCTACTTGTATTAATTACCTGCGAAGGTTTCCCGAAATTGTTCTTGTTATTTTGGCCAATTTTTTCGTTCTTCTAAATTCTTATACAAGTGTATGATTTATTTTGAGATAACTTTCTAAAAGAGCTTTCCTCAAAATTAATTTTCAAGTCTCATTACATCTTATTTCTGCAGGTTGCACCATGTGCATTTGTTGTTAAAGAGAAGGGGGTTGTGTCTGGGAGGGAATGGATTCTCTTTTATTAAGGAAAGGGGAAGGGGAAGGAATCAACTGTTTAGCAGTTCTTATTGGTATAGTTGTACATAGAAAGAAGTTTTATGTGTATAGTGGTGGGAGATGGGTCTTATGTGTATTAAACTTGTATCTTAGATTTTTGTCCTGCATATCACTTCTACCACTGCAATTATTTTTGCTTGGTATTTATTTTGCGTCACTTTTTCTTTAATTCTGATTATGTATGTTTCATATGCTGCAGCCACAAATAGAAAATGGAGACAAAAGTAAGTATTGCCAATAGTTCTTTTATGGATCGGCCATAGGTTATTCGAGCATTAAGTCTTATGGTGTTTTTGCTTTATTCTTTTCCAGTTATAATGCCTCCATCTGCCCTTGATCGTCTAGGTCAGTATCCTTGTTCAGTATCTTGGCATTTTGCAGTTATTTAGATTTTGCACCATTATCAGTTGGCGGCTGCTTCTTTTCTTTAACCATATTCAATATTGAATGTATAATTTTGCAGCATCACTTCACATTGATTACCCAATGCTGTTTGAGCTTCAAAATACTAACACGCAACGTGTGTCTCACTGTGGGGTTCTGGAGTTCATTGCAGAAGAGGGCATGATATATATGCCATATTGGGTACATGCCATTTTGTGTAATTCTATTTTCTTAGGTTCAGTTCAACTGCTGTGCATAAACTCATTTTGATGTGGACCTTGTAGATGATGGAAAATTTATTCCTACAAGAAGGCGATATTGTAACAGTGAAAAATGTAACTCTTCCTAAGGGTAAATATGTCAAGCTACAACCCCACACGAAGGATTTTCTGGATATTTCTAACCCAAAGGCCATGTGAGTTTACTGAAGCCTTCTTTTTAATGAACTTTTTTGTGGATCAATTCCATTTTATGCTAGTGTTTGTGGAGCCCAATTGCTTCTACATAATTTCTATAATTCATGGCACTATCAAAAGGAAAATTTAGCATATGACAAAAGAAGTGCTCCTTCTGTCCCAATTCACCCTCTATTTTTGGGGGGGAGGGGGGGTTGGATTATTGAGTTAAGAATTGAAGTTTGTGAAGAGTGAAAGTGGGTCCAAATGTTGTAGATGAAGTAACTTGTTGAAATTAGTTACTTCTTTAAAGTATAAAAGTTGGTGCCATAGCATATTCTAAATTTTTTATAAGTATCAAATTTTGTAGGTAATAGGTTTACCTGTCAGGTTTGGAAAAGAACATAAGAAGTAGGAGAGTAAATTGGAAACTAGTATAAGAGATAATAATCATCGATATAGGGTACAACAACAACAACATACCTAGTGTAATCCGACTACAAGGGTTTTGGGAGGGTAGGATGTACGTAGACCGTACCCCTATCTTTGTGTGTGGCATAGAGAGGTGTGTATCAATTTTTACTTACTCCTTCGCGTCATATGTAATGTCACTGAACTTACACTCCAGGACAAAGTTTTGTTCCGGCTTAGCCTGAAACTTTTATATTCTAGGGCCTGTCATCAAACTTCTAGCCTATCGTTAACTCCACTGCGCATCTCGTTGATCAATACTTTGTCATCTGCGAATAACATATACCACAACGCTTTCCCTTAAATATCACCAACTCGTTCATTGCTAAGGCAAATAGAAACGGACCAAGGGTTGATCCTGGGTGCAACTCCATCATGAGTTTTTCTTGAATCACCTCCCACCGTTCTTGCCTGAGACATGGCTCCATCTTACATGTCCCTAATTTCCTTAATGTAAGCTGTAAGTATACCTCTAAACTCCAAGTTTCTCCGTAGGACCATCCTAGAAACTTCATCATATGCATTTTCTAGGTTAGTGACACCACGTATAGGTCCATCTTCCTATCCTTATATAACTCCGATAACCTCCAGACAAATAGATAGTTATGAAAATGACTTTCTGTAGTTTACCGCCTCGGCGTGAATCCAAATTGGTTCATGAAGATAGGAACACCCCTTCTCATCCTCATCTCGACCACCCTATGCCACACTTCCATAGTTTGACTTAATAATTTGATACCCCTACAATTTTTGTGGACCCAAGAAGATCAAGTGAGTCCATGTTCTTTAGCTAAAATGGAACTTGATGACAATTTTGTGTTTTAACATTTAGGAGAGATCACAAGACAAATCCATTGGAATTGACATTTCATTGTTGGTATAGATAATTACTAAACATTGGATTTTTACAAGTCTGGTGGCAAAGTGCACTAGGTATTGCTCTTAATAAATTAAAAGTAGACTTAATTTTGAAGTGAGATTGCTTCAGCAAATGAGTGTATTAAGGAACTTCATAGAGCAATATCACCTCTTTGTTGGTGGATTAACTTTTTGTGAGATAGTTTATGATTTAAAAGTTCCCTTGTAGAACTAGAATTACCTATCAGAGTGCCTTTGGAAAAAAGAGAAAATTATGTTATCCAGGATTGAAGTTCTTTTGTCTGACACTTTCCCTTTTTTCTATTGAAAAGCGCCTAGGAAGGTGATATATCCATGCAAGAAGTCGGAGTGCCTTTGGAAAAAGAGAAAATTATGTTATCCAGGATCGGACTTCTTTTGTCTGACATGTAACTGGGTAGTAGGAAAAGTGCCTAGGGGAGGTGATAGAGATTCATGCAAGAAGTGCTTATGGTTCAAATACTTCCCGGATTAGTTTTTCTCAAGATTGGACTTCTTTTGTCTGACATGTAACTGGGTAGTAGGAAAAGTGCCTAGGGGAGGTGATAGAGATTCATGCAAGAAGTGCTTATGGTTCAAATACTTCCCGGATTAGTTTTTCTCATTATTGTTTTAAATTGAGAGAAATGATGGTGCAACGTAGTATAGTCAAATTATCTGTTTTTATGATTACAGGTGGAATTGAAATGATATCATATTGAGGGATAAACATGAATATATGCACAGGATTGGCTTCCTGATGACCTAATCCATAGTGTTGCACCTATTCCATAATTGCTATATTATTTTTATGAGAATTCCTGCTTGAATACTAAGCATAGATAAATGAGATGATTGACATTTATTTGAATTAGGAGAATTAGAGCTGTTAACTGGTCTAACCAATATTTGTTGGTTCAGCTGCTTAGTAATTTACTTCATTTGCAAAAAAGCCCGCAGATTGATGAAGTTTGACATCCTTCGTTTACTGATGCAGCTTGGAGACGACACTCAGAAACTTTTCCTGTTTAACCACAGGAGATAGTATTATGGTGGCTTACAACAATAAAAAATATTATATAGACATTGTGGAGACCAAACCTTCTAATGCAATAAGTATTATTGAGACAGACTGTGAAGTAGACTTTGCTCCCCCACTTGATTACAAAGAACCTGAAAGAGTGGCTCCTCCTCATCCAAGCAAGACTCCAGCAGCAGGTGCATATTCTTCAAATTTGCTGAAATTAATTCTCATTCTTCACTTTTTGTTCATATGTTTCTTCCTGTAGATTACTGCAGAGCTTGCTATATCTTAACTCATTTCTGTAGCTTAATTATTATTTGCTCATGCAGTTGAAGAGGCTGCAGCTGAAGTTGAGCCAAAGTTCAACCCTTTTACTGGTGAAGCAAGACGTTTGGATGGGAAACCGTTAAAACAGCAACCTCCACCTCCTTCCTCTTCTGGGTCCTCAGACAAGCATGTCAATAGTACTAATGGTAATAAGAAGCCTGCTGCAGCTCCAAGCTCCCAAATCTCTAGTCGTCTGTCACAAGGGAAGCTTGTATTTGGCTCAAGTGCAAACCGCGCACCTGAGAAACTAAAGGTTTTATATCTCTTCCTTTGGCAGACTCTTAAGGATCCTTCAAAAAAATCTATTCATATCCATTTGGTATTTTCAAGTACCTTGCTAGACTGAGTCTCAGCTGGTAATATTCTTGTCAATATGCAGGAACCTGTGAAAGAGGAACCTCAAAAGAAAGAAGAACCCAAGTTTCAGGCTTTCTCCGGGAAAAAGTACTCCTTGAGGGGCTAATTGTATATTAACCTTTTCTTTTGTCAGTCAAATATCTGAATTATGTTAAATTTATTGTGTAAATCCATACAAATCAGGTTTCATTGACTGTTGCCAATGATGAAATGTACTCCTATTCAGGAGAGTGATCTTGAAAATGGCTGGCCAGCCGGCGGGCGCAGGCTCTTTTATAAAGCATTGTTTGTTGATTACTCTAGTATAGTGGTCTTTAATTTGGCCCTCCAAATTTGTGGTTTTTAATTTTTGTCAATGCTTTTCAGTTAATTAAAATTTGTGCACTCTACTGTCCTTATTGATCTAATTTTCCTCAGCATAAGTTTATGGAATTTTTGTCTTGTCCGACACAATTTGAGTGTTGTGAAATTGATATGCCTCTACCAAAATAAGTTTCGTAGGAATTAAGTTAAAGCTTTATACAATTGCTTGTGAGTTCTGCATTGAAATTATGCTTCCAGGGGCATAAGTTTGATAGGAATTAAGCGGCATAACACTATGCCAAAGCACAATTTGTGTAATTATATGATAACTGTAAGTACATCTTAAAGTGATTCTCCTTTTATAGGAATTGAGAGGTAACGTCATGCCAAACAATAATTTGTTTTTACTTTTTTGTATATGTCTCCGGTTTTTTTTTTTTTTTTTTTTTTTTTTTAATTTTATTTTTTATGTTGAGACTATTTTGGGCTATCTTTTTGGGGGAAAATAACACTTGTAATCTAAAAAGGAAAAATTATTTACAAGCGACTATAACTTACATACCCCATCTTTTTAAATATTCTCGCGCGTTTGATACCACGAGAGTATATATGTACTCTGATAGTATCAAGAGGAAAGAGACAATGCTTCAGCAAAACTGTTTGATACCATCAAAGAATAACATATTTTGATGGTATCAAACAGGAAGAAACCGTTTGATATTATTAGAGTATATAGATACCACCAGAGTTTAGAGTTTCCACTAAATAAGATTGTGGCTTTAATAAAAAAAATTAAATTCTATTTTAATAATTTTCTCTTAGTTATTTCTTATTTATCTTTTTGAAAGAGAGCCAAGACCTTTATTATACTGCTATGGTAACCAACAGAGTCTTAATTGTTTCATATTTATTTTTATAAAAGAAAGCCTAATCTTATATGATACTTGAGTATCAACACATAAATGGAGTGTCGCAGGATTAAACTCAATTTTATAGAATTCCATAGTATGGGTGGAGTACAACAACATAGAGATGCTAATGTCACTGCTGATGTCATGAGCAAAATTGAAAAAGAGAAAATAGAATAAATGGATAAATAAAATAGTTTGAATTATGCCTATTTTTGATAAATAATCTTACAATTAGGTTTATTTTGTGTTATTTTTCCAAATTCTTCTGTGTGGTGTGCTTTATGAATCAAATTTATTTAGTTGGCCCATGCCCAAATTCCTCTTATTGGGCCGGCTCAAATAAATAGACCCATACCCGGAAGGCGTCTCCCATCAGCATCAGATTCTTGCCCTTTTCCTCCTCTTTCTACGCGAACTCTTCACATTCTCTTTCTCGGAAGGAATCAAATCTGTATGTTTCTCTTTCTTTTTCCGTCATAATTCACCCTTTTGTCCTGTATGATTCTAATTGGACGATGAACCTTTAGTCTTTTTGCGATTATACTTGTTGGTGAAACACGAATTTTAGTGAATTGGATGAGTTCTAGTGTATTATCACAGTTTTATGCAATTTTTACGAATTGATAAATTTTCTTATTTGTGCGATGAAGATTTGAACTTGTTATTATGTGCTTGATTTTCTGAAATAGTACTAAATTATTGAAAATAGACTGTATTTTTAATAATAGCATCTTTTTTGATTACGTTGTTTTATAGGTTAGCTGAGACAGTTGAGTTCGGGGTACACAGAGATAGAAATCATGGTAAATTTTCTGTTCTCTGTGGTTGATATGTGCAGCAATACTGTTATTGATTCTCGACATATACTCCCATGGTTGTATTGATGTTTATTTCAGTATATCTTAGGAACACTAATTTGTGAATGGAAAGGGAAGCGGCAATTAGCTAGGGATAGGGCCAGGCCATATTGGATATAGCGGAAGTTATGTTTCTTATTAAATTATGAGTTGTGCCCCTCTGCTAGAGGCTTGTTTTGAGGATATCATCTAATCATTTGTTCTCTTGAATAAAAGATGGAAATATATGATTATTGTAGTTATACTTAGGGGTTTCTTAATTTAATATGAGCTGAAGATCTAAGTGCTAGCAGTGGAACTGAATTTGTGAATAGAATGTCCATCTGTAGGGGCTAACTTCCTTCTTTTGGGAAAGAACCTGAAAAAAGAGGAGGACGTTGGTGTTAATGGTAGTTAATAGTCAAGAGTACATTAAATTACAAAAGCTTTGTTTTCACTTCTCAAAATGGCATGGACAACGGTTTCTGAGAGTCAGCAGGTGTATATTTGGTTCATAAATTTGAATAAATATCGAGATTATAGATTCCCATTGATGTTATTACCAATAATACACCAGGATGAAGTAAAAAAAAATGTAATGGTGTGAATTAGGTATTTTGCTACCTACTATATTTCATTCCTTGCTCTGTTGTTCTTCAATTATTCGACTGAGATTCATCTTAAAACAATACATTCCATGGTAAGAAAATGCAGACTGTTCGCATGAGAGAGAGAGTGAGAGAGCAATAGAGTGAGCTGATTATCAGAAAGCTTGGTCAATGATTCAAAAGATGCCTCTTGGAACATCATTTTAAAATAGCTAAAAAGGTAGGGCGAAATCCTATGGCATTTAGGTTTGCCTTTCAAATAATCATCTACTTTGCTGGTGCACCCAAATGGCTACAAAGTAAAGACCTTGTTTCAAGATTCGCAAGCCCATACCCTGTCTCCAAAGACACCTTGTAGACCTGCAATAGAAGAAAAGTTTTGTTTTCATAAACATACTATTCAGAGTGCACAACATTTAATTGGAACTGACTAAACTGACTTGCTTTTCCATTAGCTACCCTAAACACAGCCAATCATTGAATACATCTACCTTCAAAGGAGCATTTTCTTTGTTGAATGCAGTGTTAATTTATTTCTGTTTCCTAACCTTTACAAAACTATCATTGACTCTATTGATATATATATATCTATATCATAAGTGTTAATATGTTAATCTTCATTTCTATTTTTCATTATTGTACTTTTTGATTTGTGATATGCAGTTTTTTGATGGATATGGATATCATGGAAGATCATTTGAGCAGACATACCGGTGTTATCCTGCATCATTCATTGATAAGGTTAGAATGGTTTTGAAAAGACAAATTTTCTTTAATACTCTAATCTACTGTATTAATCATGGTTTTTTGCTTAGCTCATCTTCTTCTTTTCATTCTTCTAATATATGTGTGTGATTTATTTTGAGGTAACTTGCTAGAAGAGCTTTTACAGCTTTCTGCAGGTTGCATCATGTGCATTTGTTGTTAAAGACAAGGGGGTTGGGTCGGTGAGGGCATGGATATTCTTTTATTGAGGGAAGGGGGAGGAATTTAACTGTTTAATAGTTCTTCTTGGTATAGTTGTATGTTGAAAGAAGTCTTCTTTTTGACCTATATGCTGATTATATGTGGTGGGAGATGGGTCTTATATGTGTATTAAACTTGTATTTCAGATGTTTGTCCCACGTATCACTTCTACCACTGCAAAATTATGCCATTTATTCTCTTACTTTTTCTTTAATTCTGATTATGTGTGTTTCATACTTTGCAGCCACAAATAGAAAATGGAGACAAAAGTAAGTATTGCCAATAGTTCTTTTTTAGATCTGCAGTAGTATTGAGCATCAAGTCTTAAGTTGTTTTTCCTTTATTTTTTCCAGTTATAATGCCTCCATCTGCTCTTGATCGTCTAGGTCAGTATCCTTGTTCTGTATCTTGGCATCTTCAGTTACTTAGATTTTGCATCTTTATCAGTTGGCAGCTGGTTCTTTTCTTAACTGTATTCAACATTGAATGTAAATTTTGTAGCATCACTTCACATTGATTACCCAATGCTGTTTGAGCTTCGAAATACTTCCTCGGAAAGGGTTTCACACTGTGGGGTTTTGGAGTTCATTGCAGAAGAGGGCATGATATATATGCCATATTGGGTACATTTCTTTTCTTTGTAATTCTATTTTCTTGAGTTCAGTTCAACTGCTGTGCATAAACTCATTTCAACGTGGACCTTGTAGATGATGGAAAATTTATGCCTACAAGAAGGTGATATTGTGACAGTGAAAAATGTAACTCTTCCTAAGGGTAAATATGTCAAGCTGCAACCCCACACGAAAGATTTTCTGGATATTTCTAACCCGAAGGCCATGTGAGTATGCTGAAGCTTTTTTTTTTTTTTAAATAACTTTTTGTGGCTCAGTTCTGTTTTATGCTAGTGTTTATGGAGTCCAATTGTTTCTGCATAATTTCTAGAATTTACGGCACACTCAAGGAAAATCAGCAAGACAAAAGAATTGCTCCTTCTGTCCCAATTCACACTCTTTTTGTGGGGCATGATTGTTGAGTTAAAGAATTGAAACTTTTGTAAAAATGATGTCCAAGGCTGTAGATGAATTAGACTTTTTGGAATTAGTTACTTCTTCAGTGTATAAAAGGATGACCCACAACATATTCTAATGTCAAAAGAAATTGGAAATGTATCAAATTTTGTAGGTAACAAGTTTACCTGACAGGTTTGGAAAAGAACATACGAAGTAGGAGAATAATTTGGAAACATGTATTGGAGATAATATGGCCATCAAAATAGGAGAGCTGGGTGTGGTAAAAAATAGGAGGATGCATCGGTCTGTGTTCTTGAGTTAAAAAGGAGTTTGAGGACAATTTTGTGTTTGAACATATAGGTGGAATCACTTGCTAATTCACTGGAATTGACACTTGGTTGTTGTATATAGATAATTAGTAAACATTAGAGTTTGACCAGTCTAACGCCAAAATGCATTAGTATTGTTCTTAATGAGTTAAAATCTGACTTAATTTTAAAGTGAAATTGCTTCAGCAAAATGATGTATAAGAACGTTTTTTCGAATTGGGGTGTATGAGAAACCTTCATGGAGCAATATCACCTCTTTGTTGCAGGATTGACTTTTTTTGAGATGATTTATGAGTTAAAGTTTCCTTTGGAAAAAGAGAAACAGTATGTTATCCAGGATTGAAGTTCTTTTGTCTGACATCTATTTAATTATGGGAAAAGGGCCTAGGGGAGGAGATACGGATCCATGCAGTGAGTCTTCTTAGGTGCAAATACTTCCCGAATTAGTTTTTCTTGTTATTCTTTTAAATTGAGAAAATTATAGTCCAATGTAGTGGTCGAAATATTTGCTTCTATGGGTAGAGGTGGATTGAAATGATATTGTATTGAGGAATAAACATGATTATATAATTAGTTCCAGCTGTGTTCGATTTATGAATAGCGCCGGATTGGCTCCTTGATGACCTAATTTATAGTATTACACCTATTCTATAATTGCTTTATTTTTGTATGACAATTCCTGCTTGAACACTAAGCATAGATAAGTGAGATGATTGACAAGTGCAATTTATTTATTTTTTATTTGAATTAGGAGAATTGCATCTGCTAATTGGCCTAACAAATATTTGTTGGTTTAGTTGCTTATTAATTTGCTCTCATTTGCAAAAAACTCACATTCCAATGGATGCTTTGTAGTCTGACTTCTTTCCTTTACTGATGCAGCTTGGAGACGACCCTCAGAAACTTTTCTTGCTTAACCACAGGAGATAGTATTATGGTGGCTTACAACAAGAAAAAATATTATATAGACATTGTGGAGACCAAACCTTCTAATGCAATAAGTATTATTGAGACAGACTGTGAAGTAGACTTTGCTCCCCCACTTGATTACAAAGAACCTGAAAGAGTGGCTCCTCCTCGTCCAAGCAACGCTCCAGCAGAAGGTGCTTATTCCTCAAACTTACTGAAATTAATTCTTGTCTTCACAAATTCTATTATTAGCACATATTTGTTATCAAGAAGTGAAAAACACAAAAAAGCTCAAAGGTACGTCGGGGCTTAATTGCAAAGTGCAAATTAAGTGTGGATTTCAATGAAAGAAGGCACAAATAGGAAAAAGGTATATATGTATGTTTAGTCCAATACTAATAAATATATAAGCATGAATAACAAATATATGGTTAAAGAAATTATATTTTTAAGATAAGGTAAAATACCAATTGTTTAGTGTCACCTCTTCATGAAAGCTCACTGGCAATGAAAATTTGGTCTTTTGGCTGTACTGAAGACATTAAATTGCATATTAAGCAACAAATCGCTCAACTTGTTTTGAGGCTCGCTTTAGTGCTTAAACGCACCTTTGCCAACACTGGCACACATTGCTTACGTTTGTTGATCATGCTTGTGATTTCCTATCAACAAACAACTCCACATTTCGAACATATTTAATTTTCTTGGCCAACAGAATTTTTATAGAAGAATTTTTCCTCTGGAAATTCTGATGATCAACTCCTAAAGCATATTCAAACTTTTTATCTGAGAATATTCAAATGGAAGCATCTAAGTTAGATGAAATATCTTGTGTGGTTGCGGATACCAGTTCTACAAATTCTTAATAACACTAGACCTGCCATGGATGTTACAATTGCCCAACTTTCGACACCTTATAAGCTCATTTATAATTTGTACATTGATGTGGTTAAACAAGGCAGACCAGGCCCCAGTGCACTTAGCTTCCGTGCTGTAAATTTATGTTGTGCACGGTGTATATTGTACTTGGATATCCTGAACTGGAAAACCTTTGATCAAGAATGCGTGATCCTTCTTTCTATTCTTGGACCTCTTCGAAATGCAAAATATTATTGTACTTCCAGGTTGGGATGTTTGGTGGCATTGTTTGGCCAATTCTTATTTCACCCATATGGTGTAGTTCTAGGATTTCGCTTTTCATTCATAATTGTTTCTTCCTGTAGCTTACTGGTTACTGCAGAACTTCTTAACTTCTTTGTGTAACTTAACAGTTCTTCACTCATGCAGTTCAAGAGGCTGCAGCCGAAGTTACGCCAAAATTCAACCCTTTTACTGGTGGAGCGAGACGTTTGGATGGGAAACCCTTAAAACAGCAACCTCCACCTTCTTCTTCCTCTTCTGGGTCCTCAGATAAGCAAGTCAATGTCACTAGTGGTGGTAATAAATCTGCTGCTGCTCCAAGCTCCCAAAACTCTAGTCGTCAGTCACAAGGGAAACTTGTATTTGGTTCAAATGCGAACCGCGCTCCTGGAAAACAGAAGGTTTTATATATCTCTCTCTCTATGCTAATGTTCATGTACATTAAAGAATCCTTTAAAAAAATTATTACGTATAAGTTACTTGCTAGTCTTAGCCTGTTAATGCATCTGTATAATATGCAGGAACCTGTGAAAGAGGAACCTCAAAAGAAAGAAGAACCCAAATTTCAGCCTTTCTCTGGGAAAAAGTACTCCTTGAGGGATTAATTGCGTATCAACCTTTTCTTTTGTCAGTCAAATATCTGAATTATGTTAGACTTATTGTATAATTTATACATTTTGGGTTTCATTTACTCTTGCAAAACGGTGGAATGATGTACTTCTGATTGGTTGGCTGGCGTACAGAGTCTCCTATAAGTACTTTAAGTTTCAATTTATTTACCAAATTTAAGAAAATAATTTTTTTTTCAAATCTTGTGTTTTTATATCAAAGATGTGTAATGTGTCAAATGCCTTCTAAATCATGTAGTCTCAAATAAAGAAATAGTAAGATAAATAAATCGAACCTGAACCCTGAAGCAAATGTCGTACTTTGGTATTTCAAAAGTCATTTTTCCAAAAAAAAACAAAAAAATTGTGTCTCAGAGACGGATCTTTTCTAAAACAACTTTGGTAGTTATTGACAATAATTTTGAGCACTAATTTTAAAAATATCATTTGGCAATCAAACATGGAAAATCGACTTATTTTAAACCTCCTAATAATAAAAAAACATGCAATACTTTTTAACTGATCTAAAATCATTAGTTGTATTGTCTTGAATGTTAATTATTATTTTATTTTATCATCTAAAATTCATTATTGAATCATTACGAAAAGACTCATTTTATATGACCATTCAATTTAGTATGATTGCATCATTATTTTAATATTTTTTTCTTACATTATTTTTCATTTATTATCTAATTATTTTATTTTTTATCCAATTTTTTCATTTTAGCTCTACCTCATACTCTACCTTTCTTATAAATTTATCATTTAAACTATAAATATATTATATATAACAATATAATACATATTTAAACATTATATTCATTAAATCAAGATACAATATACTCGCATAATAATATAATATAAACAATACTAACCACGACCCAAACAAAGTGCTAAATTCGTATATTTTGGGAAGAGGAAACTCAAAAAAGACAAACTTAATCAGACTACTCTTATCTTTCCCCCTTCTTTTTTCATTTTATTTTGCTTAGGGATTTCCAAGTCCAAGGAATTAGGGTTTAAGGTGCAAGAAATTGGAGATGGCGATGGCACAGTGGTGCAGCACAGCAGCGAGGGGAATGAAGATGATGATGATGTCTGCAATGGAGCAACGAATGGCATATTCATCTTCACCTGCTGCTCCATCGGCGGCGATGTTAGGTCCGATCCTGTGCGGTCGAGGGGACAAGAGGACGAAGAAAGGGAAAAGATTCAAAGGTTCATATGGAAATTCAAGACCCAAAAAGGAGAAGAAAATTGAACGCATCAAGGATAAAGTTGAGGTTCCCAGGTCTACCCCTTGGCCTCTTCCTTTCAAACTCATTTGATTTCTAACCCTAGTTTATTTTGTCAACTCTTCATAACAAAAAAATCTAGTCTTGTTTCTGTTTGCAATTCGAAGATAGATAGATTATGTTTTTCCTATGATGAATCTGAATGTATTTACTTCTCAAGACGTGTTGGCAATTATTGCTTTGTTTGGCTTTGCAATTTGCATACAATGGTATTAACACATGGTATTGTAGAAATTGGAAGTTCTAGGAGTTGAGAAATGAGAATAATGCTCAATTAATATTGCTGCTTCATGGAGGACACTCTGATTAATAGGTGCCTTATCAAAACTTGACTTTTGGTTATTTGATGTCAAAACACAAGTTTTCTCTCGATAGGGTCGAGAAAGGGTGTAAACTCTCATAAAAGTGGAATTTGGGAATTATAAATGGAAGTGAGTTCGACCTGGAGTGATTTAGTTGGGGTCAGCTATATGAATCATAGTTTGAAGGCAAAGCCTCCTGTTTTATCTGGGTTTGGGACGTGCATATTTTAGTCCAGAAAAACTGAAGATCCAAAATGGGATTAGTTCAGCTACTGCTCATCGATAAAGATATCAAGTTCATTGACATCAGGGTGTCCGTTGCCCAAATTTGGGGTGTAAGAGATGCTTTTTGCTCTAATCATCCTGCAGGAAATAGAGTGTTGTGACTTTTATCTATTTTCCTTGGTTGATATGACTATGAGCTGATCTGTTGTTGTGCCCGAGTTAAAATAGTGTGAGATTCAAATTGAGTTATAAATGAATGGAGAAGCAAGGATACGGATTTGCTTTTCTGCATATTACAAATAGTAGTTGTTTTTCGTTATTAGTCGTTCTTTTGGTTCCTTTCCTTTCCTTTTGGTCATATCTAGTTTATTCTGCTTATGAGTTTTTGTGATGAGGATTCCCACGAAATAGCCTCTCTACTCCTATGAGGTAGTGGTGAGGTTTGCGTACATTCTATCCTCCCCAGACCCCACTTGTGGAATTTCACTGGGTATGTTGTTGTTGTTTACAAATAGTAGTTGAAGGCGCAAAGAATGCATCTATAGTCTATGACAAGAAGTCATAAACTTGGGGAGGGAGGGGGTTAGAGAGAATCAAACTACTTCGAGCTAGTGGGAATTGTTTTGGAAAAGCTACAAAACTCTCCTTGAAATATCCTTGGGGAGGGAGGGGGTTAGAGAGAATTGACTGGATGAAATCTGCAGGAGAATATTCTGCAGATTTCAACATTGAACTTGAAGTTCAATGATCCTGCCAATCAGTGCTTCTCTGCTAAAATTAATTTTGTTATGTATACTGTGATGAATGCGTTGTGCATTTGCGTGTTCTTATGTAACATGCAATACTACATATATAGCACCTCTTCTGAAGAGGGTGAATGGTGCATCTTTCATAATCTAGAGCTAATAGGTTGCTCTCATAGGCCGTGAAAGTGAATTAGAAAGGATGATTTTTGGTTGGATGGTAATGGTAAAGAATCACATATTAGTCGAATGAGCCCTCTCTTTTGTAGCATTAAACTTGACTTGAGCATAATAAGTTTGAATGCCCCTATGTTCAGGGGAAGCATGCAGCTCGAGGACCAAAGTGGGACGAGTTAGTTAACCCTTCAAAGTAGCATCTTCTTTTTTCTCCTGTGAGAACCCTTTTTGTGTTTTATTGTAGACTGGAAGATCTTTTGATGCGACGGCCAGTAAAGATTACGAATTTCAGATCTAGCGTCAAATTAACAATGATCCCATTTGATTATTACACATTAAAAATACTTGTCCTTTCTGGCTTGTTGCCATAAAACACTGTACGGCTGAAAGAGAAGGCATGAGTAGCAAAGGCACCTGTTTTTATAGATGGTTAAACTTGGTTTATGTGCAGCTAATTTGGAGCAGAGAAAGACGATGTTATAATTCCTTTTATTTTTCACTTTAAAGGCATTAGTTGATGTCTTTAGAAAATATATCGATAAACAAACAAATAATAAGACGAGCTATCAATTTAATGTGACTGATGTGTCTGGAAAATTTTCTCTTAGAAGTGGCAAACAAATGGGTCGAATTGAATATGAATTAAATAATATGAGTAAATATGGATATTTGTATTTAGTAAGGATGATGTTAAAAGTTCCCTGTATCTTTCATTTTATCTCCTTATCCAAACTAAAATTTCAAGAGAGAATTACAACATATCTATTCCATCTGGCAAGCAAATGTGACAACTATTTGGCCGTCACTCTAGCAATGAAGTCAAGTATACGAGTTCTCCACAAGAAATTGTTCAAACAACAATATATTAGTTATGACTCGTAACATTTATCACCCAAAAAAGAGCGACATGAATCATGATTATTTAAACCGATAAATTGCATTCCAAACAAATCCTCGCATGTATCTATTTCAAATCAAAATCTGACATTTATTTTTGCAATTCTTGATATGCGCTCACAACTATTAAACGATCAAATTTACGTGAGCATAATGTCATTGCCAATCCAATTTCTCTAAATATCAAACCAGAAAACATATTTAACGTTTCGTTGTTCAAAGTCACTAAAAAGAAGAGAAGACTGGTTGTGACTTCCTTCCATGCCTGCACCTTCTGAATCTGCCACTGAAAATATGAAAATATTCAATCATACAGCAAAATATAAAAATATAGATCTTTACCAATGTCGAAGACATTATTCAGTTTTAGTAAATTTAAATTTTAATTGCACGACAGATGTCATGTATGCCAGTTTGCTTAAGATATTTAACTAGCTGGCGATTTTATAAAACTCGGGCCAAAATATTAAAATTTAAAAAGATGGTTGGGGTGTCTCATCAGTTGCTGTTGCGGTGGGGGGAAGCAACAGAGAAGATAAACATGAGGAGAGTATTGCACAGCAAATGTGTGAAGATGCATGAATTAACATGATTCTACCTTTTATTCACTTCATGGGAGAATATCATACTAGTTCAGCCTCTTCCTTGCCATAGTCATACACTATCTCAATCTGCATCAAGAACCACCAAGTTATTAAACATAAAGGATCCATGAAGTCTTTTAGGTGTAGTAACAAGAATACAAGAATTTGGGTGGCAGTTGACACCAAATGAACAAATTTCTTTTATGAAAAGGTAATAGGAATTTATTGACCAGCAGCAGTTGCAGATAGAAAAAGCAAAGAAACAAAAGTATTGTGAATTCTGTAGGGGGCTAATGAACTCCCTCGTGGTTTTTGTCATTTACATCAACTTCATTACACACCAAAACAAAGCAAATCAATACAGTTGTATTGTTACTTCATAGTGCACAAGACACAAAAGTGATCGTATTTAGACCATACAAATCCAACAAGTTTTACCTTCTTCTATTTTGTTTTTCTGTCTCCCTCATAGGGGATACCAATTTAGGGTCAAACATGGTCCTGAATGGATGAGATCAGGATTCAGATCATTGTTTTACACATTTAGGTTAAGTGGATCAGGGGAGAGAGAGAGCATAGAGATAGGTGTAACATTTGGACCAACATCAATCCAAATCAACTCCACAACAGCACTAATTTTTTGGACCACAACTACTCCCAACTGAAATTACTCCGAGATGAAGAAAATACATCGAAATGTGGCCGAGTAGGTCCCTTAATAAGGTAATGGAAAATAAGGACAACCAGTAAGATGGCAACAACCCATCCTGAAGACTGACATGACACGAAACTGCAAAGGTGTGATAAAATAAAATTAAAAAGCACCATGGGGTCAGGGTGGGGGATTTCAATTACAGTGAGAAATATCATCTTGCTGTTGTTGAACACCAAAATGTAGGGGAAGAATGCCCAAGGACCGACAACTGTTAAATTGATGGGAAGATTCCAATGTCCAACTTGGCATGCCCGTAGCAGAAGAAGAGATGAAACAGAAGGCTTCTGGGCATCTGATGTCATTGCAAGAAATGGATGTTCACAGGTTCGGGTAAGAGGAAGAGGATAGGCTATGCCAAAGCATGAGGTGCAGCAATTAGAGGGCCATGTCTATCATCAGATCAGGCAAATTGGGATTGGTTAATACAGAGATGGATAACCCAGTGCTTGAGATTTTTCTATGTGGGCTGATGTACACATGTCTGAGCAAAGAAGAATGTGGGACAATGCAGTATCCCTGGATACTTTTCTAATAAAAATTTTCACTAATCAAAAAATTACTACTCTGACCTCAATTTTCAAGCAGGGTCGAATAAGGAGTTGACTTGTATTGAGGGAGCAGAAAATCAAAATACTCATTTCGTCACAATTTCCTTGTCCTACTTCTCTTGCTACTGTCGTAGATTTTCATCTAAATAATTAACAGTAGTACAACTAAGCATCACACCATATTCGATGTGACATCTTTTTGACAAGTTCCCTCTTTTGACAGTTCAATGTTTAACTATTTTAATATGAACAGATTGTTTAAAATGAAGCATGGAACATTTTTTTGATAAGTTTCCTCTTTTAACAGTTCATTTAACAATTTTAACATGAACAAATTGTATACAAAAGAAGCAAAAAGTTCCTCATGAATTGTGAATATAATTGACATAAGCCACCCGTTCTAGTCATGTGAATCTAGGAAAATAAGGATAAAATTTCAGATATCAATTCATTATGAGAATTAAGATCAACTCATGTCATGACATTGCCAGATAAAAGAATGAAGTAGCATTTGTAAACGGGTAAAAAAGATTTATAGTTGAAGATTACTAAGCAACTAGTGTAAACTGACATACTGAACGTGAACAACATAAGCACTAGCATGAACTGATACATTAACGTGATGGAAAAAAATGTTTAAGCAATTTACCCCTTCTGGCGGCACTGGATTTCTGTTGAACTTGGAACCACCAGGTGCCCATGGAACTGCTCATCATCAAAACAGAAAAACAATTAACAAAAGTCTAAAGCATAAAAGAGTTCACTCAACTTTTTCCACAACTTATTACATATCCAAAGTGTGTCAAAGAATAAAGTTTGCTGTTGTATTCATTGGATTGAAACTCCAGTTTATTTATTGATAATGAGCAGTTCCATAAAGAAACATACCAATGTAAGGATCAGGGTGTCGCCACTTATTATAGGATGCTTCACCATCAGCTATAAGTCTATCAATAGTTTCAACATCTTCCTGGATGTTCACAAACCAAGACAGAATAAAATGAATGTAAAGATAAAACTGCGAAAATCAAACATAATGCAGGAAGTATTTAACAAGAGAAATACAATTTCACTTGTTGAAAAAAGGAATGCAGTTCTTCACTCATCTGGCCACGAAATTAGCCATCGCTAGAATGAGAGCAGAGTCATTTCTTATTAACCATAAAGAACCTTAATGAAGAATCGTCAATCCCAGAAAGGGAAAACTCACGAAAAGTTATTAATTGAACTAAAACTTCAATCCAAAACTACTTTTTCTTACTGTATAGTAGAATTGGCAACATTGACCTCACATTTTTCCCAGCATCACTTGTGCATCAAAAATGAATTGAGCATGACAAAGGTGAAATTCTTTTCGGAAACACGTATGATCAGAACATATCATGAAAAAATCACTCAATTTAACAGTAACCATGAAAACTTTGATCCAAATATCGAGCTTAAAACATATGATCCCACCAGAAAATGACAATTCTTATACTCCAAAATGTGCTAGTACACATAAAAATCACAACAAAAAGCAAGGAAAAGAAGAACGAAATGAGGCGTTGATGACTCTTACAATCTAAAATAAATTTATTAAGCCTCACTAATACTTCTTTCAATTGTATTCAATACTTCATTAGTACTCCAATACTTTTGCATTTTATTTGATACTTCACTCGAGGTAAATTTTTTTTGATACAGACAGCATCAAAACAGTACACCTGAACAAGTCGATCTGTATAAACACTAAACATATAAACCTCACTCACAACATCGAGCTTAAAAATGCAATCCTTACCAGAAAAATGACCACATTTTCTATAACTAGGGTACTGGAAAACATAAAAACCATCCAAAAATGGGAAAATAAGAAGGAAAATGAAAACAAACCACTTTTCTGTTTGCCTCAAATCTCTCCCTTAGCGCATCCGCCTGAAAAACAAACAAATCATCGGTTATACATAAGTAACAACAAGAATATAAAAACCGAATCAATGGAAGAAACCCTAGAAATTGGGAGAAACATATTTACATCAGGATAAAAGAGATGACGATGGACGGCCCAATTGAGAGTGTCTCTGAGAGCACGCCTGTAGAGGATCCGGACCCTCTCTCTCTGCGCCGCTCTTCGAGCTAAAAACGATGCCGATGCTATTCCACTCATTGCTTTCTCAATCTCTCTCTCGCTGGTTTACTCGAAGCTCTCTCTCCCTTTCTGGATCTTTCTGTTCAAGAACTACTCCGCTGCGACGTCGTTCCACACGCTTATTGGGTTTCATTTTTATTTTTGATTATTATAATGCTATTTATAATCTTTCTCGATAATGAGTTAATGACATGCTAGTGAAATTACATTATGTCTAAAAAAAATTACACTGTCATAGTGTATTAAGTTAATTTTCGGTTTAACTTTGAAGAAATGTAAATCGTAAATAATAAAAAAATAATTAAGAAAGGAGTTAAATTAGATTTGTTTGGAAAGACATAAGAAATTTGAAATTAAATATAATTGAATGTGTTACACAATATGATACGTTTATTTCATTATTTTAAAATATTAAATTTATATATCATTATTCCTCTTTTAAGTTTATCTATCCTATACAACTTAACTTAAAATCAAATTCAGCTTTATAATCTATAATAAAAATGAAAAAATGTAATGTCTAGTTTCTCTTGCCACAATAGCATGATGATATTAGAAATATGTTGCTCTTTGGTGATTCTTACAACCCTACCCAAGTTGTTCTTAATAGTATTTAATGATTTCTATTTTTTAGTTCGACGATGAGCTTAATTTATAAATAGTGTCAAATTGAAATAGAATATCAATATACATGACGAGTAACATGATTATGAATAAGCTTTGACGTCAACTATTATGATGGGATGAATAAGAATTCTTTAATTTTAACTCGATAGAAATAGAATTTTTTAAAATGATGTAAAGTGTTTCTTTTTTAACAAATTTTATGCGGCATAAATTCGAGAGTTTTAAAATAGAAAATTATGACGCGTTCCATTGTTCTTACAAGTTGAAATTAACAAATTCCAAATAACTTCGAGAAATATATAGCTAGTATTCTTCCATATATCAGCTGACACGATTGTATAAAAGATAAACAGTGTAAAAAAGACGCATGGCCAGTTGATAGTCATCAGCAACTTATGGTTTGTATAGATAGTTACAACTACAAGTAATTGGTTTTATACTATCATATGCCAAAAGAATTGCTTCAATGCTTTCTCCAATTCCATAGTTAAGACTGTTAAGAACAATAGTTATTACTGTCAAATATGAAGCTACAAATTATAATAGATTCCCAGAGTGGTATGGCGCAAACCTAAGCAAACTAATAAAGGAAACAATACAATCCTAATCAGTGAATTGGCAACATATATCCAAATCCAATTCCATTCATAATAAGACTATATTGCTAAGTTCACCTGTATCTTTCTTTTCCTACCAAACTTTCAAAAAGCTCAGATAAGGGATGCCATACTGTTCTTCCAGCCAAAAGATCTCCTGCTCTTCCGCGGAGGTGTAATGCTAAGCCCAAACATCTCCTTGAGGGCCGGACCCTGATCAGAGAACCCAATCAGCTTTGCGACGATGGCAGCACTGTCTATCACATGATTCAGATCTGTGTCACTCCAAAGACTATGAACCAATTGGTGTCTCCTCCTTTTGGAGTTCAAATTTATGCCCCATTTCTGATATATTTCATTTCTTTCAGCTCCTGGTAACCTTTTATATATGAGCCTGCAGAGCATATCTCTCTCGCGTCTAATAGCTTTGAGGCTGTTAAATCAAGGATGATAATGAATCATATTAGCAGATGTTGAAGAGATGGTAGTTACAAAATTGTCGTGATACTAGGCTATACATCAAGTTTGAGCTAGTACTTTCAGTCCATTTGGCTCTAACAAATTTACATTGCATCACTTCACTTAAAACTGTCACATTAATACACAAAACTAGTATGTAGAGAACATACCTTGATGCAAGTGTGATTGTCTGACCGCCTTGCACAGCTGAATTTCCATTTGAAAGTATTTCCTTGAGGAAGGAAAGTCTTCTTACCTCTACCTCCATGTAAATGGAATCCATAGGGTCACCTTTAAACAGCAGGAGGAAGTATGTCCTATGGATCAATGAAATATAGCAAGTTTGCCATAGTCCAATGATCATTTTCTGTAGCCTTCCAAATTCAAGAGGCCAATCTGAAGGAGCCTCTGACGAGTCCAACATCGGGTCCACTCCAACACTTTTGACGCTCCTTTTGGACTTTCCCTCCTGATCCTGAGGTAGATATTAATACATGTAATGATAACAAAGTGTGACATAAATCAAGTTCCGTCAAGTTAAAAACTTAATGCTATTAAGCAAATCATTGTAAAAATAGCTTACACAGTTCTCAAAATTTGTTATCTATATATGCATTAGTTGTTTTTGTATTGGCTAGCAAAGTTACCCTGTCATGCCACCCAACATAAGATAAAGCAAGAACAGAACAAAGAGCAAGAACTGATCATTCAAGCAGTATCTGTCCTCAAATAGACAAAAGTAAAGTGATGCACTAAAACCAAATGATGCAAACATGTTCCAGTAATCCAATGCACATAAAAAACATACAAGGAAAAAGAGCGAGCAACTCTTAACATATAGATGGGACCAAGATATTTCAAACCTGATCGTGAAGTTGATTATCATAATCAAGCTTAGCCATCTCCTTGAGACCTGCCACGAAATTGTCAACACTCGGGATAACCTCATCTCCAGGGGCATTACTCCCATCCACAAAAGCACTACCAATGGAAGACTGTGAATTGTTTCTCGATAATTTAGATCTGTTTGCTCCATAAATTAATAGAGGAAGTTTCCAGTGCTTCCGTTGGAAACCCTCAGGTCTTCCTGGAAAATCATTATCTAGCACATTAGGTGGGGTGGTCTGATTTTCTTCAACTATCTCAGAGTCGGGTGAAAGTGAGCCAATCATAAAATTAGCTCTACAGCTCCTACTTCTTGTCAATTTCTGGCTTCTGGAACCTGATATACTTGTTGAAAGGGAGGGTGAAGAAGAATCATCAGGGAAAGGTCTGACAAGAGAATTGATTGTATTCTGGATATCATGCATTTTCTGCTCCCAGGCCCCATGAAGAGAACGACTACTGGTGCTACTTTCTTGTCCAACTAACATTGGTGATTGCTGTTGGAGGTCAGAATGTCTGATACTGGAAGCAGGAGGCATTGACATTCTTTCTCCATACTCACTGTTTGGAGGCATTGGCATTCTTTCACTAGACTCATCTATCTCAATACATCGAACTTCCTTGCAATGGTCATCAGAATCTTCTCCTGTCAAGTTTGTAAATCCTTTACCGCTCTGCTGCTGATCAGTAACAAGCACAGGGTACGATGTAGCATCACTTTCATTGTCCCTGCTGTAGGACTCTGCTACAGCTGATGAGCAAGACACAGAGCATTCATCTTCATATGTGTTCACTTCAGAAGGTAGACTTGATATCTCCTGAAAATTTGCAAAAAATAAGAAACAAAGGAACACTTCTACTAGATAATTCAAACAGGTTACTTGATACAAACCTTTTGACTGGAGGTTTTATCACTTTTAAGCATCTGCAACAGATCCTCAACCCGTGATTGAGCAAGATCACGTTGCTTAGTTAGTTCCTTCACTTCTTTCTCTAGCTGCAGATTTTTACCAGATAAACTATATAAACATTCTATGAACAAACAAATATCATGTCTAATTGAACTCCATTTTAATACAACTGGGAACCAACAACTTTTCAGATGGACAGATATAAATTGGAAATCATAAAACTTCAATTTGTATAAAACTTGGGCAATTTTTGGGGTAACATGAAGCCAGATGCTCTGATAAATTAAAGGCAAGTGAAGAATAAGTGAAATCAGCATTAGATAAAATCCTTGGCATGAAAAGAAAAATAGATTAACAATTGGTTCATTGGATCAATTCAACTGCTTGTGGTAACCAATCCAAAATGTAGAAGCTGAAATTTCCGTAAGAAGCAACAGTAAGAAAGAACACTTGCCTTTTCAATTTGCTGGTCTTTCTTTCTCAGCAATGCCACATGATCACAAGTAGTTGTGGGGATTTTTAATTCACTCTCTAATCTAGCCAACTCTTTCTGCAAATGCTTCACCAGTGCCTTGTCAGACATTACGACATTGACTTGTGCATTAGTGGTCACTTCTTTGGCACAACAGGCAAATAGCAGTGTATTTCTAGATTGTTCTACATGACTTCGGGCAGGACTCAGGGTGCAGATTATGGCAGTTCTTGCATTGCCCCCCAAAGCAGGTTGAAGGATACGAGTTAGCTTAGAATCTCTGTAATTGACATGCCCATGTCTTCCCTTGCTGCAAATTAAGTCGTTACATTCAGTGAAGCTTCAACAATAAGGTAGTGGAAAAAGATCAATTGACTGCATGCATCTTGCATGTATATATTAAACAGAGAAAGAGTGATGGATGTCCATAATGTGTTTAACATCATCTCACATAGTGTTAAACATACACATACATAGCAACACTATTCCATACCCCAAAGCTTATCTTCGCTAATCTGAGAAATGAAAAAGAAAAAAAAAACTACTTGCAATGTGGACAGCGAAACTGAATTAATGTTTAAAGATCATTCAGATTACAATGTAGCTAAGTGAAGCAAATCCAGATGTCTTAGAAAGATGACTTGAGATACAAGCAATCAACCTTAGCTTGCGAATAACTGTTCCCAAAGTCAACAAACTACGATTAATATGACAGCCTTCTTTCAATCTCTGCCCAACTGATAGAGACTGAGATGCACGTTCGCTTCCTGCCAGATCAACAAAATTCTGCATTCAAAAATCATAAAATTGACATCAGCAATTCATGCGTCCATGCCAAGAATGTCAATAAAATCCTAAAGTGAACTAATTGATGCATACCACACTAGCAGAAAGAGTTGTTTTGTTGTCCTTCCCTATAAACTCACGGGCTGAACTCTCAATTGTCTGAAACAGAACAACAACAAAGTATCAGAAGGATTTACACGTCTCTATTCCATGATAGTATTTTACTGTTCCTACACAGAAGAAAACATTGCAATATGAACTTTATCAAAAGAAGAAAAGGACAGGAAGGCAGTACCAGCCTAAGAATTTGATGTGACCTGGAGCTATTTTCATTAAGATAAGTCTCACCAATTTGCCTTTGAGCTGCATAAAGGCCAAAAAACTACTAAATTCTGGAGAAAATTTATATGGGTGCTTAATTTCTATATTGTGATAAAAACTAAAGCGTAGAGTTGGAGATCCGCACTACCTTCACATACGGACAAGAGATCTTTCAGATGGTCCCAGTCCCTTAAAGTTTCTTCTGTGAGTTTCTCAATAATGGTCCCTTTCTACAAAACTCAAAATCATTAGAAAACTTCATCTGCTGACTGCTAAAACTAAGAAACAGAAACTTACTTCAGGATCATCAAGCAGCCTTAGTGGAGAACTATCTGAGCTGAGGAGGTCGCGGACAACTTCATTGTAGATCTCCATTGCAGAAAACTTCAAAACAAAAGCTCTTTCTTCGTGCTGGACACAAGAAGGAAATATCACGTTTGCAATAAATAAAAAACAATAGAAGATGAGATGTATTATCTCATGCCCTGCTCAAATGTTCCAAGTCAAAGAATACAATACATAGATCAACAGGTGATTTGAAAGTTTACATTAAATTACCCTTTGCATATAATCATATATGTCCGCCACTGTAAATTCTGTAATTCCATTCATTGTGTATGTCTTTCCGCTGCTTGTTTGCCCATATGCAAAGATAGTTGCTGTATGATATGTTTAGGTAGCCATAACAGTAAGTTCCCTTTCAAATGAATAGCAAACCTGAAACAAAATGTGAAAGGCATATGACTGGAACACTCACAGTTGATTCCGCTGACAACAGAAAGAGCGATGTCCTTTATTCCTCCCTCATACACTTCCCTCGTTGAGCAATCACCTCTATATACCCTGTCTAATCTCAGAAAAGAAAAGCAAGAAGGTATGTGTAGCATTAGTAAATCATTTATAAATTTCACTTGGCTACCAGTGACATAACACCAATGGAAATATATGGTTATGCAGAGTAGAACAGCCCAACCTAGGGAGTGATCTCAGCTAAAGTTTGCAAGCTAAAATATCCAGACCGAACCATCAATTTACCTCTCACCAATCATTCCTCAGTCGACAACAATCAGGCCTAAATGCAAAGGTTGAAATAGGGAATTTTCTTACCGAAGGTATAAGCAGTCGGCAATCCAGATCGTTCCTGGAGACTGTTCCTATATAAAATAGTGGTCTCATTGATACACTCCCAATCTGAAACTTCATTCCTCGAAATTTCCTTTTCACTAAGAGGCCTCAGCCTTACCAACACCAGGATCTTCTCTTCACCGCTCAATGCAGCCCCTTGCATTTTCTCCCACTTCTTCAACTCTTCTCCACCAATAGCTCCCATGCCTATCTTTTCCCCCTCCTCTCTTTGTAGCCACTCCGATCACATTGCCAACACTGGACCCATGATTCAAGGTCCTCCAAAGGAAAGCGTAAAAAAGAAGAGAACTTCTCACTGTCTCATATTGCTGCTGCCAACACCCAACAGAAAAAGGAAAGACGGTTAGAATGTTTGAGACATGGTGGTTGTGATTGCCAAAAGAACACAGTAGCTATGAATGATCTATAATAAACAGTAGAAAGCATTTAAACAATTAAACAACATGATTAGGTGGTCCATTCATGGTTAGTTGAGACTTGAGATTAAGCACTTTGCTTAAAAACCTTAATACCAATTTTTCAAGACCTAAGATTCCCAAAAAAGCGCCATAACTCAATCCACATTACTTTGCTTAAAGGGGACCAATATTGGGACCCAAGTATGCTTCAACTCCAAGTGACAGTACTATTCTAAGAGATTTCCACAGTAGCTCTGAAGCTTTTGAAACTTTGAGCAATGGTGGACCCCAAAAACCTATATAGAATACAAATATCCACACAACAACAACAAACCCATTGCAATCTTAACACATTGCGTCTCCAGAGGTTAGGATATACCAAAGAGATTGTTTCCTACAAACCAATATTCAAACAACAAATTTTCTATACAACAAGAAAAGTCACAGTGACAAAAATAGTAAACTATTCACCTTCTCTGTTGTTTCCGCTGAAAAATGGGGACCTCAGATATAGATAACGATTTCAATTCAACGGTCACAACTTTCTCTGCTTCAATCCTTATGCTGAGATTTAAATAACAAAAAATATAACGTAAAATAATCCGATACGTTAAATTCTCACAATCAAAATTCAAAATTACAAGATCCTAACGGTTAAAAAAAATCGGTTTATTCAGATTGAGCAACTTAAAAAAATATTGCAACGGAAAAGAATATTAAAAAAAAAAACAAGATCCGGGTAATTCGATGTTCAGCAAATCGTACAAATTAAAAAATAAAAAGAAGCTAGAAAACTGAAAAGTCCTTTTCTTCAACTAATTGGAAAAAAAAAATCCAGAGTGAACTTCAAGCTAATGGAATACTGAAGCATCGTTCTCAGAATCTCAGTAGATGAAGATGAAGCTTTACGCGTCGAATAAAGTCAAAAAATAAATAAATGAGAAAAAGAAAGAAAAAAATGTACAGTAATCTTACCTCCATTCTCAAATTCTCCATTAACAAGCACCAATTTCTTCGAAGAAGAAAAACACACACTCTCACACACAGGAAAACACGTAATTCACAAAATTTCTACTTGTGAGAACTGCAAACAGTTATATGGATCAAAAAGAGAGCGTCAACGTCTTTTTTCGTGTGATGACGAAATTACCCTCACGTGACCACGTGGCTCAGGAGTATCAGTGAGTATAATAATATGCTTTATTTTAACCGTATGGATGTGTGCCACGTGTCACTTGTCAGTAGTGGTCCCTTGAAAGGACTCGGGTAAGAAAACTTTCCGTTTCAGGGACCATTTTGTGATTTAATTATTTTAATTCTGTCTATATTTTATTAGTAATTCTCTCGTTTGGTCATTCTCATACCCAAAAAAAACAAATGTTTAATTAATTGGGGGTACATTTTAAATGAAGTTTACTAGTATTTTATTAGACAAAAACAAGTGTCAAAATTAGTACGACTTTTGTCAAATAGCGTGTGATAGTTAGAAGTTGGAACCTTATTTTATAATGTGTGTTTTGTACATATATATATTTTTCAAAAAATATCTCTTATCTTTTCCTGTTAGGTTAATCTATACTTTCAGAAAATATTATTTTGAGGAAAATAAATTCTTTAAAATAAGAAAAATAACAAAAAAATTTACAAGTGACAACTTATATTAATTGTATTATTTTAACCCTTCAATACATTTTATTTTCACCCCGCCCAAAATATATTTGTCTAAATTATACTATAAATATTTTTCTAAGAAATATTAATGTCACTTTTGAAAAATTGGCTTGGCATGCTTAGACACATTCCCACCGTAAACTTTTGAATTTACATGATTGGCATGACTTTCTTCCTTTCGGCCTTTGGAATATTTGGCCCAATCAATATACTCTTCGGTTCAAATTGATTGTTTCTTTTTAGAAAAAAACTATCAAAATATTCCTAAATTTGATACAAATTATTAGTTTTGTATATAAATTATTGATAGTGTTAAAAACATGCATCTACTTGATCAATTAAACTTAAATATATCTCTAATCTTGTAACATGAGTGAAATATACCCTATATTTAAAACTAACAATAGTTCGACATGAAACTAATAACGTACTCATTTCTATTATTTTTACTGCAAAATTTTGAAAAAATATTAGAAGATTTTTAAAATATTATAACTTTAAATTAAATATTTATTAAATATGTATCAAAATATTATTTAATTTTATGATTTTAAATATATTATGTGAAAATTTAATTCGTAAAATAAAGAAAGAAAGACTCCTTTTTTTATAGAAACTGAAAAAAAAAAGTAAGATAAATAAATTAAATGAAGATAGTGCCAACACATATCCAATAATTTTAAGAATATAATTTTTAAAAGCTAAAGATAATATTGAGTTTAATGCGCTTGCAAAATTCAATATATAGTTAAAAGTTCAAAGTGTCACTAAAATCATACGGATATAACTTTTCAGATCTAATTATAATTATATTCCAGAAAGATAAATGGGATTTTGAAAAAAAAAGGAATTTCATTCATCACGAAAATTGAAAGGTACCAAAGAATGAGAAGTTATGGAAAAAGTTGAAATGAGTAGAGTCGTGGCCTTTTTGTCGGTTGCAGCAACTTCCATCCACTTTCAAAAATAACTGCTTGGATTTATGAATTTATTTAAAAAAAAAAAAACTTTTTTCTATATATAAATATATAAAATATCAAAATTTTATAGAATTCTACAAGAATCATATTTCAAGAAGATCTACACAAATTCTTAAATAAATATTTGTTCAAAACATCTTATGTTTGAGAAAATACACCGTGACCCTCGAATTATAGAAAAATCTTACGAGAGAAGAATCAAGGGAGGAACAAATTTATACTCACATGTTTATCAATAAAATTATGTTTCTTTCTATTTTATTTGTAATTATGATTTATATTCTGTCACATTAAAATTTATTGCAAATAATATAATGAGAAGTAGCGCAGCTATAATTTTTATTAATGGGGTTCAAAATCTAAAGAAATAGACATATGAGCTAGTTGAAGGGAGTTTAACATCTATTATATATACACAAAAGATTACTTTAATCATGCATGTACAAAATAATTCTTTGCCAAAGAGGATTCAAATGAACTCCTGACTACAAGATGGCTCCACCTCTGATAATAAAATCGATCGTGCAATAATGTATAATGATCATATATCTCAATATGATATCATTTCTAATTCGAATTTTACAATTATCATTATCAAAAAGAATATTTCATGTAATTAGGTAAATATAAAAGTAAAACTTTTAACAGTTTAATTTTTTTAGATGAAATAGATTTTTACTCCAACATAATAAAATTACACTAGTCATACCTCATATAACATAATAATGATAATTCACTTCTTGCCAGGAGAAAAAGAAAAAGCCTTTAATTTGTTCTCATTTCCCAAAAGTGGATCAAATCTGTAACTAAAATGTTGATAATTTGCTAAGATTTAGCTGAAACGATTTGGTTAATATAATGTCAAGCCCGGCATTCACGCATCAGTGATTGCTTCAGCTGTCTAGTAATTCATTACAGCTTTGCAGATCCTTCTTTCCACTCCGTCTTCTCGTGTTACGAATCGACTAATTTAAATTTATATCATAAAATCTAAACATAAACTTTTTTATTAAAATTAAAGTATATATTATTCTACTATAATAATTTTGCAGTTGGTGGGATTTTTAATTTGTTTATTGCAAGACTTTTATCATCATCAAGACCTCAAAAAGAAGACTGACTTATTATTTATTATTAGTAGTAGTAGTATTAAGATCATATAAGGTATAGTTGAAAAGTAAAAGAAATTGCAGATGAAAAGGTCATAGTTCACATGGTTTTAGTAATTATGAAGATGCTCGATTTATCGTGACACCCACCGCAATTTTCTCATACTTTAAAAGTACAATTAAAGTTTATGTTATAGGTCAAATTGTGAAAAGCACTAATTTTAAGTTGCAGGTAACTTTATTTAATAATGTTAGTTGGTAACTTTAAATGAATGGTAATTAATTTATTATAACATGTTAAATTACTGTTTGTGCAAATCATTATGATCCTTACATTATAGTTGGACTACACCTTATATTCACTAAAATATTTTTTTATTGTTATTCGTGCAAAATAGCATGTTTTATGTTTTAAATTATTTTTATTTTTTATAAACAAACGAATTCATAGAATTTACTTCTATATTTATTTCTACATCTCGTGAAATGGTATGATCATTATCTAAGCTAAGGGAATTCCATGAAAGATTTAATTTATAGATATTAGCAGTTTTAATGAATTTATATGTTTTTTTTTAATTATAGAATATCCTTCTTTTATCTCAATTTACTATGCCATTGATGTTTGATAGAGCATGCAATTTAAATTATAAATATTTTTTTAAAAATTTTATGATCTAAATAAGCCATGGTGCTAGTAAAACATTAGTTATTTTCCTATTGAAAGTTTCCACTAATTCGATAGGTCTAATTTTCTACACACAAATTATAATTTGAGGACTTTTTCAATTTTACATTTGGTGATCTTCACCAAAAAAAGCATCTTTTTAAAAAAAAAGTTAATTGGAAAATTCATGAGATAGTCTTAATACTACTCCCTTCATTTAAAAAAAAATTGACTTAGTTTAACTTGACACGAAATTAAAGAAAATAAAGAAACTTTTTGATTTTATAATTGTAAATTAAAGTTATGTCAAGTATACCAAAATGCCCTTTAATTTTGCGATCTTAAAAATAGAAAATAAATCATTCTTTTTTAAAATAGAGGAGGAAGTATTATTTATTCCATTCCCCCAACCAACAGCACCATTTGAAGCCTAACAGATATATATATACACACACTTTTTCTTAAATCTTCCTATAAGTGGAATATATCTAATTCAACAATAAAAGATTTCGGCAGAATTTTACAAATATCAAATTAGTCAAAATAGTAAATTCTTACATAAACTTGTATATTTAACACCCTTTCTCATAATAAACGTTTCAAATCAAAAATTTGAAAAGGTAAATTAGTAGTTCTAAAAATAGTTATAGTAATCAATTATGCTACGTAAGTATTAAAATTGTCAATGTCAGACAACTTGCAATTAAAATAAGACGGCTTGTTCGGTATGAATTAAGGAAAATGTGTTCCACAATTCCAAAAAAAAAATAAAAAAATTTAAAAATAAGTGAGTTATTTATTTGTGTTTGGCACATAAACAGAAAAAAACATTTACTCTGAAAATATTTTTATATATGGTGTGTCCAGTTGGGTAGAAAATATTTTTAAATTTTTTCATATTAGATTAGTAAAAAAAAAATTAAAATATTTTTTCTAGGAAATAAATTTTTCTTTAAATTTGAAGAAAATGACTTCACTACTAGAAATAAAAAAAAATAAGCTCTAAAAGTAATATTAGTCTATATTTATTGTGTTCTTCCTATTCTCCAACACACTTCATCCTTATACCTATCTCGTAGCTATCCTCATCACGCCCGTACTCGCATATTTACACCCATATCCCATAATATTTGTCTGAATTATATTCAAATACTTTTTAATTAATATATTTTGCTTATTTAGTAAACACATAAAACTAATAAAGAAATTCACTTATGAAAAATAATTTTTGATGAAATAATTTAATGAAAAATTCATACCGAACACTGGATAATCTAAATTAATACGATAGAAGGTGATGGCTATGAGTAAAGGTGTGGGGTGGTTGGGGATGGAACTTGGGAGCTACAGGGTGGGATGAAGATGATTTGTATTAAAATTTTGGTGGAAGGAGAATGACATAATATGGAATATTAGTTTTGAAACTTTTTTTTATTTATACTACAAAAATTATTATTTTATATTTTAAAAAAAATTATTTTTTTAAATACAAATAATAAAAAAAATTTACTAATTAAAAATAGGAAAAATAAAAAATATTTTCATTCAACGCATCCATTATGTCGAACGCCATTTTCAAATGCCATAATTAATCCCCGACTCTCGATGTGTTAATTGAGATAATCAACTCACCTTTTGCCAAAGTCAAATTAAACCATGAAAAGGCTTTCCTAAAACTTATAATTATAAAAAAAAAGGTTAAATTATATTATTTTATTAAAAGAAAGGTGAATTATATTATGGATGAGTTTTAGCTTACGATATCTTGTTAGTTATCATGTTTACCAATACTAACTATTTGCTCAAGATTTTTTTTGTAATTCTTTATTTGAAATGTAATCTTAGTGGAAATATTTTTTGGACCTTTTCTTCCTTAACTAAATTTCAACATCGTGCTCCTTAATTAAATATCTTAATAGAATTGGATAGTTTGAGAATTTTAGGAAATAACCTCTCTACTTCTATAAGGTACGGTAAGGTCTGCGTACAATCTATCCTCTCCAGACCCCACTTATGGGATTATACTGAGTATGTTATTGTTGTTGTAATAGAATTGAGTAGTTTAATGTACTATTTTTAAAAATTATTTCAAATGAAGCAAACGTAATGTAAATGAAATTTGTTTATGGACTAATTATAAAGATTATTAGTGTTAGGTTCATTTAAGGCCACCACGTTAGGAAGTAGGAACGTTTGTTACTTGTTAAACTAATTAACAAAGAAATGTCTGTTTATGTTTTAGTTGAATTCGGTCTAAATTAATTTGTTTAGGTGGATAAGTTGTTATTAGTCATAGATTATCAAGAAATACAAAGAAAGTCCTCTTTATCTTACATTTGTTATTAAATGATCGAGAAAGTGCAGTTCAAACTCATTTAACAAAAAATGATATTTCTTCCGTTTCGATTTATTCATTCTAACTTTTTCTTTTATGTTCGTTTAAAAAAGAACGTATAAGTGCTTCTTATTTTGATAATTATTTAATCTTAACTTTCCACGTGATCATAAAATTCAAAAGTCTTTTCATTTTTTAAATTTTATGTCAAGTCACAATAAAATATCTATCTCTCTCTCCCACAATTACGATTATATATAAAAGTTTATTGTCAATGAGGGTACCTTTTCTTTCTCTTCATAAAAAAATGCGTAAGAGATCATCCTTTTGTTGTGACATGCTCCTCAGATTTATGGATTAGCAAAGTCTTAAGAAAGGACAATCAAGTCGAGAGGCGTTGACGGTGGTGCTCTGAGAGACTTTAATGGGCCAACTAATTTGGGCCATAAAGAATGTTTGTGAAGGCCCAGATCCATATATCCAATTTAACAATGGGCCTTAATAGCTTAGCCCATTATTGTAACTTGTACCGGTCCGGCATCAGAGAGTACTACTAACTCAGTTACTTTAGCAGGTACAAATAACAAAAGCAAACAAAAATTTCAAGTCATTTGGTAGAATTGTCTCAATTTTTTAATGTGTTTGGTCAAACAGAATTTTATCAAAATGGCTAAATGTGTTTGAATTTATTCATGAAAACATTTTTACATTAGAAAAGGTGAATGACAAGATATAACCCTGTTCTTGGCCTCGAGGAGTGATTAGCAACATAGAACTTAGTCAACTAAATGGCTAACCTTTGCCGTAGAATCAAATAATAATCTAATTATGGAAATTTAAAAAATAAAAAAAACATTTTTGGAGATTAATAAGAGTAATTACTTTGTTAAAAAAAATTACTCCCCTATTAAATCATACGTGACGCACTTTCCTTTTTAGTTTGTTATCAAAATAATGTCATCTTTTTATAATTGAAAACAATTTAACTTTACAGTTTTGCTTTTATCCTTGATAGAATGATTCTCAACGACGCAAATATTTAAGAATGATTTTAAACCACAAATTTCAAAAGTTTTCTCTTTTTTTATTAAGCAACGTGTCAAATCAAATGATGTTACGTAAAATAAAACGGAGAGAATACTACGTATTTCATCTATTCAATTTTAGTTATCTGATATTTTAAAAATAGATTTTCATTTTCACTTATCATCCATAAGAAAAAAGACAAATATTAATATTATAAATTAAACAAATATTATTAAATATTTTAAAATAATATTGTGAAAAAAATGTACGGAGAAAGTATATTATTAGTGGATGACATATTTGTTTCTTAGTAGACCATCGAAAATAATTGAAACTTTAGAACTCTAGAAGATTGGATAAAAGAAGACGTTGGAAGCACTGTCATGAATGATAATTATAATTAGAAATTTGAGTGGAGCCATTCATAAAAAATTATTTTGAAAAAGTCATGGCATTAAAGGTGTAACCTAACCACCAAAATAAAACAATTACTCTTTCCATCTCATTTTTTTTTTTAAATATATAATTTAAAATAAATAATAAATTAAATGATAAAATTAAATTCAATTCATTTAAGTTTAGGTATATTAATAACCTATCAATTTATTATCTCAACTCATTTCAAATTTAATTGATATGTTCTATATGCAACTCGAATTGACGAGAGAGATTTTGTCAAAGTAATTTTTTTTTTTTTTTTTAAAATTGATATATTTTATATAGTTATGATAAAATTTTATTAAGTACTAAAATATAGTAAAAAATAAATAAAATAAGTAAAACTTTATAAAAATCGAGTTGGGCTGAGTCTTAATTTGTTGTTGTTTTGATCCATTATAATCCTTACAAATTTCATCGAACCCGTCTAATTATCACTTCTAGTTTGTGTGGCTAAAAATATTTCCATTAAGATTAAAATGAATACTTTAAAATAAAATTTATTAAAATATAAAAATATTCCTTCTTTTAATCTGACTACAAAAAGGTTAATCATATAAATTAATTTTAAAGAATTGTCGAGTTATAGAGCACTTGATAATATGGTGTGGCTTGGATAGACCCAAATTAGAAAATGTTAAATTAAATTATTATTAAATATATTATTTTTGAATTAACTAAAAAATGACATCATATAAATTAGTGTTAAATACTATTTTTTATTTTCATCCAAGTCTCAACAAGCATAGTTATCCATTATCTATATTGAAAAAGAAAAAAGAAAAAGAAGAAGAGTAATTCAAATAAATTAATGGAACATCACAATTATAGGTAAAATTGAAAGTAAAAAAAAAAAAAAGGAATTAGTGGTTGAACAGAAGGGAGAGGTCGCTTTTGAACTTTCGGAGTTTGTGGCTGAGAATTGTTGTTTTGATCCAACTTTGGTAAATCTATAACAACAAAATCTACAACAGCCACGCTGGCCACAACCTGCTGGATTCTCACGTGTCCAATCCTTATGGCCCATTTTATTGGATTACTTGGGACCTCTTCCTTTTTATCCAACACTTATTTCACCCCACACCACCCAACCCCAACCCCCATTTCCCCAAAAAATGTCAAAAATATACTCATTCTCGTTAAATTTTAACTTGACATACTTATTAAAAAATAATTATTTTATCTTTATTATGTTGATAGGGTTCTTTTAGTATATTTTTCAAAGTCATTAACTCAATAAATAATAAATTGAGGGTATAATACGAAAAAACATTATCCTATTTTAATTTGTCAATGGATGATAAGTAAACATAGAAATCAAATTAAAAAATTTTTGACAACTAAAAGTGAATGACGGAGCATCTAGTGTTTCCTTAGTTTAAAAAAGAATGATCTTCTTTTCTTTTTAATCAGTCTAAAAAGATGATTCTTTGTTACATATTTTAATTCACCTTTCCATATGACATGTTCATGACCATAAAATTAAAGGATATTTTTGTACATTTGATATAACTTTAATTGTGAATCACAAGATTGAACTTTAATTTAGGACCACAAGATCGAAAAATTTCTTTATTTTCTAAAATTTCATGTCAAGTTAAATCAAATCTATCTTTTTGAAAATGAAGAAAATACTACTAGTTGGCTTTTTTGGGTATAATTAAGAGGCGAAACAGTCTTTATTGCTGCCAATGTGTATAAGATAATCTCAATTAGCATATATTTCGTATACGGTACAATTTTGTTATTCTTTATCTTCTCAGAGACGAAACAAGTAATTTCTGTTGTATAGGATAATTGACATTTCTAGAATATTTGTCATTCCATAGCTAGAGAATTATTGCCATCATTTATGACATTTGTTTTAGCCTTTCATATCGTAGAAGCTATAGCAAAAGGCTAGGGAACATTTTAATTCAGCTTTCCATATGACATGTTCAAGACCATAAAATTAATGAATATTTTTATATATTTAACATAATTTTAATTTAGAAATACAAAATTGAGAAATCTTCTTTATTTTTTTCAGGTCAAATCGAATCATTCCTTTTGAAAACGAAGAAAATACTACTATTTTGCTAGAGAACTATTGCCATCATTTATGAAATTTGTTTTAGACTTTCATATCATTGAAGATGTAGTAAAAGGCTAGGGAGGTGTGGGGCATGACAAGAGGATTATATGGGAAGGGATAGTGGTGGCAATTTATAACAAAACAAGGCCAAAGTAAGGGTCCAAGGTCCAGGATTGTGGGGAGAGTTTATTGGATTTTGTCATCAAGATTGTCAATTTTGAACTTAATGTCTCAAACATATTGTCTAAAGACGACACTTTGCATTTCTTTTAATCGTTAAGTGGTCTTTGTAATTATCAACAACAAGGAAAGGGAAAAAAAAGTCGTTACATTTCTTTACTTGCTAACATTTCAATTGAATTCCACAATGCATTAAGCAAAAGAAACAAAAGATGGCACTCAACGGAGAACCACTAAAGTTTATTCAAGTTCAATTGTCATGCTAATTGAATGCAACACAAAAAATATTGTTTCTTGTTTACGTTGTCTAGATTAACTTTCACATTTTAATTATTTTGTCAAAATGCCTTCGGTAACATATTTTGACTATTTCACCTAACAATTGTTATCTCTCTCAGGTATATATCAAATAAATATACTCGATTTAAGCCAAGGAAATCATCTAAAGTACTCGTCTATATCACCAAATTATGTAACATGCTAATTGAATAAGATAAGCTATCTATCTATTATATAAGCACTCCTCAAGTATTTATTGGACAATTGGTACCTTCACATGACTTAGCCCAACAAAATGACCTGAAATGTTAATTGGCCACATCATCAAACCATGTAAACTAATCAATATTTTTTTAATAACAATATTATTTGGACCAACTTTGATACCTCAAGAATTTTATTAAAATACTCTACATATTAACACTCGATTATTTTATCAGAGAATTGCTATATTCCATCGACATCAATATGACCTAAATATCGAACATATGACCTAAATATCTATGTCATAAATAGAATTCAAAACCATATAACATGTTCATTGGATGCAACACAAGCAAGACCATCTGCGTGCCAAAGCAACATCAATTAAACCAAACCAAACCACGGAACATGCTAATCTGGCAACACAAGATTAAAGAAGGCAATTTAGATAAGAAAATGACTAACCTTAGAGCTGGATGACTTAAAAAAAAGAGGCAAAAACACACCTTTTTGTTGGGTCTCTTTGTATGTCTCTCTGTTGATCCCATTTGTCCTACACGCTCTTTTTTTCTTTCTTCTTCTTTTCTCCTCTCTTTCCTCCTTCACCATTCTTCCTCTTTTCTCAACACAGCTCAACCACCACTTCTTTTTCTTCTTTTCTTTTTAAAACCCAAGATTCTCTCTTTGTCTTTTCCTTTCACTCTTCACCTATCTTTGATTGAAAAAACTTAACTTAATCAAAGAACTTAACCTTGTTTCATATAGATTTGTGGGTGTTCTTTGTTTTTAGTTAAATCAACAATATGGGAAGTGAATCTATATCCTGAAGTCGATTCTTGGAAAATGAGTTAAGGAACTTGAAGGAGTGAAAATATATACAAACAGATATGAGAACCCTTTGTGATGTTTGTGAAAGTGCTGCCGCTATACTTTTCTGTGCGGCTGACGAGGCTGCTCTCTGCCGTTCTTGTGACGAAAAGGTATTTATGGAATTCCAAGTTTTCCAGTATCAGTTGATTTCTTGTTTTTTGATAGAAAATAAGTTGTTAAATCGTGGGTTATTGATGGATCGAATCCTTATTGTTTATGTTTAAAGATTGCCTTTTATTGTACTATGATATCTTGTATTGGTTGATTCATTATTTATTCATATTCTAAATCATGGTAGTCCAGAAAACCGTGTCTGTCGTAGTGTTGTTTCTTGCTTTTGATTTATGTTACTCCCTCCGCCCCATTTTAAGTGAATTTTTGAGGCAATACACATGTTAAGAAAAACATTCATACAAAAAATTTAAATCATACTTTCTACTATTATCCTTTGTGAAGTCATAAATATTTTGTGTAATTTATGTCTGAGAAAGTATAAAACTTCAATTAATGAAAAGGTAAATATGAAAAAAGTTTCAAACATTCATCTTGAACTTTGAAGTTTGAACAATTCAACTATTTTGAACGGAAGGTTCAAAAATTCAATTAGTTTGAGACGGAGGGAGTACCATTCATATGGTTTCTTGCTTTTGATATATGTTACCATCTGTTTTTTTGATTATCTCATTAGTTTGTTATTGTCATTGCTCCTTGTTTGGATGTCTGTACTGTTTTCCTTATTAATTGTCATATTTTCTTTACTGCCATTTATTTTCCATGAATACTTGATTTGCTGCACTTAAGCTGAGGGTGAAACAACCTCTCAAGACTCCATTCGTGGGATCTCACAGGGTATGTTGTGTCTTTGTTGTATTCTTACTCTAGGCTTCTACTATATGAAATAAATCAAACTATCTAACTACATCTAATACGGGGATGGAATTATCTTCTTTGACGTCCATTCTGTTATTTTTCCTCTTTGTTGTGCAGAGAGGAATCTAGATTTTTTGTAATTCATCTTCCATTGATGTAGTGCATATTCTACGTTTTCCTTCGTTGTACTTACTACTTATGCTATACTTGTTCTTCTAGAGTAAACAATTCAATGCAATCGCTTTTGGTACTGCATTTTCTGAAATTCCACATCCACCCCGTTAATCAACCTGAATGGACTAGAAGCTTTATTTTTGTTTGATTATGGTGGTGTCCATCCCGTCAACTCACCTCGATTATTCCACTAAGTATATGCTATCTCCCACCAGTATAGCTATCATTACTCTGCCCCCAAGGCTTAGGCAAGCTGAGAAGAAATCATTGGATTCTGTTGTCTCTGGTGTGATTCTAATCTTGGTTTCTTATGTTTTTTCATTAACTTCATCGACCGCTAGACCACACCCTTGGGTGCTAATGGACTATAGGTCTTCCTTTAGAATTATTCTCTCCACAGCACTTTTATCTAGTTAGGCTTGTATTTTCTGATGCGTGTTTGGGAACTTCTCCATGTTGAGCATTTGCTTATTCATGCTTCGTCCCACCTATATTTACTGCCATTGTCTGATCTTCCAAGAAACTTTTGGTGTTTGGGAACACAAAAATGATATACGAGTTGTTTGATAGAAGAACATTCACTTATAAGGAACTAATTTGGTAAAATATAATCTTCTGGCACTATTTGGTTAGTATCTTCTCGCTTACTTTTGTAACTCACATGTTTTAATTCATCTGTTTGCTACTGAAAGAAATTCACGGTCCTTGTTTTATCTGATATAAGGTCCATATGTGCAACAAGCTTGCAAGTCGACATGTAAGAGTTGGGCTAGCTGCCCCAAGTAAAATCCAGCGTTGCGATATATGTGAAAATGCACCTGGTTTGTAGCTTCATTTCTTCTCTTTCCTTATTCTGTTTCTGTTGGCCAAGATGGCAATATCATATGAAGTTTTTGCTTCTTTTCTGGATACCTGTATGTAGCTTTCTTTTATTGTGAGATCGATGGAAGTTCCCTTTGTTTGCAATGTGACATGATTGTCCATGTTGGAGGTAAAAGAACCCATGGAAGATATCTCCTTATAAGGCAGAGAATTGAGGTTTGTAAATTCATGCTAAAACCTGGTTCAAGTTCTTGTTGTGTTTAGGGAAGAGTCTATTTTATTACTTCTTTTATGGCCTTCTGTAGTTTCCGGGGGATAAATTGGGCCCTTCGAATGAGCTAGGATTGCCATCTACTGAACAAGGTGATGTAAGGAAGGAGCCTGCACAGCCCTTTAAGCTCCCTATGATAGACAATCACCAAACTGACCGGGAGACTGCTATGGCAGCTGTAGAAAATAATGTGAATAATAGTGTGAAAATGGAGAATGAGTTGATTGACCTTAATTCCAGACCTCAAAGGATGCATGGTCAAACGTCAAATAATCAGGTGACGTACTCAAATTTGAAGAATTATCTCAGTCCCTTTGTTCAACTATCGGTCCTCAGAAATTATGAAATTTGATACAGGAACAAGGAATGGACATGCTTGGTGGCAACAATCATGAGTCAGTCGGCTTGGTTCCTGATGGATCCTTCAAAAGAGAATCAGAGAAGTGATCAAGGTCTGTACTCTACTCAATGTATTTGACTTTAGTGTCCTCCCAACTTTGTCTCAGTCTTAGTATTTTGAATAGTAGTATGAATTTTACCATTATGAATTACATTGTGGACGTGCATAAGCAATATTCTAACCAGTCACACATTCCTATGGTTGTGAGTTGCAAGACCTTTTTCCATTAAGAGTGGATGAATATAGCAATGAAAGAATAATTGTCACTTTCTGCAAAAGCATCTGTGCTGTACTTAATTGCAGATTCTAAAGAAGTATTAAGGACATTGAGGTGAGCCTCAAGGTGGCTGGATTATGAAAGATACTTGAGAGGCATTTACACCTTTTCGACCGAGATGTGTAGTTGCTGCAATTTTTCTTGATTGCCTTACTGCTGCTAGGCAGTTACATGATGAGGATCGTGTATTAACTTTTAACAAAAAGAAGAGTAATAAACCACTTTCCAGCATTTTCAGCAAGGAAGAAATTGAATAATTGGTGAGATCAAAATATCTCATTTCTGGAGAAGCTGGAAGGGAAATAGAGCAGGAATGGGAGAAGGAGGATTGCCTTCCAAACTATTTCAGTTTTTGATGAATTTGGTGATAGTGTCTGCAGATATTTACCCCTATCTTGTGAGATATAGATGATGTTTTAGATAGACCCTCGACTCAAGAAAAATATTTCAAAGCTGATAGCATATTTAGTAAGAGAGAAATTCTTTCTGGGCATGCATGAATAACGAAGGCACTTAGTAAAATCAGTACTTTCTCTAAGATGGTGCACAACTGATAGCATATGGATATTTTTAGTAAGATAAAGAAATTCTTTCTAGGCATGGCCAGAAATGCAGGCACCTGGAATTGCATGTTTCTCATTTTCATTGGCCCTATCTTCCAGTTTTGCTTTAACAGTTTTTTGTTATATTTAGCAATCAAACACCAAACCATTGAAAGAATTGTTTTTCGGAATTTGACCCATACCCACCCAAACCTAACGATTTTATCCTTTTCTGGGTGGTTTGGGTTGTCTGGGATTTCCATAGTCTTCCCTGTCACCCCTATTCCTCTCCTCCTTCCTGTCAGAACAACTACTAGGAAAAGCAGGTTTCACTTCTATAGGCAAAGGACAGCAATTCTTCATTCTTTGCAAGTTGCCATTTTCTGTCATTTCATATATATTATGTCCTTTTGATGTTGATGAGAATGAATAGTCACTTTACCTTAATAAATTTTCCATTAAGAAAGATCAAAGTGTCTTTGCCCTACATGAAGAGGATAAAAAATTATCAGATAATATTATTATTCCCTTAGGGGTCGTTTAGTGTGAGGTATAAGTATAATAATCCCGGGATAAAATATAAGATTATTTTATCCCATGTTTGGTTATAGATACAAGGTAATTCTTGGACTATTTATCCCACCATTTCGCCTTAGTGATGTGATAAGTTATCCAATATATATGGTGGGATAACTTATCCCAGGCTAACTTATCCCGGGATTAATTATCCTGAGATAATATGTTGCCAACCAAACGACCCCTTAGTTCTCAATTACGTGGGGTAGTATGATTGGGTACGGATTTTAGGAAAAAAGACTTTTGGAACATGTGATTTTAAACATGGCATGAAAATTTCTGTAGCTATAAAAGCATGCCGCTAAAGGTGAAATGACCAGCTTAAAGTTGAATTCTTTCTATATATCGAAAAGTGCCATTCTTTTTCTACCCTTTATTTTTTTAATGATGCAAATAAATTTAGATTAGCTACTGAATCCATTGGTGAAAAACTGAAACTTAGGGTCATAACTTGAACATAAATGACTGTTGTACCTACTTAAATTAGAGACTAATTTATGAATTGTGTGTGTTCTCTCACACAAAGAATACATTGATATATATATATATATAT
>JAABOM020000001.1:38271210-38288959 GCA_011800125.2 Solanum clarkiae | reverse complement strand
ATATATATATATATATATTACATATGGGCCTGGGCCTTCTACATAAAAGGTCTGAAAACTAACTACATTCTAACATACCTCAAGATCTTTGAAGGACAGAACATTTGCTCGGACCACCACATTTGCAGTCTGCTTGGGTGGTTACCTTTATGTCATAATATTAATGATCATCTTGTCCTTTGAAGTCGTTTTTAACCCTTCTTTTGTTCCTCTAGTGGATTCTGGTCTTTCATCGTTTGCCAGCAACGGATTGTTGGTAGGATGCATTAGCAAATATGCTATGTATAACTAATACATGCCTGTCATGGTATTAGCAGTACAAGGATTTTTAATGCATGGATTAGCATAGTTAAAAGATATAATTGCCCCTCAAAATCTTTTTCACATCATTTTCACCATATTTTTCAGAGTAACAGTTATTTTTAGAAGTTTTGCGATGCATGTTATTTTTAGTACATTAAACCAAGCGTTGCATAAGAAATAATCTAAACATAACTAATGACAATATAACTAATATTAGCATTACTAATACACTCTATTTAGCACTATTTTTATACACCTTACCAAACACCCCCTAATATATTTGCAAAAAAGCAACTTTCAAAAGCACTAAATATAATGAACTGAGTGCTAGCTTTTCATCTTGAGTTGGGCACATAATATATACTTCAAAATGTAACATTTCAGTAAGATGTCTAGCTTGAATCTTGATAATACAATTTTTGTGGTTCAATTGTACAATGTTCATGGTGAATTTTGCAGCACTCGTGTTGACAGTGTGCAATATTGTCTGCTTCGACTATGTATGTAAAGTTATAGCAAAGGGAAATTTATGTTATTGAAGAATGATTTAAGTTTGAACTCGTGGAATTGTACTTGACAAATACTTCTCAGTTTTATAAAATCTTGTAAACATGAACTTTCTATGTCTCTCACATGCTTATTATTTCCATTTTTGAAGTGCAGATGTGAGATTGCTGCTGCCATTCCAAATTTCAAACTTGAATTATGAATTGGAGTAGCCGGCCCTAGCTGAGTTCTACGTAATGTCAAAGCTTTAACAGAAGCTTTTGAACTTGCCGGGACCAAGTTGAGGTATTTCTTGAGTGAAGAGCTCGCTGAAGTTCATTATTCAACCACTTCATGCATATTCTTCGAGAATCGAGAAGAGGTTCAGAAAGAAATTCTGCCTTCTCGCTTTGGAGAGAGGATAAGGCTGCAATCACCACATTTGCCTTTGTAATTTCCTGTAATCATTAATGAGAAACAATCTTTACAGATTCATAATGAACTGATATTCTGTATACCAGTGACATTCGTTTAATTGTAGTTCCTATTCATCAAGTTTCCACAATCACAATTGTACTCTCATCTGGTTTGAATCCTTTTCTTAAACTTTATGATCATTCAAGGTTGACACAAACTATTGGGGTGTAAATCCCAGCACCAAACATGTTATGACTATCATTTCCAGGACTGGATTTAGCATTTTCTTCGTTTGGATGACCATCTATGAGATTAACTCTAGATGATGTTGCAGATTCTTTAACTAGAGGTTTCGAGTTTGAACCCTTGAAATGGAAGCACTCTTTGACAGGGAGTGCTTCTTCCTGTAATAAGTGCAACGTAGCAGGTCAGTGGGTTCCAGATGCCAGTATGCACCTATTTCCAGATTTCTTGGAACCGTCTCAAAATTAAGGAGGTCTACAATATTATTGATCTTGGAGCAAAGGTAAAGCTGTCATTGTGTGACCTGTAGGTAATGAGCTCAACTGTGAATGCAACTATTAATATTTATAGTAGGGTAGGTTGTGTATATCACACTTCTTGGGTGCGTCTGTTAGGATATTATTTGTAAGGAATGAGAAAGGTTGAATGGGGTACTGATGTGGGGCTTATATAGGATTGGCCTTTCCCATCTCAAATACCTAACTTTTGGGGTGTAGTTCTCCTGAGGTTGTATCGACGATTACAGATCTGGTTTTTTAAGTGATCCATAATGGTAAAGAATGAAGATGACAATAACTGCACATGTGGTTAATGGCTCCCAAGTTCCAAGTATATGAAGCTTCTGTCTTCAGTGTTTCTCCATACAAGTTCCTCTAAGATGAAGTTCTGTAAAAGGGATCTTAATTCCTATCTTGCTGGATTTTCAAAATGCACATAAAAGTTATTATTAGTTCAGATATGGATATATTCCCCAACCAGTTGTGAAGATATATTAGTAGAAAATACAGAGAAGTTTAGTACTTATTATTTTATTTTGTATAATCTTAGAGAGATTGATGTGTGTGTGTGTGTGTGTTGCAGTGCCGGGAAACAAGATAATAGCCTCCAAGGATGTAATAAAAGAATAGGAGCTACTGGTGAAAAACTAATGCTTTAAAAATCTTTGAAAACCATATGCTCACAAGAAGTAATTTTCATTATTCAATATGCATAATAAAACAAAGAGCTGGTTTATAACTTCTTTAAGCAACACTAACTATTCTCAATCAGCAAGAAAGTTTATTAAAGTTGTTAAAAGAAATACAGGTAATCAAATAAACAAAAATACTCTTCTCTATGGCTTTACTAATTGCACAACTCATAGTATAAGATAATTCAGCATTTCTTTGCTTCACTATGAACCATTCAGCTCATAATCTTTTACTCCCCTCTGCTTCAAGACTTAAGTGCCACTAACTTAGTAGACATACCCCTTTACAAACATTCCTTTTTTTGCTTCATCTGATTCACCCTCGCCGGTGTACTTTCCAAGCTGAGCAAGAGAGTTGGCTTTGGCCCTAACAAGTAAAGCATCCTGAGCAGCCTTCACATTCTCAGGTTGTCCTCCCCATGTCTTCAAGCAAGTGTTCTGAAGAGCCCTCGCGTAAGAGAACGACACGTGCCATGGGTTTGGAGCTTGGTTCATGGCATTCAAGTTCAAAGTAGCCTCAACTTCTGATTGCCCACCAGACAAGAACTGTTTCACAGGTCAACAATACTGAATCAATTAGTATAAGTTATGTAATACATTTTTTCATGTACCACTAGAAATGGGCTAACAGTTCATATTCCATATGTTCGAAAAGTAAACTATGATAAAATTCCTATTTTACCCTTGATGACGTGCTTTTAGAGCCTGTTAGAATGTTCAAGACCTAAGCTTTAAGGGTACTTTTGATATGTGTCAAAATATTTCTTTCTAAACCCTGGCATATAAAATGAAACAGAGAGAGACTTGCCATGATTCCAGGCACAGCTGGGGGAATCCTCCTCTTGAGGAGACTGAGAGTATAGTCCGCGACCTGCTGAGGAGTGGCCCTGTCTTTGCATTCAGCACCAGGAGTAACCATGCTTGGTTTCAAGAGGATACCCTCAAACATGACATTGTTTTCAGCCAAGTAGAAGAAGACTTCAGCCCAGACCTTCTGTGCTACCTCAAAAGTCCTGTCAATTCCGTGTTCACCGTCCAACAAGATCTCTGGCTCCACAATTGGGACCAAACCATTGTCCTGAGAAATGGCAGCATAGCGAGCCAAGCCCCATGCTGCTTCCTTCACAGCCAATGCAGATGGTCCGTTGGGAATGCTCACCACGGTACGCCTGCAAGGTACCATATTTAGCATAAAATCTTAAAACTTGACTAAATCATCACAATAACAAGCTTCAATCTAATGTAAGATGGGGTCCGTTATATAAATCCTCACTAACTTGTCGCACTATTTAAATTCAATCTCATGCCAATATTGTGCAAAATAAGGATAGACTAGAATATAAACTTCGAACATGATGAAAAGTCCCTTTGAAAGAGCTATTCTCAACTAATTGGTATAGTCCATATAGCTTTTTCCTTCTTCCAGTATGGGACAATAACGAAGTGAATTAGGACTTCGAATGTACCATTTGGCGAAACGTGCTCCCTGTTGGTAGTATGCAGCAGAGCGGGAGGCAAGTCCGTCAAGACCTTGACACCATGACTCATCATTTGAACCAGCAAGGGGAACCAAACCCTGTTGACAGATAAAAACGATAAGGAGATTGATAGAAATCTCATTGAAGACGAACAAATTAATTTTCTTCAAAAATCAAACTTTAAAAAGTTGGAACATGACTAAATGTTCACTATATTTTTCACCAGCATCATTAACTCTTTACTATTATCCTTTTTTCAAGTTGTGGGTGCAGGTTAACATACCTTGTCAACTTTGATACCAGGAACAATGTTTTGCTCAATAAGAACATCAACTATTTTGCGTCCATCAACGGTAGACTGGTAGAGAGTCTCCTCAAAGAGAATAGCTCCAGAGATGTACTGTCCAAGGCCTGGAGCTGACACCAGCAAGGTACGGTAAGCTTGGCGGTTAGCCTCAGTGTTTTCCAAACCAATGGAAGCCAAACGCTTTCCACAAGTGGCATTTGACTCATCCATAGCCAAAATTCCACGTCCTGGTGATGCAATGCTTTTCTACACACAACAAACACTTCATCGTTAAAGCCTTATTCCATTTTAAGATTACTATTTTAAATTCAAAAACAAATCCAACATTAATAAACGTAATGGGTTCAGGATTGATATTTATACTAGTATATTTACTTTTCAAGGTTTTTATGTACATACTTTTACTATGAGTGTACGGAACACAAACTCAAAGCTAAGAGGGGAGCAAGCCCGGTGCACTAAAGTTCCACTGCGCGCAGGGTCCGGAGAAGGACCCGACCACAAGGGTATATTGTACCTGCGTTACCTTGCAGAACTTGCATTTCTGCAAGAAGTTGTTTATAGTAACAGTGTAAAGAATTTGTTTACTATCGAAGGCGGCGTATCTGTGAGCTGAATTAGTCCGTTCATGCTTACTACAGCTAGTTATTTCAGTTTCCTATTAACTCTCACGTCTATTTATTGGTCCGAGCATGATACTGAAATTATAAAATGAACAATTCACAAGAAATCTTTTCAGTTTAACTGATAAAATCAGATATATTACTCTATTTTTCAGGTTAACAATTAAGGCATGATGACATGGAGAATTACATACTGAAAGTGTAAAATATGAGGGTGCACAAAACTTAAACTTGCCAAGTTAAAACTTACAGCAGTTTTAACGAGCTCATCAGCATAGGAGGAAGAAGCGCGGACAGTGAAAGTAGCATTGGTGGGGTGGCAACGGACCACTGAGATGGAAGGCTGACGAAGGCTTTGCCCCTTAACAAATTCAGATTTGTCAAGAACTGGGGATGACTTTAGTAGAGATGCTGAGGCCATTTTTTCTTTATGAAGTTCCTTATCTCTCAGCAAGCGTACTTCTCAATGTCAATCTTTGCCACACAAATTTCTCAAGCAGAGTGCCAAAATTTATAACTGTACTAAGATGTCTCATTTGAGGTTGTTATGAGCCAACCAATGAGTGTTTGCCATGTAATATTGATTAGTTTGTCTAGTTGACACATTGTACAAGTGGTGGTTGATTTTGTTGTAATGGTAAGACAAACGTGAGGCTCTGATTAGCAATCCTACCTTGAGTGGCTTGGTTACATTTTCCCTGTTTGTTTTGGTTATCCCAAGGTGATCAGTGGTCATGGTTCAGTTCCAGAATTGGGTTTGACAATGACTTTCAGATATTCAACATTTCTTTTTTCTAATAACGATAGTGTCCAAAATTATTTGCATGCACCCCATTTATTCCATGACTATTCCACAATTGAAATTTGAAAAAAGTAGGCTAAATATCGAGTTGGGTTGCTCAATTTGACCCGTTTAATCTCAATAATTTTAATATATTATTATTTATCTTTTATTACCAAAATTTCAATTTCAAACTCAAGAAATTTTTTAATAAAATGAGTTACAAATGAATAAACTAATCCTAGAATAGTAATTAATACCTTCGAAAATATAAGAACGTACGTTGCACCAATATAAATGAAGAGTCTTAAACGTATTGAAATTAAAGATTAAATGATCTTTTCTCAGACTATTATATAAAATTTGTCACCGCCAGTCCTGTGAGCTAAATTTGTAAATGAAAATTATATCAAACTACTTTATAGAGACGAGCTTTCGCCCATTGCGGAAAATTCTTCACTACTTTCGGTCTCACGTCTGAAAGAACAACTCAGAAAAATTTCAAGCACCAAACTAAAATCCAATTTCTTGCATCAGCTAATAGTCTCGGTTCAAAGAAGGGAAAAGCTAAACAGGGGTTGTAATCTAAGTAATCTGTACCAATATACCAGGCCAAAAGCCTGTTTTCTTTAACTTATTGCTACTTAACAATCAAAAGCTAAACAGGGGTTGTAACTAAAACACAGAACATCTGATAATTTATCTCTGAGCCTATATGTTGTGTTGCGTTCCTGTGACAGACATGTGACCCTCGAGCTTTGCATCTAAAGGAGCATGCTCCTGACTAGAATTTGGATTTGCAGCATAACTTACTTAGATGGATTTAGCGACAGGTCATCGAGGCCAGAAATGACATCATCAAGCAACTTATCGGCCAGTACTTCAAGATTTTCAGAAGCTGGAGGGGTGGAGTTCACAAAGCTTCCTGCAAGGGCTTTCTTGAGCTGTTTAACAAGTCCATCTTCCTCATCGGGAATGTCAAGTTCCCAGATCTTGAATATGTAGTCATCCAAATTTTCCTCAACAAATGTTGGAAACTCTGAATCTACTTCAGAATCGGAGGCTTCAACTAATCTCGCGTCCTCGTTGTAGGTGGGGGAAAAAACATTTTCTGAGTTAATTCTGGACCAAATAGTATCTGCATCTTTGTTATTAATTAGATGACGAGTAGTGTCCCCTTCCTGTTCATTGGTTGGAGAAAAATCATAAATCGTGTCATCTACAATCCCTGAAATTCCTGTCTCCTCGATGGTGGGGAAAATACGAGAGTCTTGAGGAGAATCATCCCTCATCACTGCGGAAAAGATTGTTGCGGAAGGAAATGTGTCCAGTGAGACATGTTTCAAAGAATCCATGCTGTCGTCCAATATGGCAAGATCACTAATGATGCATGAGTCGGCCCATGCTACATCCTCAGCTGAAAGCACATCTCCACTCTCATTGCTGTCTCTATGATTGAGGTCAAGAGGAGAAACACTGTCATTTTTCATGTCATCATCAACAGCCATGGCCATGGCCTTGGAGAGAAGTTCAGTCATATTCCTTAGCAACCTCCCTGAAACAGAATGTACATGCGCAAAGCCTTCATGAACCATCAACAAACATTTTATGATAATAGGATCAAAGATAACATTCCCTCATCATAAAAATACCAATTCTTCTGATTCAGATCACTTTCAAATAATTCATTTGTTCTTGACATAATATAGTATGTCTAACTAACTTAACTAAGCAAATATCATATAGAGTATAGACTAGCTTCTAAGAAGCCTCTTTCTTTGTTGGGGCAAGTGGGGTTCTAAGGACCTCTATACACTTCATTGTATGACTCCAAGCACAAGCAATTAAAATAAAACCAAAATAGAACGTTTTCAACTGTCATGAAACTGAGGTTTTTTCAATTACAAGAAGATGGCACAAAGTGGGTTACTTGCATCAATGATCAGAACAAGGGAAATCTCGGGTTCAAACCTAAACAATTATAATACCAAGAAGAAAGAGACAGATGAATCAGTTAAAAAGCTTGGAATGAGTGTCACTGCTAAGAGCTAGGCCAGGATTAAAGATACAGAAGCATCAAGGGAAGGAGGATTCAATAATTTACTTCCTATTTAACCATATGGAAAGAGAGAAGCAAATTTCATTCAAATGAAAGAGTCACTGACCATGTAACGTCTCGGGGTACTCAATGGAATCCAAAGGCAGAACCCCTGCTGGTGCGGCAGACATAACCAACAAACATCATTGGGAATGAAAAAAAGTAATCACTAAATTTGCATATACTATAACATCAGTGCTAAAACATCTTATAACTAGACATGTCATTTGATTTTTTAAATTGGTAACATAAGTTATTTGAAATTCAGAGACAATAAGCAGAGTAATCAAAGGGGTCCTTAACATATAGAAACCAGTTATATGCGACTATTCCTCAAGGATGCAATTCTGCGATGAGTAATATTTAAATGTATAACTTTTTACTCCGTAAAGTTTCCACACAACACGATCCAGCACTACCTCATTGCTACAGCTCCTACCTTGCATCCTTAACGGGCATTCCTTTCCACTTCTGCCTACCTCAAGCCTCTCTCGCACACAGAAAAAAGGTGAAAACAACTTAGTCCAAACTTAACGATTTTCTTTCATATCAACTTTGGAATGAATAAGCAAGAGGTTTTTCACACGAGATATGAATTACTCGCAAAATGCTAAAGCATCCAATTCTTTTCATATTCCCCTACAAAGTCATCCAATTTATCATGTACCGATGAAACAGTCGGTACCTTTTCTTTTTAATAACCATGCTGTCCAGGCAGCTTTGGCACACCTCTACTACTTTTACAGATACACAACAAGTATCAGGTAACTCTGTCCACCAAGAATTCTTGTCTCTGCTAAAATTTGAACCTAAGACCTCCTTGACTGATTCCACGAATACCTGCCACCTCTCGTCAACACCAGGTACTACGTAACTCTATCCATACCCACCAAGATTAAGATAGATGAGAACAAATCACCTAATATTATTGTCTGTACTCGGATTCGAACCTGAGACCTAATGAAACAGTGCATACTTTACAATCACATGTTCCAAATCAGAGACATTCCGCAAATAGTTAAGTTTCATCCATCAATCATGCATTGTTCTTCTAACAAAAGTTAGAATCTCATATCAGTTCAGCAAGCATCTGTTTTTTTAAGTCAAAATTGAGTTCAATAGTTCCACCGAATCCAGTTTTCAAAGGAACATAACAAAAGCTGACACCAAAACGAATAAAACTCAGTAAATCGCCTAACTTTATATAGCAGCAAAAATATTTGAAAGAACTGAAACGATTTCATGAAAACAAAACTTCAAAGCTTGAACTTGAACATCTCTTTTCCAGAAAAAAAATTCATATAAATGGAAGGTACCTTAATTTATCAGTTCAAAAATGTGGATAGCGCAAACCTAGAAAACCCCAAACACATACGTTTGTTTATATGGCCACCGCCCACCGTTTCGTTTCTGTCAAAGAAAGAGGAGGCAAACAAAATAAAAAAGAAGTAATAAAAGCGATTCAATCAATGTTTCAGATTGATGAAGTGAAAAAGTAAGAATGGAGGGATTTTGAGCTAAAGTGAGAATTTGGGCCTTTGAATAGAGGGATTTGGGCTGTCTTTTTTTGTGTAAAAACGTAATTTTACAGGAAAAAAAGTTGAAAAAATAAAAATTTTCCGTTGCCGGGACTTGAACCCGGGTCTCTCGGGTGAGAGCCGAGTATCCTAACCAACTAGACTACAACGGAATTGATATTTTTAATCCATTGAATACATTATAACACTTTTCATAAGAACACTTCATGTGATTTTCTTTTGTATAAGGATGATATGATGTAATTGCAAGAATGGTCATATAATTTTGTAATAAATCACAAAATGAATATTTGAGCTAAACTTCTTGAACTATCCTAATTCATAAAAATATAGTGCAGTCATGTAATATATATAAAAATATTCTTGAAGCATATATGTTATGATATTTTTATGATTATAAGAGACTAAAAATGTGTTGATGATGATAGGATAAAAAATTTAAAAATCGAAAGAGTTTTTCATTAAACTAGAAGGAAAAAAAATGGAAGAATTGTCATTTTAAATTTTAAATCATGAGTAGTTTAATGTGGATGAAGTTTGCTTCACCAAACATATAGAAATGGATGCCCACTCGTCTCTACCTGCCCCATGCCTGCCATTTAATATGTGTGTTTGATTTCTGTGTCTTGCTTCTTTTATCTCTTCCTTTTCCTTTTGACAAAAAAAATAAGATCATCAACACTAATAAGAGACTAGAAGTATGGTCTCATATTGATTACATCATTAAATATTTGTTTTGACGAAATGTGTCATTAAATAAAATCTTTTGCTAGGTAATTGAAATTCAACATAGATAAAATATTGATTACATCATTAAATATTTGTGAAATGCGTCCTTTTTCTTACGATCACCAAAAAAAAAAATGCAACATGAAAAAAATACATAAAAGATCAGGTCTAGTATGATTTATTAGGCCCTTATTGACACGGGGCTTTGCATCTAATATGATTTATAATTGTTCAAATGTTTGAATGGAGTTTCGAAAGAGTGGTTTTTGTAACAAACACTAGAAATGCTCAATGATAGACAATTAATTCCTTTGATTGAACTAAAGTTCTCATGCTATATATATTTTGGAAATATGTTGGAGTGAATTCGATTCTTCGATTTAATTACTTTTTCAGTTTTAACCCTGCGTGTGGATATAGAAAAGTGTGATAGGAAAGGACAACAAGAATTCATTTAGTATAGTCAGCTAGCAAAAATAAAGTTGATCGAAAAAAAAAGAGAATCCAACTATTTCAATTGCAAATAGCCTTACATTCATCAAAATAAGCAACATGTAAGATCTTTACATGTTAAAAACTTGAACAACTTAATAATAATGCTCACTCTCTATAACAGTCGCAATAAGTTATTGTGACTACACATTCTCACATCATTTTAAATCCAAATTAAAAAGCCTCTTCCTTCTTTGCATATGCAAGATGAGAGACTATATATATATATTTCATCACCAGAATTTCAGTCTGATGATCATCTAATTAGTTAACTAATTAATGGTAGGATTAGCTGCAAAATAAGCAAGAGCACCAACAAATGGTGCATTAATATAAGTGGTTGGCTCGGATTTTCGAAATTCATCCCTGTTATCATCATAAGCATCATCTTCTCCAGGACCACCAACAATTGCACCAACTAAAACATTAGGATTTGGCTGAGTTGAGTTAAAATAAACCGAGCCCTCCCTGCACCCGATGACCTGAGGATGATCTTTGATCGATGGAAGGGTCGAGCCACGATGATGAATTTTTTGAGGATAGTAATAACTATAACCAACCATGTATGACATTCCTTTAGGATTTTCTCCTAGAATGTAATCAACTTGCCTCTTACCAATTTTTCGAAGCATCGATGGACTAACACTTACAGTGCCACAGTTCAAGATTTGTGATGATTTTTCCAAGTAATTTGCGTAGACTAGTAATAGGAATGTAATTGTTGTGGCATGTTGTAAATTGCTTCCACCAGGCTTATAAATTAGGCCACCAGGAGAGTATTGTATATGGGAAGATGGTGATTCTGGGATTAATGTACACATGAAGCTATCTGCTGATGACTTATAAGATTGGAGGGAATACATGCTCCCGTCAAATACTTCCTGCATTATTAATCTCTACATTATAATTCCCGTCTTAAATAGTATTTGGACGATGAGTGTCTCATTTTTCAAGTTGAGCAAGTTATATCGGTGTGTTTAGTACAACAAAAATTATTTTTTAAGAGAATAAATCTGACCTTAGAAACGAGAACATTAAGGCCTGCGTGCTTATTTTCCCATCCAAATTCATCAATATTGTCATCTGCGCCGAGTGTCTGTCGATTCTCTTGTATGTAACTTAGATAATTGTCCCCTTGAGTAGCCCTCCTTAGCCACGCTGCTCCCCACAACAATTCATCCTAACCATCATTATTCAAACACTTTAAAAATTATGCCGAAGAAATAAGGATAGGCTAAGCATGTTCAATGCACTACCAACAATTTATTCCTGTCATATAAACTTATTTATCAATTTATCCCTTATATTTATTTATTTTTGTGGTAAAATTTTCATATGTAGTGATTTAATATGTCAAATAATTCTAAACTTTTATTTACTTGATAATTTAATTATATTTAAATCAGCATGTTAATATTATATCAATATTTATTTTTTTTTATGTATAATATTGATTGAAAATCTGAATTTGTACATGTCAATTTAATAAAAATAAAAATTTAATAATAGATATTTAAAATATTTTTTCTCTATTAAATAATCTTAATATAAGTGCATTGATACATATCATTTTCCATAATTTGACTCTCAAAAATACTTTTTTAAAAAAGACTAGCCAAACACAATATACTTCTCAAAAGCATTTTTCAAATGGATTAGCAAATACAAATTGCTTTTTTTTTTTTCCTAAAGCACGTTTCTAAAAAACTATTTTTTAAAAAATACTTCTAAAAATAAGCAATTTTTAATAGCGATGTCAAACAAACTTTATTACTTTAAAGTAATACTAATCCAAATGCACAGCACAAAAATTTAATTTGGAGGGTATGGTCTTCCCTACTTTAATTATACTCGTATTCTTTTTGTTGGTGAAAATTATAAAATTGCAAACATTTAGATCCATATTATTTGTCTTTTTTTGCATATCCCAAAAACATAACTTTTACCAAAAAAATTTTAATTGTTCCATCCTAAAATAACTGTCGCTTTACTTCATTTCAGACTTGAAAATCAATAAATATGTATACACTTTACTGAGTTACCCTTATTTGTTAAGAATTAAATTTTTCTTAAAGAATTATTTATGAGTTACCCTTATTTTTCTTAAACATTACTATAAATATACAGTTGTAAACAATTATTTATGTTTTTGGTCAAAAATTAATGAGTTTGTAGGAAAAGAATGCTTGCCTGATATCCATCAAAATCACAATAATATGGACAGACTCCACTTCTAATATTGAGATTATCACTGTAAGCTCCACGGTTCTTATCTGCAAAATCAAACACCCTTGTGGACGTTCTCAGAAGTGTTTCCGCATATCCAGGATCCGATGGCCGGAATGCTATAGATGCAGCTGCCAGAGCAGCTGCTGTCTCTCCAGCCACATCGGATGCCGGATTCGGGGCATCCACTGTGTACACTGTCCTAGCAGTGTCCATATCTTCTGGCCTTTCCCAACAGTTATGGTCTAGTACTGGATCACCCACCTAACAACATCAGTATACCAAAAAAAGTTAATATGTCAGGTCAGCTACCAAAAGTTATGGCTAGTAATGTCCCACTTAGTTTTTTCTACCAAAAGAAATGAAGTATCACATGAGATACTTGTAGTTTTTTTAAAAGCTGATTTGAGACCTTCTACTAAAGTAGGATTCAACTAATTTTGGTCCCTCAATTATTTATAAGTTTTGGTTTTAGTCCTTCTTGTTTATGGATTTAAATATTTATCTTTCAATTAATTAAAATGTGCGATTTTAGTCTCTTTACGCATATGTTATATTACGACTATATTTAGAAGTATATCATTCTCAAACATAGAGTAACTCCGATTCCCACATTATAATCTTCCTTCCTATTTTTTCTTCTCCTACTCCAATTTTTAAGGGGAAAAAAACTATACATTAAGAATCCTAAAATTTTGTGTATATTCACAAATAACTAAAAGTTAAGTATCCTTGGTGTAATATTTCAAAGGCTAAAACGTGGCCACCAGAGTGAAGTTAGAAAATTTATAGGGAGAGTAAAAAAAAGATGATAAAATTGTAGCAAAAAGGGGCAATTAATCTTGGGTCCACTTATTGTTTTTAGTTGGACCGGTATATTGAAAACAAGGAAGCGTGCCTGGAGAAACACAAGTTTGTCTCAGAATATATAGCTCCATACTAAAACCTATAATATGAACAAAATTAGAGCTAAATTTGTCTCAGACCACAAATAAAGACATAAATTCGGTTTATACGTGACTTAAGCACATTTTGAGAAGATATCAATTCTTTGTAGTGGGAACTAACTTGGGTAATAAGATTAGGAATCATTTGGTGTGAGGTATAAGTCCGTTGTTCCTCAGTAGCTCAGTGGTAGAGCGGTCGACTGTTAACCGATTGGTCGTAGGCGACGAATAATAATTTTAAAATAAAATATATTAAAATTATTTTATCTTGCGTTTGATTGAAGATATAATCATGAGATTATTTATACCAGTAACATACATACATGATGAATAGCTAATCTCAAGATAATTCCAACAAACGACCCTGAAAGATCCTAACCAGATGACCAACATGATTGTGCACAGAGGAAATATAAAATTGATGAGTTTCTATTGATTATAAATAAATAAAATATTATAAGAGTTCAAGACAAGTTTAATTCTTTTTCTAACTTATGAAATTATATTTTAAAATATAATTATTATTCTAAATATATCTACATAAAAATTATTGAATTTTATCTAAACTCACACACGATATCCTAAATACACCCCTGAATCAAGCGGGTAATTCTGTTATGTTGCGTAGGCAAATATCTAAAGGACAAAATTAACCCAAAAAGGAACAGGCAATAATAGAACTAGAACCATTTCAGTCTAAGCACGTCCGTTAATTAAAAAATCAATAAAATTGACATATACTTTATAAAACCATTCCTGTTTAATAAATTAAAAACCATCAAGAAGTGGAATATAGAGATATAATTGAAAAAACATACATGTGACACCCTTTAATTTGGTATAGTATTTAAGAAAAAAGAAAGACTTTGAAATTTATGTTTTAAAATTATTCTTAAATATTTATGTGGTTAAAAATTATTTTATTATGGTAAAAGAAAAATTTTAAAGTTAAATTATTTTCAATTAGAGTAAGGTATCATTCTTTTTTGAACAAACCAAAAAAAAAATGAGTGTCACATAAAATGAGACAGAGAGATATAAATTTTTGTGTTAAAATTCTAAGATGACATATATTTTAGGATAAAATACACTTACTCCCCCCGCCTATTTTTTAATTGTCATGTTGCATTCTTTGAATGTCAATTTGACTAATTTTTAAAATTAAATTAATTTAATATTTTAAAAAATTATAAGAAAAGTATTATTGATCGCAATTCTTTTCATATTAATATACTGAAAAAATATATCTTAAAATATTAATTAAAATTTATATAATTTGACTTTAAAAATAGAAATTAGAATAATTAAAATGAGACGAAAAGAATAGTAAGGTGACACTTATTTAGAAACAGAAGAAAGAAGAAAGGAAGTATTCCCTCGTTCCAAAATGTGGCACCCTTTTCTTTTTGGTCTGTCCCAAAAAAATATCACCTTACTCAAATTGAAAATAGTTTACCTTTAAAATTCTCTTTTTACTCTTAAGAAATGATTCTCAATCACACACAAAAATCTAAGAATAATTTTAGACTACAAGTTTAAAAAATCTTCATTTTTTCTTAAACACAATGTCAAATCAAAAAGTGTTAGACACGGAGAGAGTATATCCATTTAGCTCCATTTTTATTTTTATAAAGAAAAGGTAAGTCCATATCTGGTGAATCAGAGAAAGCAAAATGTTGTATAGGAAGTTGAAGTGCACTGTATTCAAAGGTGAAATTTTGTTGAAACCAAAACTTAGCGCCGTATGACCCAAAAGAGAAAGCAACAAACGCATCCATTTCAAGATTCAATTTCAACCAACCCATCATATATCTACTTACTCACATGTTTCTCTTTTTATCAGTACCACTTAACCTGCCACTGCAAGATTCCTTTATATATCCAACCGATTCTTTAGCAAATCAACTCTTTTTTTCCCCACCAAATCATTGAAAATTAAAAATCAGTTCATCTTTTTATTGGTTTCACTCAAATACGAGTATTCATCAGCTCAGAGTGTCAAAACTGTGATCTAACCATTAATAAAGTTAACAAAAGTCATGAGAGATTAATGTTCAAATAGACAAATCGAAACCGAGGGAGTAAAACAAGTTGCTCATACACACCACCACTGTATAGTTCAAAGTCACTTTATTAAGCTCTTTAAACCACTTATTAAGCTAATCGGCGGCTCTTAGTGACGTAAGCACTCTATTTGTTTCAACTTATTTACTTCGTGACAATATTTTCTCAAAAATATTTTTATCTTTAGCTAATTAAAAACAAATTTAAAAAATAATATTTTTTGCAACAAAAATATATAAAATAAGTAAAACTATTCACTTATTATTTTTTAAAAAAATTATGACAATTACATACTTCTAAATAAATTGTAATTTCTCTTTTAATTAATGTCATATTTTTACCACCACAAAATGTCATTTATAAGTTTCTAGCCACAAAGTGTTAAAAACAGGGAAGAAATAATTTTACGTGTACAAAAGAAGAAAAGCCACAAAAAAATCCAGTAGAAACAGAGCATAAAAAAGGTAAAAAAAAATTTAATACTCCCTCCCATCAAATTTAATTTTTTGGCGCAGAAATTAAAAAAAAAATTATAAATTAAAATTATGTTAAATATATCAAAATGTCTTATAATCTTAGAATTTTAAACACGCTAAAATCTCCAAAAACAAAATTATCCATTTTTAAACAGGGAGAAGGCAACTTAATTTAGTCACATCAAAAGGAAATTTATTTTTTTTAAGAAAAAAAAAAAGGATGAATAACCAACCTGGACGAAAATGCGATTGGGCTGAGAAACAGTTTTGAGAAGATAATCAGTGGACCAACGGATAGCGACTAAAGCATTTCGTAATTCAGCCGGCGGCATATTTCCCCCAAATTCAATTACACTCCACGCAAGCAACGTCGTCGTAAATGCCATCGGAAAATTGAACTTCACATTATCGCCGGCGTCATAGTACCCGCCGGTCAAGTCGACGTTCACCGTCCATCCATCGCTCAAACCGGAATGTCCTCGCCAGTTCATTCTCTGATCCTGCGGTAAGTAGCCGGAACGCTGTCCTTCGAAAAAGAGAATGGATTTTGTTAATGCGTCTGCATAGTTAAGGTAGCTTCCATGGCAGGTCATTAATGGAAGAAGAAGGAGAAGAAGCAGCATTAATTTCGAAGAAACAATTTTATTCTTCATTTTTTTTCCTTAGCTTCTTCTCTTCTTACTACTATACTACTAGGTGTGTGAAAAATATTTGATTGGGTTCTTGAATTTTTATAGTAGTGGTTGAATATAATGGTCTCTTTGCTTCAATTAGAGTAAATTGACTCTTTTTTTTTTTGGAAAAATAAAAAATGAAATAGTCTCACATAAAATAGAATAGAGAGAAAATATAAATTTAATTATTTATGTATTATTATTAATTATGCGGGTGTTTAAATGATTAAACACATAAATAGTTATTTTAATTGTCCTTATTTTTGTTTTGACATTTTATCTTAGTCATGTTCCATTTTAATCCACTAGCTTTACTTTTTATGCATCATTTAGATACAAAATGTGATTTATTAATTTTTATTCTAATTTTTGTTGTTCAAATGCAGTTTTGCATTTTAAAAGTCGATATTTATACGTTAGCTTTTATAAAAATACAAAATTAGCGAATGAACATCAATTTTAAAAGAAAAATTCTATATTTTTGTGTGAAAAATATTCTTTCTTAATAATTATTATCAACCTAACGAAATTTGTTGAGTTTTATCATTTTTTTTTTGTAGTGTTATATTAGCAATGAACAAAAATTATTTTTTATCCACACTAAAAATAATGTTTTTTATCCATACCAATTAAGTTAAAAATTTAAAATCAAGTATTTACGTTAAATACAGATAGCTTGGATAATATGAAAAGAAAAAATCAAATATGTGATGTTATTTCATTTAACTAAACGTTTAAGAAAGAAACTAGAAACACTTCCATCGATTATTTTTCACGCAAAAATATAAATTTTAAAATAAATTAACAAACACGTGGAGATTTTAAAGTTATAAAACTTCAGTCGAGGAACATAAATAAAAATAAAAAAAATCACAACAATTAGTACTTTGTGTTTAA
>JAABOM020000001.1:38245318-38269195 GCA_011800125.2 Solanum clarkiae | reverse complement strand
AACTTGTCATTTATATGGTGGACTTGATTAAGAAATAAAGTTATGTCTTTGCTATCAGCTATAACTTTTAGTATAATAGTAAGCGGTTGATCCGAACAAGTGATATCAGAGTCAAAGTCTTTGGTTCGATTCCCACAAGCAACATGATGCATGGGGCAGGTGTTAGGAAGGGGATTGTTGGTAATGCCAACATCTCGCTTATAGCTAGGCCCATGAGGAGACTAGGGTAGCCCGGGTCAGAGTCATGAACGAATATAACGTTTGGGGGAGGATTGTTCGTAATGCCAACATAGCCCATGGCCAAGCCCATGAGGGGAGTAGGATAGCTTGGGTTGGAGTCATGATCGAATACAGCATTTACGTGATGAACTTCGTTAAGAAATAAAGTTACGTATTTACTATCTGCTATAATTTTTAGCATAATAATAAGTATTTAATCCTAACAATATATTATACGATATTCTTTGATTGATAACGTTACCTTTTTTTCATGTCCCCATAATACTTATTTTCTAATCTACTCCCAATTGTTCCCATCCACTTGTTCTGCTATGATTCATTTATCTTCAGGAGAGGGAAGAAAATAGTAAAGGATAACAAGACTGAAGTATTTTATTTTTTGGGTGTGTTTGATACAGAGTTAAATATTTCTTTGAAAAATGGAGTAGGATATCTTTACTCAAAATATGATTCTTTTTTGTTTACTTTCCTTTTTGGGGCACGGGAAGGAAAAATGAGGAGGAGGATTACAATTACAATGTAGAAAATCGGACCCTCACCAACAAAGTGAAAGTTCAGGTAATCAACCAATTGAGATACTAAGATTCCCCTTGTTTACTTTCTAATGTGTGATAAATAATAAATAAAATATTAATTTTAAAATATTTATATATAACTAACAAAATAGTACAAAGTAGAATATAGTAACAAAATTCAAAAAAATTAAAAAAAAAATTTATATGATGTAGTAAGGAGCGAGGATGACCTAAAGGTGGGACGATCAAGGGTGGGAGTTGGAGCGGTATTGGGTGGATAGAGAACAAATAATGAACTTGAAATATTGCTCATGAAATTTGTTTTTCATTTTTTCTTAGAAAAGTCATTAACTTTACACAACTATTATGAAAATTTAAAATCCAAAATTTTCAAATTTTGTTTTGGATGTCAAGTTGCCCAAAATTTACACAACCCAAGTTTTTAGTCATGAAAAAATATTTCCACATTAAAATTTAAGATTATTTCATTTTCAGGAAAAACAATATGGAAAGGCCCATGTTTTGTCGGTCTAGATATTGAAGTTAAAAAAACAGTTTACTTTCTGTTAATAAACCGTCGGTTACACTCCAACTACAGAAAGCCAGGATTCATGTTTACCTTTTTCTATTTTATTTTTAAATTCTATTTTATTTATTGCATCAGGCTTTATTTACACTTTATCATCTTTATAATAGCGTCATCCTAAAGAAAAATAAATATGCCTGTAAAAAGAGATAAAGTTGTTACAATAGTTTCTTTTTCTTTTCTGCAAAAGTAACATTAAAAATGTTTTTCAATTATGTGAAATTGAGTAAATATTTTTTTTCAATTATTAATTTAACTAAAAATGGCTTCTGTAGGCAATAGTTTGATTCAAAAATGCCTCTAACATTAATAGTTTAATCCAGAAATATCCCTATATTATTACTTAATAAGTTAAAATGCCATTTCCTAAAAAAAAATTATTTCTTTTCTTTTTTAATCACATTCTGTTCCTAATAAATTTAAACAACTGTATTCTTATTTCTTTTCCTGTAAAATCACTTTAATTAATTAATAAATAAATATTTTTTCTTGTTAATCTCATTTTATTAATTAGAAGTAGAATAACTATATGTAACTTTTTAACTGATAATATTGACCATATATATAAGATCACGTTAATTCCATTATTAATTTTTATTTGATCCATTAAATACCCGACACTTTTTTAGATCAAATTGTTAATTGAGAACATTTTTGTTTAATTTTATATAATTCAAGGACTTCAAAAAAAACTTTTCCACTGTTTACATGTGTATTTGGTTATTTAATTATTTAATCCAATTTTGGACTAGCGACATGTGGGTAGTTAAACGTATTGAATGTGATGAATAGTGCAAATAGAGCTATTTGAGTATCATCATCAAATAATTAATTTAGGAAAAGACATCAGAATTATTATTTATTAATTTATATATTCTTATCCCTCAATTAAGACATTTAAAAAGGACACCATAGTACTTGCGCTAGTGTACACTGATGTTTAGTGACCACTCACCAACCGAAGTGTGCAGTCTTATAGTAAAGGTTTATTTTTTAAATTAAATGTATCGTGAATAGTTAAACATAAAAAATAGTCGAATTTGAGGATAACTATAAGTTAACATGTCGGTTTCTGTTAGCGCAATTGGATGGTGTCTTATTATAATAAGTAGATGCAGAATAATATTCATGATGGTGCTTTAAGATATTAATATATTGTATTTATGATCTGAAAGAGTTTATCAACAGATCACTATCGATTTATTTTTGAGTGAGGTAAAACACAATAATTTTTCTCATTACTAGCTAGATGTTATTATTTTGGTTGAAATACTCAAAGAAAAAGATTGAGAAATGTGATGACACTGAAATTACAGATATTTCTTTACGAGTAAAGAAATAATATAAAAATGCTTGATTAAAATCTTCATATTCAACTTTTCACGTAATGAATTCAAATTAGTTAAATGTGTGAATTTTGGATACTGAACACTTGAAGAAGAAAAGTAAAGAACCTACAACCACACAAATCCTTAACCAACTTTACAAGATCTACAAACAGTAAAATCAAATAGATTTTTGTTGTGCTCTTTTATTTTTTGGATTTTTGTTTGAGTGGGATGGGAGAAAAAGATTGTACATGATTTATGTAGAGTTAGAATAATAGCTAGAAATTGAATTTTGGAGATTTTTTTTATAAATTTGTTTTTAGTTTGATGCTGGTAATAACCGATTTTCATGTTGATATTTCAAAATATCAACATACCGTGATCAAAATTAAAACGAGTTTATCAAATAGATCAGTATTAATTTATTTTTGAGAGAATCGATGAATTGTAACTATCTTAGCTATAGATGTTATTGCTTTGATCAACAACAACAACAATAACAACAACATATCCTATAAAATCCTCTAAGTAGGGTCTGAGGATGGTAAAATATACGCAAACCTTACCAGTACCTCGTAGAGATAAAAAGGTTGTTTCCACTATTGCTTCAATCAAAATATTAAAATGAAAGCATTGAAAAATGGGACGGCATAAAAATCACATCCCCCTACTAACACATGAAAAATATAGGAAATTCTAGAATTTTTCTAGTCAATTTTCATGAAGAAAATTCAAAATTAATAGAATTAATAAATTTCGATCATCCAACCTTTGAAGGAAAAAAAAAAAAAAGCAAACTTGCAACCACACAAATCCTAGACCTACTTTACAAGATCTACAAACAGTAAGATCGAATAGTTATTTGTTTTGCCCCTTCTTTTTTTTTTTTTTTTTTTTTTGGATTTTTGTTTGAGTGGGATGACAGAAAAGAATTGTGATTTTGTTTATATTTAGAGAAAGCATGGTACTAAATAGTGCAGAAATGGGACAGATTATCAATTCATGACATAAAACTAAATATAGAAATAGACATAAAAATAAATTCATGCTTAGTATATATTCTTTCATATTTGAGACAAGGATTTTTCAAAAGCACACTATCTATTTTTATGAAATAATAATAACATCTTCATACATTTTATCCTCCCCAGATCTTACTAGTGAAATTTCACTGAATATGTTTTTATTGTTGTTGTAGTATATTCTTTCAATCCACTTTTACTTTTAGTTTGAAAAATCAAGAATATCAAATGATATTTTGATATATTTCAGAAATTTTTAGTTTATGGTTTTAAGATTCAATTTTTTTTCTTCTTTCTTAAATTTTAAATAAAATCAAAATAGGAAAAATACATTAAAATGGATAAAATATTATTTATTTTTTAATATTTACATAACTTATAACAATCAGAGATGATACATTAAAATTATTAGTCCCCTATTCTATTTTATATGACATCCTTTCCTTTTTAATCCGTCCAAAAGAAAATATCACATACTCTAATTGAAAATAATTTTAACTGTAAAACTCTTCTTTTATCCTTAATAAAATAATTTTTTACTATAAAAATATCTAAAAATTATTTTAATCACAAATTTTAAAAATATTTTTATTTTTTTAAATTCTCCAGACCCCACTTATGGGATTGCACTGAGTATGTTGTTGTTGATAAATTCTCGGTTAAGTTTTGATACACATGAAATGGGAACGAAAAATTATTTAATTTGTTGGCTCTCAAAAGGCGTGTCAAGTCAAGAATAGATGGAGTATTAAATAAAAGGAGAAATTAAGGATGCTGTCATTAGCTAAGTGGACATACCAAACAATTAATAAAAACGATATCTACAAAAAAGGACCCACCAATTGTATTGCTGTAATTGGCCCGTATACTATTACATATTTTTTTTAAAAAAAAATGACACGAATTTCAGTTTGCACCATAATATTGTGGGAACACTTAAAACCTTATTCTTGTAGCATATTTTTTTCTTCCTTGTGTACTACTTTTATGTCCACATGGAAAACTCCAAATCATTTTTTTTGTTTCTTCTTCTTATTGAAAGTTGAAAGCTTTAGACACCATGCTGTTTAGTGTGTGAAACACTAATTTCTAGTAAATTGAGTGAATGCAAGTCAAAATATTATTTCCATGCAATGCTTAATCATGCTATAATTAATCTACGACAAAATTAATTAGAGTCTCAATCTTATCCTTTTAGACAAGATCAAAGGTTATATCTTGATGTGGGTTGTGCAGTCGACACGTGGAGGATGTGGTGTGGGCCTGTGGACCCACATGCGACCATAATCTTAAATAGAAAAGTATAGCAATCGAAATTTAAAGTAGAAAATTGGTAGATTATTGAATGTTGACATACTTCTAATAGTAGGATTTAGACATAGCATAATTTATTTTTCTCTAATATATTTCAATATTTGTCGCTATACTTGTTTTGTACATTATTATTTTGTTGGCTCATTTTCTTTCTTGCTTTCATGTGTGGGTTACATTTTCTCTAAGCGGAGCATCTATAGGAAACAACATTTCTACCTCACAAAGATTAAAGTAAGATTTGCATATATTTTATTCTCTAAATCCCACTTATAGAATTAAATTCGATACGTCGCCGTTGTGCTAGCTAATGCTCATGAAAATTTTGGGCATTACACAACAACATCCAACACAAAACTCAAGGCCTAACATTGAGCTACTCACCAAGACATTTAAGCTAAATGTTTTCTCATTAATGATATTTCTACCAGAATATGTTATTCACTGCATCTCTACGCAGATCTATCTATAATATGTGACTGCATTTACCTGAACTACAAGCAAGAGGGCCATTAAGATATTTATCAAAAACAAACAAAAAAAAAGTCCCTTCTTCCTGTAATGTAGGGAAAAAAAAAGCTTACTGTTTTTTGCTGGTGGGAATTTAAAGTGCTGTGACCCCAGGAGCACCAGATGTTTCTTATAATATCATAGTATCCTATTACTCTGCACATTTTTGTAAAGGGGACAAAAATTAGAGAAGCTCCAATAGACTAAAAACAGGATTTAATTTATATAAACTGGGGAATTATACAGTTCATGAATTATTATGACAAATTCATTCAACTACTAGAGCAGGGACCATACAAATGTACAAGTGGATGAACACATAACAGTCAGTAGCAAGACCTAGGCTGCACTCTAAAATCAATGTGATCCAGATCCAATATTGAAAGTCTAAAACAACAAAATCCAACATTCAAGTCTGTCAGACATGAACATATATCACATATACCAAGAAAATATGTATAACAAAACCCATCTCTTAATCGACGGGCAGAATCATCAAGTAAAATGTCTCATCATCTAGCTGAAAGTAACCACTCTAAAGAATAGTAGCTCTAAATCAAAACAAAACGTTTTAAAGAAAGGAATTAAAATTACAATTACAAAATCCAAGATATTTCAAATGTCAACCTCACTCAAGAAGAAGACATTATAACCAACCATATCTCTTGAGGAATGGTCTATAAACCTTCCAGAGAGGCATTTAAATGCTTGATGTCCTTCCCTCTCCCCCACAACCAAGGTGTGGCAAATCATCGTAGCAGCTACCTGCTGGCAGTCTCAACATATCCAGCGCCCCACTCTTCAACAACAGTGGAACTAGGCCAACTTTCACATTCACCTCAACTATTTAACCAGATTCCAGCTACATTCATTATCCTCACATGTACCAAGTAAATCTATCCACCAAAGCTAAGACAAATGGAAGATAAAATAACCTAAATAGGACTAAAGCAATGAGAATTTCAACTGTTCGAATACAACAGCAAATTTCTGGGAAATAAACATGTTTGAAGAGAATGATGCCTTTCTACAGAAGAGCTGCCTATGGGAGGCAACTTCCATAGAAATCAAACAAGTAAACCAGTCATACTCAGAATACTATTATAAGGGTATTATATTTCTATTCTTTGGTATCAAAGAAGAGTTACTGTAGAGAAAGCTGATTCTTGCATGAAGCCAAGTAATTGAGTTAAAGATATACAACCATCTGCTAGAAACCCGATGTTATCTTGAGAACAAGAAGAGTATTGACCGAATAGATTCAGGGTAAAACATGTAACAGGGATTGGTCCGACTCTTATCTTAACACTGTATTATAATGGGTAAGAATAACTTTGTTTACTCCAGTTAAAAGAAAGAAACCAGCAAGTTTCCATGCATAAACATGGATGGATTATCCAGTAATTACTAGAACTGAAATGCACTTGGCTGAAACAGATAAATATGCTTTCTTAAATCCTTACTACAGATCAGAAGGTGTATAAACCAAGAATGAGTGCCTGCTTGTGTAACTGTAGATGACTGTCCTTCCAACTGAGTTTGGCTGCAAATAGGCTAACTCCGAGAGCTTAAGAACTAAACCCTAGCAAAAACTTTACCTTAATTGAAGAAAGAGAAGCTAGTTCAGACTAAACATAAATCGTAAGCAATGAAAATATGTGAAGCTTTGGCATTCCAGACTGCAAATGGTAAACAGGGAGTTTAGTTTAAGGAGAAAAGTTACTACTCTCTCTCTTTTTTTCTTGAGAAGGTAATATATTTGTATGTACAAAGCATACTACACAAAAACTGTGCCATCATCCATATTTTTACAGTATGTTGCAATATAGATCGAGTATACTGTTGTTAGGATCTTCTAATACTACATAGATGGAGTACATCATTCTGATCTTGCAAATACTTGCACACCAGGACCCCTTCCGTTTATTATTGATAAGTGCAAGTAAAGAAGAATCCAACTACAAGTTTACAAAGACACCTTGTCAAGTCAGCATCAGACTACTAAATCAATGAGAACTAGGTTTGTTGGATCAGTGACAGTCACCTTTCTTACTTTTCAGTGGTCTCGTTTCTCAGACATGAACTTTTCCATTTCCAATTGAAACAAAGGAAAAATTACTAGATTGAACCCCAATAGTTGTCTTTTTAGATTTACATAAGTCAATGACTTATTAAGTCCTCCTCCGAAGGGTATTTCTATTTCAGCAATAGAGAATCCAATTCCAGCGGAAGACTATGGAAGATACGGTATAAACTCCAATCTCCTACAGATAATCGAAGGCTATTTGCTGCGGGACCAGAGAATCAATGTGATCTTGATCCAATAATGAAAAGTCCAAAACACCAAATCTCAACATTCAAGTCTGTCAGACATGAACACTAATATCACATATACCAAGAAAAACCTGTATAACAAAACCCCATCTCTTCATCAACGAGCAGAATTACCAAATAAAATGTCTATCGTCTAACTGAAAATCACCATTCTAAACTAAAGTAACTCTAAATCAAAAGGAATAAAAATTACAACTCCTAAATCAAAGATAGTTCAAATGTCAACCTCACTTCACAAACAAGAGGGACAAGATATCATCACCCATATATTATAAATATGCCACATTTCATCGGCCAGTATTACTGGAAAAACAATGTATAAACCTTCCAAAAGGAAACTCACATGCTTGGTGTTTGTAAGCATTTCAATTTTGATTTATTACACCAGTAGGGGAGAGGATACTGTAGATTATAAATATGAGGTCCAGTACCCACTCTTCAATAACGTTGAACATGAGGGAGCTTTTACTTTCACCTAGACTTTTTTTGCTGGATACCTACCACCTCCATCACTATCACATGCATCGAGTGTTCAAATACTCTCGGACTAAAGCAATGATAATTTTAACAGTTCAAATACAGCAGCAGCAGATTTTTAAGAAATAACTGTGTTTCAAAGAGAACAATTTTGTACTATAATGAACAGTTAAGTATACATCCTGGAATATTGCTAGAAATTTGATGCCTTCCTACGGAAGAGCTGCCTATTGGACGCAACTGCCATAGAAATCAAAGAAGGAAAAATCAATCAGATACTCAGAATACAATTAGAAAGCCAATATGCTCCTGGGCTTTGGTACCAAAGAAGCATTTAATGTACAGAAAATGGATGGCTTTCAGTTAAAGATATTACAACCATCTGCGACAATCTGATGTTTTCTTGAGGGCGAGGAGAGTATTAATACAATAGACGCAGTGTAACACATGTAACAAGCTTGACCTGACTCTTTTTTTAACCCTGTATTATACTGGTAGGAATAGCTCTGTTTGCTCCAGTTAAAACACAAAACAAATAAATCAATAAGTTTCCACAAATGAACATAGATGGATTGCCAGTACAATATTGGACTAACTGAAATATGCTTTTGCTTGAAAAGAATAAACTATTTCGTAAATCTTACTACAGATCAGAAGGTGTATAAACCAAGAATGAGTGACTTTGTGTATAACTGGAGATGAAGGCCCTTCCAACTGAGGTTGGTTGAGAATAAGCTAACTCAGAGCGTTGAAGAACTAAATCCTTACAAAAGTTTTCCCTGAATTGAAGAATGAGAAGCAAGCTCAGACAAAATGTAAATCATAAACAATGAATATATAAGTGGAGCTTTGCACATTCCAGACGGCAATGGCAAATGGGGAGTTTAATTTAAAGAGTGCAGTTACTAACCGCTTCTTTTTTTTCCTAAGAAAGTAACATATTTGTACATATATAAAGTAAACTCTACAAAGCTGTGCAGTATCCAGATTTACAGTGTGGAGCAATATAGATGGAGTACACTATGGTAGAATCTTCTCATACTACATACATAGGAGTCCACCATCCATTGGTCTCATTTCTCAGACATGAACTTTTTTGTTTCCAACTGAAACTAAGGGGAAATTACTAGTTTGAACCCCAACAGTTGTCGTTAAAGATTTAGAGAAGTCGATTCCTTATTCAATCCTCCTCTGAAGGATACTTCTATTTAAGCTTTAGAGAATCCAGTTCCAGTGCAAGACTAAGGTATGGTATGAAGTCCAATCAATCTCCTCCAACAGACAATAGAGGGTTATGACCTGACCATCAGTCCATTGTTTCATTTTATATAGTCTAACCCTAACCCCACATTTGACAACCATAATAAGCTCTTAGGAGATATTAACTTCATTAAGCATGCAACATGCTTTCAAGGAACCATAACTCTGAGAAAGTGAAAGGTGTTACCTGGCAGCATCCAGCAAATAGCTGGCTATATGTTTTCTTCTGTTGGAGGGAGTTACCCAAATGGCTCTAATGCCACAAAACGCTGATACAGCTTCCTTCTCACACAAGACTAGTCCACTGACGCTTCCATTGGATTCTTCACGACTTTTAGTTGAGTGGTTTCTTCCTACCATTTCCCGCTGGAAATTTACTCCCCCAAATTGGAGCGTGGTTGAAGTCCGTCTTGCTTCCTTCTGAGGTGAAACATTGCACCTGCTGCCCTCTCGACTGAGGAGAATCTTATAAGCCTTCTTTATGGGCTCTGCTACAAGACATCCAGTTATTCTTTGAGAAGATATAAACAGATACACCTGTTCACAGGAAAAATATTTCAGAGTTTCATTCATATAGCTAGTCAAACTCAGACTGTCACATAACCAAAGGGATAGTTCTTCATAAAATTTAGCCAGCAAAATGTGGACACCCATTCAATGTCATAGGATGTTTAAGAAGTCTCATTGAACTCAAGTAACTTAATACTCTATCTATTAAATTAAATGTAGCAGAGAGTAGGAAGCAGGACAGTTGAGATATGCTATTGATTAGTCCAAAATTTTCACCAATAAAGTGCTTCTATTACGATAAGTTTCTTATAATTGCAAGAGAAGGAAACCTTGCATAACCGATGATATATCCACCCATCTCCAAGTTCCATCTCCATCATCTTCACAACTTCCTGTACCTGTCAATAACACACACTCTCTAAGTCTATGAACTATGTTTAACTAGAGAAATATCAATTGTAAAGTCAAAATATGGTTTTCATGTATGATCAAATAGTATATAAACCTTGTTTTTTTGAGGAGGAGGGTCATCGTCCAACACCAGGATAATGCGTCCAATTTCAAGTGAAGGAATTTGAAGATTTCTTTCATTCCTCCAACCCTGGAAATTTTATCAAAGCCCAGTAAGATAGAACTTTAATCTTTTAAAACTTTATTTCATCAAGCACAATAGAAGTCTGTTGCGAATTACCTTAAATGGAATACCATGCGTATAACTCTTGTGAAATGTCTTATGAAACTTTTCATCCTCTTCATCACCTCTGGCATACTTGAAGCCACAGACAGTACAAGTATGTAATAAAAAATCAGACTGACCTAGTTCCAAATAGAATTGACTGTACTTTCTCTTCTTATTCAGAACTTTCCCAGACTTTGCCAGCCCCAGATTTGGAACAATATTCTCTGAGTCTATTTCCTTGGATGCTTCACCAATTGAAGCACCATTCTTTTCACTGCAAAATTAGGTTAGCATAAACAAAGAACTTGAAGAGGGAATAACAAGGGTCATTAATGTTAGGTGGTAACAACTCTGATATATAATTTCCCTTTAAACACATGCTAGCCCAATTTAGCATAAAACCTATTTGTTCAAGAAAATTAAGAAATATCATGTTATGATCAAACTTTCGGATTCCAAAGCATTAAGATTTGTTTAATGGTGTGATTTTAAGAAACTGTTGTAAAATCATTTGTCATAATCTGCGTTAAGTGCTATGTTTCTCTTAAAATAGCCATGTCGCCCTTTAGTTGTAGAGAAATAGAGAGAAGGCTATTACAGTAAATAAATAAGGTAATTTAAGTAGATGGCAGACATGCTGAATGTATATGTGTTGGCTAACATATTTGTCAATCGATCATCTACATTTCATTTTACAACAATACCTTCTCTTGTTTTGGAGGGCAAAAATTGACTAATTTTAGTTGGGATCCAAGAAGTGGTGACAAATGGCGAAACAATTAGGTGGAGGTGATCAAATTGACTGAAACTCGTAAGGTAAATCTACACGTGTTGGTGTTACTAGTTATGATTTCAGTCACATTGTCCATGCCTCTGCTCATATCATCTCTGAAGTCTCTATCAATGTTTATGATATTTGGAATATGAGCTAGGGGAAGATTCTCTAGCTTTGAGTGATCAATATGCCAGGAATACTCAAACATATGGATGATCTCCACTGCCTCCCATCGGTATAGCAGCCACATGTTACTGTGCCACGATCAGATTTAAGGAAATGATAGCTAAGATATATAAAGAGGGATGTGCATATACAGTTGATGGCTGAAAAAGGAAAAGAATTAAGTGAAAAGAAATGTGGCAACAAATATCATACCAAATTGAATATTGAGGTCTTCGCTGGTATGTAACCAGAATTTCTGGCTGTACCCTCCCATAATCAAAATCAATGATGCAACATTGAGATGGATTTGTACTCTTGCGTGTAGGAGATGAAGAAGAGGGCTTGAAGAAGCTGCTGATCTTCGATTGCATGCTTCAATTTCTCTGTTTCTCCGATATCCTCTCAACCTTTTTCACCTTTCACCAATTGTACATTGTAAATGTCATATGAAAAATTTTGTCATAGGGCCATTCTACCCCCAAAAAAAAATGGAAATAGCAGTCATATTGGCCTTAAAATAGGGGGTTACCTTCAAACCCTTCACTTAATATCAATGATGACACAATAACAACTAAGCCTGGTTACTTGAGCCTAACTCAAACCCAAAAAATAATTCCTAGTTCCTAAGAGTAGAATTGTCCAAGTTCATACAACCAGACCGTTGGTTCGTTCACCAATCAACGTGGGACTCTAACACGCCCTTCACACCCAGGCAAAACTGGAGCGTGGACGGGAGGCCAAAAAAGTGATGGACATAACTCTAATATCACAAACAGCAATGATACTTCGACCTAATTCAACTCAAAACGATACTCATGAAGGTAGGACTACTAGAGTTCATCCAATCAATGTGTAACTATTAATACAGTCTAACAAGCTCATTGACATATGTCAATTAAGAAAGAAAAAAAACGCAAAAATCAAAAGCTGCCCTAACAATGGATTTTTTTTCCATCCTAACAATGGCGATGAACTATTGAAGCAGTAGTAATTAAACAGATGAACCAGAAACAACACCAGAATAAGCAATTCTGCAGCAAACATGAATGAAAAACAAATAAAGGAAAAAAAAACTCACCGATTTCAAGAGTATTTCTGAGAGTCAGTATGAGAAGAAAACGAGAAGGACCTTTGCAACACTCTGCTTCTTTTCAATTCCTTTCTTTCGGGGATTTGGCGGCTTTTGAAATTTGGCGCCTCGTCAATTTGGGGCAAAATTTGGTTTTCTTATTTGGATTTCTTTTTAGAGGATTGTGGATGAGGATTATTTTTTCAAAAAAAAAAAAATAAGAAAAAACTAAAACATGTAATTTGGCAGGAAAAATTTATTAAAGTGTATTTTTTGAGAATTTTAAAAATATATAAAAGGTATATGTTAATATTCACTACTTGCGAGAAAAATGTGTAATTTTTAGTGTTGTCTTCTAAGAGTTTGTAAAAAAAAAATTTTAAAGATATTCAATATTCACATAAGAGTCTTATTATTTTGGATTTATATCGTCTAGGACCTCATTTGAAAGAAGTTTGTAATTAATTGTTTGTTTTTTTTTTTTTGCAGTTGACTTACATCTCAACTTTGACGTGATCACACTATTATGCTTGTAAAAGTGTGCTTGGTATTTATCTCGCATAATAGAGTTAATTAAGTAGTTGAGTGTTGTCTTGTTAAATATTTTCATGTTAGTAGTCGTAATATTACTCTGATAATATTATTTTATTCGATTTATGTTAATATTTTTTTGATTGTATAGATATCATATTAGTTTGTTATAATTATTTTTTTTTGGGTAAAAAATACTTCGACATTTTTTTTTAGCGATTATCATGTTTACGATCATTCGAAAATACCTATTTATCTTTATCATTTTTATGCTTCAGTTGTAGATTGTCGTGTGTTATTTTTTTATGATTTTAAAAAAATTCTGCATTGGGAGTCCAAATGTCAGAAAGAAGAAGAAAACCACGTGGAAAAAGAAATCTATAACATACAAAAATAGAATTAAAGGAAAGAGGTTGATATTCATTTCTTCCGCCATAAACAATGAACGACAAACTTGTAAAATTCATTAACCAACACAAAGTCACTTACCATTCTTACCTTGAATCTCGCTTTTCTTTTATCAGTCCACACCTTTCAATATTAAAATATATATATTCATACATTTATCCAAATTCATCATTTACTTCGAATTTCACTACACATTCTTCTTAATTTTTTCTCCTTCTATCTTCTTCTTCTTCAGTTACTAGTATCTGAAAAACCAAATATATTTTTTTCGCTCGCAAAATCCAGGTTTATGTTAAGGATAACGCGAGCAAAGTTTTGAAGAAATTCAATGGCGGCTGTTAAGCGAGTGATTTCATTAGGTGTTAACTACGGTATTAGTTTGTCCAAATTGCAAGGGATTAACAATGTAGCCATTAACGTTCCTGCAGTTTCATTGCTTGTAAATAGGTCACAAATCACAGAGGATGGTTATAATGTCAAATTTTACAGTTCGTTTTCGTCGAGATCTTCTCTTCATAAAAAGTTTGATTATCGGCAGATCTCTCAGATGGCTAAACCGGATAGCAAACGTGCCTTTCTAGTTGATACATTAGCTATGGTAATTTTCCTATTTTGTTTCTCCATTGTTCAGTTTCATGGTTCTAAAATATGAATATATGATAGTCTCTATAACAATGTTATTTGTCCTAATATTTATTTCGATTGTTATAACAAAATATTGTTATAGAGATTGGTTCCAGAGAAAACCTAGTTGTTATAGTGAAATGTTGTCATAGAGGACGGACGACATTTATAGAGAGTTCTAACTGTAATTTACAGTTTTAGGCACTGCTCTGGTTTGTTCGTGTTAACTTGAATATGTTTATAAGCTTTCTACTAGTTGTTTTTTGCTTTGTTTAATATTGGTCTGAGATGAGTTTAAATGGAGCGAAATTGCTAATGAGGATTTCTATAACCAACCTCAACTTGTTTGGAATAGGTACGAGTTGTTGTTGTTATAATTAGGAAGTTGGTGTGTTGACAGGTTCGTAGATTAGAAGCACAAGGCGTACCTTCAAAGCAGGCAGAGGCAATAACATCTGTGATCATGGAGGTTTTAAACTACAGCTTGGAAAATATTGCTCGTTCGTTTGTTTCACTAGCTGAAATGCAGAAAGTAAGAGATTCAATGATAATTTTTATTTTTGGTTTATAGCAATGTAACATCTTTGTACCAATATGAAATGTTCTTTTGTTTGTTTGCCTTTGTAGTCTGATTTGGTTCATGAAGCCAATCTTTCCAAGTTCAAATCCCAAGTACAAATTTCTCAGGTAAATATTTACCAAGATCGAATTTTCAGAAGGTTTCATCCTGTTATGTATAGCAATCTACTTTTTTATTTCCTGTTTGTAGAATAATTACTCACAACATCTCAAATATAGAATTGTTGATCCTCTTTTCGGCCTATTTGGAACAATAGTCTACCTTTGTCTTCTCTGGTTCGGAAATTGTAATGCGTGGAGATATATGATTTTGAATGCTGTTTGGAGTTAAATAATTCAATTGTTGAGTTTGTGAAAAGAAGCAATCCTGCTTATGCTACTAAGCATTTTCTTTTAGTTGATTTTAGGTTGGTGTTAACTGCTAGATGTATTAACTTAAAGTTGGAGAATCACACGACTTTATTGAGAGCTGTTAGAAAATATAGAACTGGTTAGACATTGCATGGCGAAACACACAATTAGCATGTAAAAGGAGAAGAAGCTCTCTATTTCAGCTACCATAATGTGGCAGTTCCTCTCTTCTACCCCTCTCATCAGGCAATGATTAAGGATTCTACGGTAGGATTTTGAGTTGAATCTGCGTAGGACTGTGCACATATTTCTTAGGATCTAGAGGCAGGACTATTTGCTGGTTATTCCCATTTCGGAACTCCTAATAGATACATTAAGTTTATTCAAGTACTTGGTGGTTCATGAATCTTCCATTCCTAATCATCTGTTGCAACAGTCACTGTCTCTGATATTATATAAAGATATGGCACCTGCCCATAACTCAATCCAAAAGCTAGCCCATGAGGTGAAGATTGCCTAAGTTCATATAAGCAGATCATCCGTCCATTTCCCCAACCAATATGGACCTCTAATTCAGTCTAACATGCAGTGGAAAAGGGACATATTCTTCAAATTCAAAATATATTACCTTAGTCCTTTACTCGTTTTAGTTTAAGGACGCACCATATTGATCAAAATCATGTCAGGAAGAGCTTTCACTAGAAGTTCACTGACCTCATTTTTAGAGATCTAAGCACAATCCTTCAAAAATTTTCTCAAAATTCTTGTAGATGGTTCCTACTAGTTCCTATTATTTTTTCATAAATAATACGCCAGTAGTCAAATATTGTAGTTTAATACTCGTGATTTCAAGTTTGTTCTGACATTTTCTCAGAATTTAGAATTTGATGCTCAAAAGACTAAAGCGTAGTTGTTGTTGTTGTTTGTTTGTTCAAATGACTCTCTGTAGTTCCAGAGACACATTCCTTATCGGTAAACTTTATCTGAATATATCCAAACAACAGTGTCTATCATTTATTCAATGATTCCTTAGATAGGTTCTAATAATATATCCAATTCAGGAAAGTGGTTTCTCTATAAAGCTATTGATTGGATCAGGTTGTGTATCCCTTAATCAACGCTCGCTACATCCAGAGTCTTATGAACCGATCAAATGAAGAACCAAACAAATCTAGTTAAACTTGCAAAAAGGAAGAATGATGGACTATGTCACACTGTGATCTACGCATTGGGAGTTAAATTTATAGCATCACTGTATCCAACTCTTTTTCACTAGGCTACAGCCTCTGTTTAACTGGAAAAATTAGCTTCAAGGAGCAATCCACTTATGCAATTCAAGCTGTTTATTAAATCTTCGCTACAGAACAATTCTTAAGTAATGTTATATTACTCATGATATATACGGAAAGGCTGGTGGCTTGACATGAAGTTCTCTGGTTGCAGGAAAATCATTTTACTCTTCTGCAACATGAAACTGAAAAGTTCCGGGATGATATTGAGAAAGTGCGTACAGAATTGAGGTACATCTAAATTGTGTAAAATCTGATTTTACTTTTGATTGCATGATTTGTGAACCGCTTATCTGCTGATATAGGTATGAGATTGATAAGCTTACTGCTGGTCAACGTTTGGATTTGAATCTCGAAAGAGGGTAAGACTACGACATTTTTCAACTCCATAATAAATCAATTGACTAGTAATGGCTCACTCCAAATTGCAACTGATTGCAGAAGCATTCGCAATGAGCTTGCTAAGCAGAGTACAGGGACCACCGACCTTACTAACAAGCTTGATCGAGTAAGTGTTTTCTCTGTAGTTACTTCTAGCTCAGACTCTCTGTCTATATATGTATAAAATGAGTGTAGTATAATAAAATGCTTTCAAAACTCACTATGGTCTGTGAATATTGTGATACATAAAATAGGAAATCCATGCCATGAGGGCTCAACTGGAAGCTGGAAAATATGAAGTGATCAAATATTGTATAGGAAGCCTTGTGTCCATCTCAGCTGTTGGCCTTGCTGTGCTTCGGTTATATACTTAAAGAGCCTCAAAAATAGCAAGAAATATAGCTGTTGAGCAGATGTCTCCTCAGAAATTGGCAGAGAAGTTAACAACTTTGTAGAAATGAGTATTATAATTTAACATACTGTATCTTATTAGGTAAGAGTTTTCTTATTTCTTTTATTACATTTTTTGAAGATACATTATAAAAAGAAAAAAACTTCTCACAATACACATTCTCTCAATCATAGCCTCATTGTCTAAGCTTCTAGAGGCCAAAAAGAGAACTTTTTGGAGAATTTTTTTGTCTTAATGAATGGGTCTGGACAGTCTATCTATTTATATGAGATAGTAATAAGGACTACATGTATTTTATCCTTTCACTAATAGTTATTGTTGCAATTAAGGAACCAAATCTTTGTGCACCAGAACTAAAGAACCAATAAATTACCTTTCTCATAATTGTCAGAAACCAGAGATAACAGCTAGCAATCCACTGTATAATGTTTTATTTTTTACCCAAAATAATGATTGGATATAATAAAAATAGGGTAAGAAAACGACAGTTATGGGCAGAAGAACCCCATGTTCTTTCATTACAGTTAGCACGTCCTTAATGATTCCTAACCACTCCACCATTTCACATGTCCACATGAAATGCTTGCTCCAACATTATTTATTTGTACTCCATATTTATATCCATTCAAAATTAATCTTACAATAAAGGTTAACCATAAAAATATAAATTTACATCATATACTCATAATGTATCTTGCATATACTTCTCTCTAAACATGAAACGTGCGTAGTTTTCTATGTGGGTGTTTTCACCAAATCAAAAAATTCAACATCGCTCGTTGAAAATTAGGTAATAAATATTCTTATGAATATTTTTATCTTTTATTAATTGGTTTGGTGTAAATACCATATGAGGTAAGTTTTTAGAATAGCATATAATCACTCAAAAATATCTTAATTATATTCCATAGCTATATTTTGGGTAATTACATTTCGAAACTATAGTTATAGCAACGTTTGTATAATTTACTCTGTGTTTGTATAAATTTGTATAATTCGCTATACAATTCACAGTTTTTGTATAGTGTTTGTATATTTATCTATACAATTCATGCATAACGTTTGTATAATTTGTTATAAAATTCACAAAGGTTGTATATTTCGTTATACAATTTGATTCACACACAACTTTTGTACAATCACGCATAACATTTGTATAAATCGCGCGAATTATACAAAACTCAAACTGTAATTACAGCTAGATATTTTAAGCAAAGCATAATTAATTCAAACTATAATCATGTTAGCCAACTAACTAGTATATGTTTGCTTATTCATGCAATTTTATTTTTACGGAACACGACTCGCACTATTGATGGGCCATATGTGTACATCTATGTCTAATCCGGCCCGATTAGCCCATCCTTCCCAAGCCCATGAGAGGGCCCAACAAAATGGTCAATTTTAATTGGATAGAAGAATAGAGTGAGTCAGAAAGCATTAAAAGTGGTCACAAGTCATTACTAAAATTCAGAATAATTATAGAGAGAGATATTATTTCAAAAACAGGAAGAAAAGTAGGCATATATACCACACACCACACCACCCTTAGTGGGCTCCAACCCACCTAATGACGTAAATACAAAATGGGCCCATTTACCTTTGCCTTTCACGCTACGATAAACTACCACACTCACCAATGCATTGAATTTTCCCTCTTTTCTTTTTCTTCTTAAACAGTATTTTTTTCTGTTTCAATTTATATAACTCAACATAAAACATTTTAAACTAAAGAAATATGTTATATATTAAAATATTTCTTAAATTTAGTGATTTTTAATATATTATATATGATATTTAAAGTAAAAAATTATTCTAAATCAAAAAAATAATATTCTTTTTAAAATGGACTATCAAAAAAGCGAACAAATAAAATCGATGTTTAATGTCTTAAATCAATATTTTCTAGAAATAACCAAGTGTATATAGTTGATATTCAAAGAAGTGAAATGGCGGGGCATATGTAGACTATAAGTTAAATCATTGATAACTCAAACAGTTTTGACTCAAATTTTATGAGTTTCAAAAAATATATATGATATATAAAAATTAATTATTAAAACTTGAGAATAACTGTCTTACAATTGAAATTTCCTATAAAATTAAATTTTGAATAAAAAGAAGAATATTACACATACATTATATTTAGATTATTCTTCTTGTACATCCAACCAAAACTATAATAAAATATTTGTAGTTTGTAGAGTGTACAAGTACAAACAGAACAGTTAAAACTGGGACAGTTGCATGCATAGATGCTATCAACCAAAATAATCAATCACAAGACTTTAATTTCCATGATCACCACAATAAAAGCAACAACGGATGGTCAGAACACTATTTTCTGAAAAATCAAAACATTATATAAACTAAACGTATTACAGAATTTGTTTGGCTAGGAGTAAATTAGTTAGAAATTAATTATTTCAAGATAAATTAATCTAAAATAAATTATTCAATAGTCAGATAAATAATCTTGTGACAATCTAATACCAACAACCAAACAGGATATGGTGAAGCTTCATATCACCAACGACATGATATTAGATATAAAGAAATGAAGATTGTGTATATTAGGGCAGAACGTTAATAGGCAAGTAGATAGAATATTGTCCTGTCTTGTGATATATTAAGTTAGTAGGGCTAGTCATGTGTTTACATATTGTATGGTTACTGTCTGTCATTTATTTTTTTACTTTTGCTTTATTTATAAAATTATCGATTGTTTTTAATTCAATTGTTAGCCTATATCTAGTACTAGTATTTTTTTGCTTTTGAGTTGATATAATATGAATTGAGGAAGTTTCAACCTTTTTAATTTTACGAGATAATAATAAAATCTACATATATTTTATTCTCTCCACACCTCACTTGTAAAATTTCACTTGTCGTTGTTATCCTAAAAATACCTCAGGCTAAACTCCACTCCTAAAGACCGTACTTTATGCTGCAGTTTTTGTACTTAATTTGGCAAGAGAAGATATATTTTTTTGATGCATTTCATTTTTATATTTCCTTATATTATTTGAGCATTTCTACTTTCAAGAGTTGTCAGAAACCGCTCAACCGTTTTGAATTGTTCCAACCTACTTTATAAAAAATAAAAATAATGAAAACAAATGAATGGTTTCTATAAGATTGACCACTAAACTGCAAATAAATTACTAGATTTTGCACTGCAAAAAAGAGAATTTAAGAAGGAAAAAAGAATAAAGTAGCAAAAACCTAAAGTAAATTACAATAACCTCCCTAGGATCAAGACAAAGTCTACCCTCCTACAATCCACAATTTTTACCAAAAATTTTCACATCTGAACCGCAACCGAGCTAGACCTACTAGACCGCTTTTTCAACTGAACCGGTTCTCTTTCATTTCAACAAGTTGAAACCATAGAAGCTAGACCGGAGTCAATAAGCTCCCCGGTTTCCTTCTTCCGCCGCATCTCCAAAACTTTCCGGTGGCTATTTGAGTGAACTTCCACAGAAAAAGTTGGACTACAGGCCGGTCTATACTCAGGAAAAAGCCGACCGGACTTGTATCTAACACCACAAGCGTTGCACAAAGTTTTTGGACCCAGTGGACCGGCTCGCCACTGGGGTGTTTTCTGAACCTGACAATGAGTACACCGACGGCCTGAACCGGTGTCTGCTGATGAATTCTTTTTTGGCTTCTTCAACGGTGGCTTCTCTACGCTACAAAACACGTCACCGTCATAAACCGGGTTCGTGAAAAAACCCGAAGGGAACGGTGAAGAACCGTACGACGAAGAGGTTGGAGAAGAAGAGTCTCCTGAAACAGTCGACGTCGGAAAAGACCATGTTCTTCCAGCGGGCCTGGCCCGTTTGCTTCTCGGTTTCACCGGAAACGGCATAGGAAAACATGGAACTCTCATTTTCTTAACAACCGGTCTAACCACCGGTTCAGGGCGGAACTCCGGAAAACCACCGGTTTTGTCCTTGAAACTTCCGGCAGGATACAACAACGAGAATTCCGACGAAGTATCATCCACAAATTGGGATAACCATTCGAGATTCTCCAATTCATCAACCTGTTAAAATGTTTTTTTCATAAAAACCCAAAAATTACAACAAAATAAACGAAAAATTGGCAATTTTTGGTTTCCCAAGGCGAAGGCCATGAGATTTTACCGGAATAGGTAGTTGGCCGTCGAGGGACCCAAAGCTTTCTATGCCGGAAAAAGTTGAATCCTGGGAATAATTTCTCTTCTGAGAAGACCCAGAAAAAGAGGTTTTTTCATCATCTTCATGCAGTTCTGGGTCTTTGAAATCTTTGTCAGAAAAATCCAAAAGATCATCAACTGAAAAATCCTCACTCCCTGCGTTATTAATTCCTGTTACACACCATATATCATCAAGAAAAACTTGTTGGGTATTTTTCATAGCCATATCTGAAAGAAAACTAGATTTCAATGCTCTTGCTTCAATCAACTCCATGAGAAAAAAAAATAACAAACTGAAAACTAAGACCAAAAAACTTTTTTTCCTCAGAAAGGTACAGAGAAGATTACGTTGGTTTTATGGTAGAAAAATTGTGAAGAAGAAGTTGGAGAATTTCTGGTGAAGGCAAAAAAAAAAATTGAGAAGAAGAGTTTTGGGGTTAAAGCACTGAAAAAGGGGCGAAACTAGTGGGTGGGTTATTGTTTTTTTCCTCTTTTTATCTACTTTTTTCTCTCTCCTTTTTATGAAAAAATAACTGTAGAATTGAATAATTATTTTATTTTATTTATATTTTGGTTTTAATAATTGAAGGGTACTACGTATTTATTATTACGGTGGGCCGTTATGCATGAAATAGTAACTTACATATGTTGAAATGTTATTGGCTAATTGACAAGTCTTTTCTTTTGTAACTGGTCCAGAATTTCAAGTGGATTTTTTGTAATATTCTGCTTTTTATTTGTATTTGTTTAAAAAAATAAAACAATATGGATATTTATTTGATTTTATGGTTTACGATTCAAAGGCGGGGAAAGTGAAAATGAAAGGTTTTGATTAAAATTCAAAGTTTCTTAGAAGAAAAAAATAATTAAAAAATAAAAGGAAAATGGTCAAGAAGAGAGAACTATTCTAGAAAAGACAGCCCTTAGATTGTCTTTAAGTAATTAACCGCGTTGAATCCCAATTGACGTTTTCTTAACGAAGATAAGCTTTACTTAATATCAATCCATTTTAGTTATCATATTAATTAAAAAATAATAATTTTTAAAAAGTTAAAACATATCTAATTATTAATTTGTAACTTTATTCTTAATTAAAAGATACGGTGGAAAAAATAATGTTGAATTGAAATTAGAAACTATATAGGAATAATTAAATTAAATTATTTTTTAAGTTAATAAAGATAAGGTGAAATTTAAAGAAATGCAAAAGAAAAATAAGATAAGATCAAATGAGTTATAGTACAAAATAATGAAGTAATTAAATTCAATTGGCATATACGTAAATATATACGAGTTTAAGCAATAAATGGATCTCGATTTTATCAACGTTGAGCTACATATAAATTCTTCATTTTGTTTATTTTCAATTTTGTTTTCAGTGACGTAGTGGGAAAATAGGTAACAATTTTGGTGAAAACTCACCTTTTGACTTTGTGAAAATTAGTTTTACGTTGCACTTCATGAAATATAAAGTTCTAAAAGTAAACACATTTTTTTCCTTCTAATTTTGGGTAACTTTTTTGTTTGGTAGGTTGAAAGATAATATTATTCATATAGAACTACATTATTTTTGGCTACCATATCATTATTCGTAGAGTGATTTTTCTTTGAGTCTATTTTATTAATCCTTTTTTACGTGTTCAATATGTTTTGTTTCTTCTGTGTAAACATCAATTATGTTTTTACTAAATTTTCATATTTTATATAATTTGAAATTTTAGTTAAAAATTATTATTTAATTGTAAGAATAAAATTGAAAGTAAACTATCATTTCTTAATTTGCTTAAGTGGATAAGTAAACAATAAGATCTACTTAATAAGTAAATTAGTACATAAACTACCATATTACATCTTTTTTTTGCTCCAAAACAAACAATCAAAAAAAATAAAAAGTCTTGTATATGGGATCCATCTGGCCATACTCACCTTTTTTTTAAGAAATTTTTTCACTTTTTATTGAAAATTAGTGTTTAATCATAATAATTTAATATATTTAAAATTTGAAAAATACTCGAAATTTTGTTTCAAGTCTTTTGTTTTTCTTTCAAACAATTAAATAGTTTATCACCGAATATACTTATATATTCAACTTCATTTTTAAAAATTAAAACTAAAAAATATTTAATTTCTATGATCAAACACCTACTTAGTCCAATATAATCCTATCAATCAACAAATATTAGTAGATATTATTAACATATATAACAGAATGACAAAGATCTTGTCAAGAAATTTGAATATTTAGAGGGACTGATACTGGTTTGTGTTGACACCCAATTTTGACCGGCCTACAGTCCATTTTAGAGTATCTATTTATTAAAATAGATGTTTTATTTTAATC
>JAABOM020000001.1:38207067-38244162 GCA_011800125.2 Solanum clarkiae | reverse complement strand
AATTAGGTGGCGACTCCTAAAATCGAACTAATTTTTTCCAAAATTAAATCATTTTTCCATTATTCAAATCCCATTTACTTTATTAATTTTCATCGAGTTGCCGCGACGTTGCGCCTTCGGGATGTCAACAGTTTGGTGGGGTATTAGGTCAATAATCAAACCTTTAGTTGCGCAACACAATGATTATTGCTTTCATTGTGGTTTATCGAGAAGCATTTGCCTTCTTTTTCTTTTTTTCGAAATTTACGAAGGAACAAATTTGTCTATGTTAATATAAAAATATTTGTATATTTTTTTGAATCGGAGCAAATATTAAGTTAGACACAAGTATACTTCTTTTGTCTCATACTATATGGGTATATTTCTGTAAATATTTGTTCCATATTATATTAATACTTACGAAATTATAATAGAATCAATTATTGTTTTCCCATTTTACTTTCACCATTAATATAATTTTTGAAAATTTCAAGAGGTTGATTAATTACTTTCACATTCAAAGAGGAATGTTTACTTTTATATTTTAGGTACATTTTTTCTTACTTAATTTAATGGACATTGATATAAATAAAGAGTAAAATGATAAAATTACTAGTATATTAATGATTTATTAATCGCCATATAAAATAGAAAGGGTCCATATAATATGAGACGGAGATAGTAATAGAATAGAACTAAGATAAAATTTTTCTAGCCTATTTAAATTTGGAGCTTATAAGTCTTGGCCTCAAGAAAATCTTGACTCTTGTGGCTTGATAGAGATCCGATTGGGATCAATCATGGATCAAAAGTATTTGTTTAATTTAAAAATAATTAAAATTATTAGGCATAATTATTCTTCAATTTACAAATTTATTTTTATTTCGTTTACTTATTTATTTGTCAAAATAATAATTATTTTTTTTGTAAATATTGTCTACTAGAGGTATTGAACCAACTTCACTCACATTTAATTTGATAACCTTCTCATTTTTTTTTAATTAATAATATATTTCAAATATAATATTGTAATTAAAAATATGACTAATCATATGTATAATGTATATTATGATTTTTATAAAAAAAAAACTAAATATTAGTATGTATTTTATATAATTTTATTAGATATTTTAAAATTTAATTTATTGATTGAATTTTAAGTTTGAAAAAAAAAAAAGAAAGAAGGGTCAGTCTGCCCTAGCCTATGGCTCTTCAAGGCTAGGAGCAATGGACCATTTTCAAGTCCTTTCAAATAAAGAGTTGGGCCGTCAAATTCCATCAAATCCTTTGCCCCGTGAAACTAGATGGGGCTGACCTCACCCATTTTGACAACTCTAATAAAGAAAGATAAATTTGAATCATTTTAAATAGTATATGAACAAATTTAACTCTTCCATATTAAATTAATTGATATTGATATAAACATGAATTAATCGAATCAATAGGCTTCAAATTAAGTGGCTACAAATTAATCTTGGATAGTGTGTACAATTTAAATTTGATGTTGTTGTAACAATTAATTTGAAAATGAAAATCACACAACAATAGACTTTAAAATATTTTTTTAAAAATTCAATTTGTTTGTTTCATTTTAACTTGATATGATATTTTAAAAAGTAAAAAAATATTTTGAATCTTACAGTCTTAGTTATAGCCTATAAATATGTCAGATATAATAAAATATCATTTTGTTTCGTATTTTAAACATGTCACGTCAATACTATAAAAAGTTATCAATAAATAGAAGTAATATTTTTTAAATAAATTAAAAAAAGTAAGATGAACAAATTAAAATACGATATATACACATACACGCTCCTTCCTAATCTATTGCTACTATTATCTATCAAATATTTTCACTATTTGGATGCATTTTAAAGTTTAAATAGCTTCATGGTTTGAATTTCAAATTTGTGAAAAAGGAGGGATGTTAAATATATTGTGATGATAAGCATTTCCAATGCCACAAACGACAAACTATAAATAAAAAACAAAATAAATACTCCTATCATATAAAGACAAGAAGAATGTGAATGAACTGTTGGAAAAAATGGCACTTTGAAAATTCAAAAATTTAAAAATCAAAAATCAAATTACGCCATCTATTGATTTTTTCTTTAGGTATATTTTGACAAAACTAGAGAAAGTAGCCAAACTTTGCCGCGTTGATTCCGCCGCTGTTATTCTGTATATTTAGAAATTTCGAATTTCGATTATTCTCCCGCCTCATCAGTCATCCCTTCTTATGTTTTATTTTGAATGTTTTTCATGCGCCAAAAAAATTGATATAAGCACAATTGAATTCAAGTTGGTGGATATATATATTTATTTCGTCGAGTTAATTAATTTGATGATCTAAAATTAAAATATATAAAAGAGTTTTTAATATTTGTTGTTCAATGAAATTTGTATTATAATGAGATATGAAATTAAAGAAGTTCACTTGACTTTGATTTAGTGATAAGAGCGTAATGAGTGATGTCTGATTAAATGTCTGTTAAGATATGTAATTATATACAAAAATATACTAGTATTTAAGTGGAGAAAACAATAAGTAAGGTACTTTAAGAATTTGACACCAAATTAATTAGTATTTGAGATATGTAATGAAGAATATTATAGAATATTCAAGTGTCGTAAAAAAATGAAGGAGAACTCAAGAATGAGTGTACTAGAGAGAAAAAATTTAAAATATTTTAGAAAGTATAGTTAAAAAAAAAGGTTGTTGAAGAAACAATTCACAATAGAGTAGCAAATATCCTTGGTTGAATTCTTTAATTTCATCATCGACTATAAATAAAGATTCATTTGACAGGTATGCATGCTCCAAATAAAATGTGTGTGTTGTGTGCTCAAGAAGGAAACGCTAAAGACGAGAGTGAATGCTCAAGCGTGTTGAGCAACTATTAGTGATCACGTGAAAAACAAAATAGAGCAACAAAAGAGAATTGTTTTTAGCTCATCTTAAAATAAATATATCATACTTTTATATCTAAACAAAATTTAATTACACATTCTCATTTTCTCCTATTAAATGATTTACTATAACACAATAAGAAAGTGAAAAAACTGTTATAATTTATTTATCATGTTTTAATTGTTACAGGAAAAATATGTATTTTGATTGCTTGATTTGATTAAGTAATTTGTATTTTAATTACTATAACACAATACAAATGTCAGAAGACTATACATAATTTATTTGTCATGCTTTTGATTGCCTGTTTTAATTAAGTAATATGCATTTTAACAGCTCGACCTGATAAAAATATTAAGTGGGAGTAAATATTTAAGATCGATTATTTTTAATGATTTATATTTTATGTTAGATTTTACCAAGCTTATGTGAAAATATAATAATTTAAACACCAAACTAGTTGGCTAGTTGGAGGCGTGTCTTTCATGAATAGTTGTCATCGTGCGTAGCCTGGCCGGCAACTACTTTTCCAAAGGGTGAAAAGCCGTCGGACCATCCCACCACTTCCTCGCTTTTTTTTTCCTTTAAAAAATAACAATATTTGAAGAAGAAAGTGACCGGAGATAGACTCGAGTGTTTCTTGTATTTACTATTTTATTTTATTAAACGTATGTGATATAATTTGATTTGACATAAAAAAATAATTTTTTTAAGAAAAGTTTTAATTTAAAGAACTTATAGATATTGATATACTTATAAATTCTTTTACTAAAAACAACATATTAATTTTAAAATTTAATTATTATTAAAATATATATCATTATTTTTTTTTAACTGATGAAAAAAAGTGTCACAAAGAATTGGTAAAAAGATTAAAAGCTCAAACTACACAGGATTACGGAGCTCCACATGTAAGTCCTTCAATTTTTTTTTTTTAAGTATTCGTTGTTTTGTTTGGCTCTTTTCTTAAGTCAACTTGTGATTATCAATAGTTGTCTAGTAACACTGAGTTTAAATAGTTCCTTAGAAAAAAATATGGCTCATTAATCAGTCAACATTATGGACAACTTGAACTCTTATATTATGAGTTTTGACTGTTAATGATGATTTCATCACTAATATTATGGAAGTGATATTTCCCTTGTTAATTACTTATTTGTTTTAATTTATTTTTATCTCTTAATTTATTTTTTTTAAAAAAAAATTTCTATTTTTATCACTCCATTTCAATTTTCACTTAATATGTTTAAGCCATATAATTTAAAAGTATTCCATACTTTATTGAACACTTTATCGAGTTTAAACCACAAAACAAATTAAAATTGAAGGGTTATATAAAAATAATTGATATATTGCATCTAAGTAATGAGATTTATGAAATATTTGATAAATCGCATCTAAAATGTGATTTATGAAAAATTGATAAATCACATTCAACGATATGATTTATGAGATACAGACTTGGCACTCATTCTTTTGATTAAGGAAATTAATAATTTTCAAGTTCAACGACCAAAAAAGTCCACCCAAGATAAAAATTCAGATAGTTATGTAATAAAATTTGTTATCAATTTGTTATATAGACATATTAAAAAATTTGTACATAGTATACTCAATCATCATAGTGTAATATACAAATCTTTAGTTTGCATGACAATTTTATACATTATACGACCAAAATTAAATCATAAGAACTTGTCATCCTCTCCTTCCTAGCTCCTATTGTATTGTATTCAATCGTCATATTATAATATTATTAATTTTTAATCTGCATGACAATTTTACACATTATACGATCAAAATTAAAACATAAGAATTTCCCATTCTCTACTTCCTCTTATTGTTTACAACATTTTAATGAGATATAGTAATTAATAATTATTGCTAGTCAACCATAATATACAACGAGCTAGGACCACATTAAACTTCGAATATGCCAAGACAAATTTCGTGCTCTTTTAATTTAATTTCATCTCGTTTTAAATGAGCCTATATTCTTGTAATTCAACATATTACAAACCTTTTTGTCATTAACGAAAAACATACAACGATATTTATTTTTTACTACATGTGAAGTAATACGCGTCTTCACATAATTTGAGTTGGTTCAATTGGTTCCCTCATCGTCCTTTTTCTTTTTTCTTCCATTTTTCACTTGTGACAGTGCAGATGAAATTTTAAATAATAATAATAACAACAACAACAATAATAATAATAATAATAATAATAATAATAATATGTAATCGTAATTATTGTGAAAAATTGCTAATCGAAAGTCTACCTCAAAATAGCACGATTGGAATCGATAAAGTCCGGCCAATTAAATGTAAGCCATGCATTCCTTTTTTCCCTTTTATTATTGTTATTAATAATATTTGCTAAAAAATGAATAATATCACGCGTTATTTAAAGCATTCATGGACCAGTTTAGCTAAACAATTAATATTAGAGTTAATGATTTGACATGACGATTGACGAATACAGAGATTGTGGCAATTTGATACGCGATTTGATTTATTATCATTGGTTATTCATTAAATTGATCTACTATTTTTATTCATAACTTGGAGATATACACTAACAATATGAAAAAATCTGTGTGTTTGAATGCTTGGTAGACCATGGTAATGATTTTGGTGTGATTTAATTTATTTTTTGTTGCCCGTTATTAAATTGATCTACTATTTTTATTCGTAGCTTGGAAATATACGCGAACAATGAAAAAATCTGTGCGTTTGAATGCTTGGAAGACCATAATAATGATTTTGGTGACACATGTTAATCTCCAAATTAGTGCTTCATCCTAATTGAATTATCATAATTAATATCCTTCATGATCAAGTTTAAATTCCTAATCCACGCAAGCAGCTTTGCTCCTTAATTTATTTATTTTTAATTAACTCAAATATGAGAGGTATCAACATTTTTTATTTATATTTGAAAATTTAATTTGAAAACATATTTACAACCATGAAGAGTAGCACTAATCTAATTATAAATTTACAACGTTAGTTGGATTCCATCGAGCTGCAAATCATAGTGAGGTGATAGCATTTTAATTAGGGAGTCCATAATTGTCCAAAGCTGTCAAATAAACAAAAGATTGTTTTCATATTAAAATTTGGTTTAAATCATATACGATCACTAATAGATATTTATCTATTTCATTTAAATTATCAAAACTTAGACTTATTTAAGATTGATGCATAATAATATGTGATTGTTATTGAATAATTCTTAATAATTGCGAGTTACTACAGTGTTGTATATTGTGTTCACCTACGTTGTAAAAATCTAGTACATATATATTTTTTTCCAGCAATTTTACCTAATTGTCACCAGATATTATCTGACTAGCTAGTCACATGCCCACAATTTGATGAATAACAGCTGGCCAATTTTTCCTGAATATACGCATTAAAATTGAATTATTGAGTGATGGGGAATTGGGAGTCTATGTCATCTGTAACAAGAAAGTTAATACTCCTCTGTTTACGAATATCGAATTTAGTCAAGCTCCAATGTAAATATCGAACATCAAATGAAAATTTTAAAAAAAGAAAAACTGAATGCTCTAATACAATGAAAATACTATATAAGATAGTACTACACTTTGGGGGTGTTAGGTATGACGGAAAATATTTTTCAAGAAAATAAGTGAGTGTTCTATTATAGTTTTGTGTTTTATATGTAAAAAAAGAAGAAATATTATCTTAAGAGCATAGAGTGTATTAGATATGAAGAAAATAATTTCTCATGGAATATATTTTTCATGATTATTTTTATAGGAAAATAAGAATAATGTTTTACTTATTTTCTTGTGTGATATATAATTAAAAGATACTGTTTTCAAAATATTTGCACACGATTATGACAAAACTATGAAGATGGGGTCGGAATAGAGTAGGGTGATGGATGTGAAACTTACTTTTCCTATTTCCATTTTCATCATTTTTAAAGAAATTATTTTCTAAAAATTTAATCAGCCAAACACAAAAAAAATATTTTTTTTAACTAAAATATTGATTTGATTAAGGTCTCCTTTAATTTTGCTAATTTGTGGATTTAATGAATTTTAATTTTTGGAATATTTTAGCAAAGTAGCAAAAATTGAATCAAAGGAGAAATTCCAAATGATAGTTGAATTTCGAAATATATATTCTCTTTTGGATAAGAGAATAAATAAATAAATTAGGTTGATGTTAACATCGTACACATCTAAGATAGGAGAAATCAGGAATCCAATAACAAGAAACGGGTAAAAAATGTGCTAAGTTTTTTCAATTCTTTTTCGTGTTTGGCAGCCATTCCACTTCCATTATGCACTGGTTCTCAAAATAGTACTAGTACTAGAAAGTCAACAATAATATAGCTTCTTTCTGTGATTTTATTTATCGTCCTTCTGAAAAATAATTATTCCTTTAAAAAAATTAAAGTATAATTGATTATTCATTTCCATTTTTACTATTAGTTATAAATATGAAAAGATATTAACACGGTGTAAAAGAAAAAAAAATCAATAAAGATAAATTAGTCAAATTACCCTCTAATTAGAAAAGGAAATATTAGTATTTATGAGTTTTTTCAGAAAAAAAGGGCAATGGTAATCCTAAAAGTCAACTATCACATGTAAACACAAATTTTTATTTTGTTTAGTATTATATAATTAATTTGTTTAGTATCAATTATATAGGAGGAAATTGTTCGAATAATAAGCTCCGCTTGCTTCTTTTAATTTCACAATTGACGTTAATTGGAAAAGAATATTGGGCGGGGAACACATCTTGATAGATGATATATGAATAATGAAACTATTTCCATACAATGTTTTTCAAATGAATTCGCTTATCAAATTCAAAGTTGACTGTTTACATGACATATATAGTGCAGTGAATATAACTCTTTCTCACTTAATCAAAGGTCTCTGATTCAAGTTCTGAATATAAAAAAAAATCCCTTGATGAAAAGTATTTCTCTCAAATGAAACCTACGCAACTCAGAAAATTATAAATATTACTCCACTTACATAGTTATATATGTAGCATATATTTCTCAGTAAATTCCGAAGTGGGACTTTATTTGTATTTCCACTAAAAATAAAGTTGGTTAGTTTTCTCAAAACTTGATTTGCTTTAATTTTACATGTTTGAATAGGCTAAATTATTTTTTGTTAATCATTTGTAGTTATCTACTCGGCCACTAGTCCACCCATTTTAAGTACTAATAAACAGTTTATTATAAACTATATCACCAGAAGGCCCAAAAAAAGGTGATCTTTAGCCTCGTCATTTGTGTCGGCCATCTATTTACTATATGAAACACTTAATTAATTTATCTTCTGTTGCATGGTTGGACTGTTTCTATTTTTGCCATTAGCCAATCGTTTTGTATTTGTCTTTGACCCTAATTAATAAAGATATAACAAAACTAACGTATTAGTTCATGCTGGAGCTTCAATAAACAACTAGATACTACACTACTAACAAGGCTTGGGGGAATAAATGTATTTATTTTTTAACTGATCCGCTTGGTCAACATAAACTAGCCAAAGTAATTATAAAAAAATGATCATTTGTTGTATAGTCATGTATATTCAATGCATATTTAATATATAATCAAGTTATATTCAGTCTTTAAGTGTATCATCATGTATATTAAGTGTATATCTCATGTATAAGTAATCTATATTGTAAAGTCAGCATATACTTTCTATGGCTTTTGGCAAGCTATATTGTATAGTCATTGTATATTTTCTATAATTTTTAACTATTTTTTATGTTAATAAAAATATAATTATATTTATAATAAATTATAATTAGTTTACTGTATATATTTAAAATTAACCCTATTTTTTTAAAAAGATGCCATGACTTAAGAGTAGCAAATTCAGCCCATGTAAGTGTAACGTGTCACGTCAGCCCAAATTTGGGTCCAACCAAGAATTAAGGCAACGTGGCTGAACTTCAATTGATCTTTTCAGAGCACTCTGCCAAAAACTTGATTGTGTCTACCATTTTTTCTCCATGATGAAACGGAAAGTGTTTTTAATTTGATATAATATAATTAAAGAAGTTATAAGAAAATAATCAAATAAATTAAGAATATACTCTGATATACAGGTCAACTCAATTTGAACAGATTAGACAAGTTTTGGGCTAATTGGTCATGGCTTATACATCCCCTCAGCTCGTTTCCCTATAGCTAACATCCTGCTATGGAAAATGATTTGGAGCAAGGCCCAATTATTATTATTATTTTTTTAACTTACAAGTCATATGCATATTCATTCATGATGGTAATCACTATTGCTTGCATTAGGATAGATTTATTATATCACGCTTCTCGAGGGTGCAATGCTAACTCAAAAATATTTTCTACACTAGATTATCCTTTTGTTTGTGTTATATGTAATTCATTCTTTCAATTAAAACTTGAAATAGAAATTTTGATAGCTCAAAAAATAGATTTTTAGAAGTATTTTGAATATCAATCATCATAAAACCTCTTTTTTTAAAAAAAAAGTAAAATTCATATCCAAATTCAGTAGTAACTTCCAAACACCTTTTTCCATTTCAAACATTATTTTTATATTAGACTTCAATCGTTGAGGTTACAGCAAATGTTATCACCCAACAACATTGTTGACAACTATTTTAGGAAAAAATTAATATTCCACCTGAACAAATGATTAATATTCCTCTGGCTGCTACATGAAAAAATTCTAATAATCATATCACTCTTTCAAGATGAATAAAGTGCTTTGTATAATAATGGTAATAGTCTTTATACTCATTCATCTCTAATAAAAAAAATTAGGTTTAAATGTTTTTTGGGTATAGAATAATTAGAGAATGCGTTATCTTGTAATGCAGCTTTTTAACGTGAACATAGATTTAGTCGAGCTCTAATGCTAATATCGAAAAAAACTCATAAAATAATAATTTTCATGATTTAAATATTGTTAGCTCCAATAAATCAAAAAGAGAAGGCAAATTACTTGCATTTTCAAGATCATAGCAATCGATTGAAGGATACTCGCTTGTCTTTTGTTCATATCCGTTTTCTCTAGCTCTTTTTGATACTTAATTAGTGATGTCTATATCTTTTCATCCGATGAACAAATACATATTTGATTAAATATAATAATTATTTTACTTGTTCTAATTTTAAAAATAATTTAAGTTACTTTCCACTTAACTTATTAACTACTCCTTTTATAACCGCATGAAAACATTATAACATATTTAAAATCATACTTTTCCCAAAAAATGTATCTATAGAATTTTTATGACTAGTTTAAAATTATATATTATATAAGAATTTACATATTAAGAAGCTAAATCACCAGTGAAATAAATTCACATAAAATCATTCTGAAGGAATATATTTTTTTGAAGGAGTATTTTAAAAACAATTTACAAGTTTTTATTTATCCTTTGTTGGTGTTTTTCTTTTTTTAAAAAAAGAAGAAGGGCAACTTGTTAATTTTCAAAACCTCAGGGGAAACAGTGCAGTTTATAGAACTTGTTCAAGTAATATTTCCCAATTTTCCGAAACAACCCCATTCAAATTCTCTCATTTCGAAAATTGCCTGCGCGAAAGGGAATACCACGCTCCGACGAATCGGACCCAATCGCCTAATCTCAAATCTCTCTGAATTGTGATAGATTTTGAAGGTCCACTTGGTTCGTCAATGGAAGCCATCAGAAAGCAAGCTACGCGGCTCAGGGAACAGGTCGCTCGCCAACAGCAAGTACGATCGATCTCCTCTCTCTACATATTTAAGCATTTTGACACTGTAATTCGTAATTGCTTTAGGTTTTTGATGTATGTGTAGTATATGTATTGATCCGTTGTAAGCTAATTGTATCGATTTTGTTATCGTGTTGATTGTTCACTGCTTGGATTGATCTGTTAGAATCGTGCCTTGTTCTGGTGTATTGTTGATCAGCTTCTGAATATTCCTTCTTTCCTTGTTCAGTTATTTGTTGATTCATGTGCATCCGTAGCTTTTACATGTCTAGTGTTTAGTAATGCTCAATGATAATCTATTTTGTGTTATATCATATCCTATTGTGGGCTTATGCTAGTCAAAGTTTAATTTGTTTTGATGTATTGTTAAAATATATATCAAAAACATCCTTCGGGTGGCCCAGTGGTTTGGGCTTGGGATTTCCATATTGGAGGTCTCAAGTTTGAAACTCTTGCCAATGAAAGCAAGAGGTTGGCTTTCTAGGTCGAGCTCGTCCCACTAGGCTTGCTTAGTACGGGTTACCTCTCCTGTGCAGTTTGCGAGTTATTGCACAGGAGCGTCGATTTTACCCTATGCGTATAAGCATTGAGTAAGTGTATCACGGAGACTAAGCACTCGAGTTTGGCATCTGTTTGTGTAAGATGTATTCAGAGCATCCCAAGCTGATTTGGATGAGTTGGCGGCAGCAACAGTAGAGGCAATTTTGGGAGGGTATGGGGTTCCGGGTCTTTTTCCAGTCAAAATTTACTAATAGGCAATCCCCTTTTTCCGTGATAATGTGAAAGGACTCAATTCCTTCTTTCTTCCCCAGCGAAATGTAGCAGGAACAGCCTTCCCGCAGTCGCATTAAGGAGATTTTTTCTTGAAACTCTTTACTCCTTCACCCGTAGCAGGTGTCAACATCATCTTGAGTATCTTAAATTTCATAACTCTCTTTTTCTTTTTTTAACTTAAGTCATATGCGACCCCTTAAAATTATTTACATATTTTATTTGAATATCTTAATTAGGACTTATATCTATTAATATCTAAATTATTCAAAATATGTATCTATTAAATACAAAATATTGATTTGACAAAAAATGAGTATTGCATTTCCCTTGGGCATCGTGCAGAAATTCAAAATAGTGTTCACAGTGATCGTGTGACTGGGGGCCGAAGTGGTTCCATCAAGATGACCAAAAGGTTGTATCCATACATAAGCATGGAGAATTGGGCTTTCCATGTAGCGAAATTGCGACTGCCGCTGAGTTTAATGGGTAATTGGGAAGTAGGATTGAATTGAATAATGATGCTGGTACCTGCTGTGTTGTCAGCACTAACAACTCTGGGATTGTCGTTTCCATTTTGATGAGTCATTGTTGTTGATCTGCTGATATGCGTGAGAGACGCATAGAAGAGGGCAAAAAATCGTTGTTTTTCGTTGGAGTGTATAGAGATCTGATACCATATTAGCACCGAGTAAGTGTTGAAAGAAGATGCTTTATTAATGAATGTAGAAAGCGTATTAAATAGAATTACAGAGAATCTAAATAAACAATGATTGTTAAACTAAGTACTGCAGAGTCCTAAATAAGCGAGACTAACATGGCCGAGTGCCAATAGTGTGCATCCAAAGGATAGTGGCTGCGGATTCCCCTGTTGTAAATACATACATACATACATATATATATATATTAGAAACTTGAAACATACCCATCGAAGTCCCATAAAGTAGGGTTTGGGGAGATTTTGTTTGTCCTGAAATGTCTACATCATGAAATCTTTATGTCTTGCCTTAGGCACTCTTCAGTTAGTATCATACTTGTACTGTCTTTTAATCTTGTTCGGTCTTTGAAATATTAGATATTGAAAATATTGAACCTGAAGCCCTTTGTTATATTTTAGTTCGGGTGTGTGGTACTCAAATTCTTGGAAACAATCTTGCAACTACTTCTGATGGCTCTTCAATTTATTTATGAGCTGATTTTACTCTTCCAAATATTGCAATCTATAGTAGATTTGAGTCATATCTTGTACTGTAGTCATAGTTTAGGAAATAATATTAGAGAAGAACTGTTTTAGGAAGTCAGTTATTCTCCTCGAAGATTGATTTTAAAGTTCTACTACAATTTATGTTAATATCTATTTTGCGGCCCATGATTTCCATCACAATATTTATCAGTGTCTCTATCTAGCTCCTTCGTGTATAGATTCTCGATCAAGGTTAGGTATCTTGTCAAGCTTTAGCTTTGACCTCATGGTTTGTGGCTCCAATTCATCCATCTCTGGCCTCAAATCTTCATTCTTTAGACTTTTCTTTTTAATGCATATTTCTGATATTTAGTTGCTGCAATTGATCAAATTATTGTTGTTGAAAGTGCGTAATATTTTCTCACTTCTCTCCTTTCAGGCTGTCCTCAAGCAGTTTGGGGCAGGGGGGTATGGAGGTTCAGATCTTGTGACTGATGAAGCTGAGATGCAACAGCATCATAAGCTCGAAAGGCTTTACATATCCACTCGTGCTGCAAAGGTTGCTCTTTTCAGCTGATAATTTTTCCTTTTCCCCCCTGATTCTTCGTATTGAGACTAGGAAGTTGAGTCTCACTTGCATATGAGTTGATGTAATCTCTTACATTAGTCACACATTCTGCTGCATGGTATATCTGTCTGAATGTAGTTTTATGTAATCAGAATTTTGAAATTCTCATTTATAGAATCGTTTTGTATATGAAAAGCCACATACCGACGTACTTGTAGGGCTTTAGTTGCATTACTTTGAATCAACCAATGAGTCAATTACTTGCCAATCCAAAATGAGTTGGGGTTGGTTATGTAAATCCTTCAAATCCATTTATGCCCTAATCAAAGCCCTTTTTAACTAGATATTTCCTGAATTTCACTCTTACACCTACAAAAATAATTAGTTTTTGTTCCTATAAAGGTTGCTTCTTTCATTTCTAGTTATATTGCTTCTCTTTTCTAACCGGAGATACATATAAAGAAACTTTGAGCTATAGCGTGAATTAGAAAACGTTTGTCCTTCTGAAATGCAGCATTTCCAAAGGGATATTGTCCGTGGTGTTGAAGGCTATATCGTTACCGGGTCTAAACAAGTTGAAATAGGTTATTTTCCGACCTCTTCCTGATGATTTCTTTTAAGGCAAAAAACAAAGCTTAGATATGTTGACAAATATGAGCTTCTTTCCAACAGGAACTAAACTGTCAGAAGATAGTAGGAAATATGGCGCTGAAAATACATGTACAAGTGGTACTACATTGTCAAAAGCTGCATTAAGTTTCTCACGCGCTCGTGCTCAGATGGAGAAGGAGCGAGGGAATCTGTTGAAAGCCCTTGGAACACAGGTTAATGAAATAGTCTAGCTGTGTAACCTTCTCAATTATATATGATGTCACTCCCGGGAAAAAGTAGATTTATCTAATTGTTATTTTGGATGCATAATATTTATGGTTCATCTTTGTTATTAGGCAGAAAATGAAATGAATTGGCTCCAACAGTACTCTGTACTTTTAAAATTCTTCTTGTCTTGTGGATCTTTCTATTTTGTGCATGTGTATATACTAGGTTCTTTTTAAAACTTTTAGAAAATGTCAATTTCTTCAAACACGCGGAGCTCTCATTGTCAAAGATAATGAATGAAGGACTAGTGGAAACTTGGAGAATGGTATTCATTATATTCCTTATACATTTCAAACCAAGCTGGAGATGTCTTATTTATATCATCTGTTTGTCATGTGATATCGCTTTTTAGTCTTCCATGAATCTGGGACGTGCTTGAAGCTTTTGTTTTGGCATAAATTAAGCCTCATTAGTAAATGAAGCCAAGTGGAAGGTTGTAGGTTCTTGAAATTGACCCTGGTCGTACTTGAAGTTCTTTGGGTAAATCAAAGGAAAGGGGTTGGATTGAGTCCCTTTAAATCAAGGATTAAGTGGAGTTGTATGTTTCCTCCAGATAACAATGTTCTTTAAGGTTCCAAAATCATGCTGCATCAATCAATTGATGATTTTGGTTCCTATTTTCTATTTGTATCAGCCAAGATTTGGTGAGCTCTAGAAAATGTTGTTTATTTTATATCAGAGAGCATCCTTTTCTTCACATAAGTTGATTGAAGTTCAGAGACACACACTTCATTTTGGTCTAACCGTTTAGGACTTGTGTGAGGACCTTTCAAATGTTCTCTTTCCGGCATGTCAATCTGTTTCAATCCATCTATTTGACTGTTGATGTTGTCTTTTCAGGTTGCAGAACCATTAAGGGCCATGGTGATGGGAGCTCCATTGGAAGATGCTCGACATCTAGCTCAAAGATATGATAGAATGCGGCAAGAGGCAGAAGCACAGGTATTTAGTTGCTTCACTTTTTAAAATTGTAAGCAGGAATTCAAGACAATTAATGTGGCCATTTATTCTGACACATGAAGTGTTGACAGTGTTGTTTTAACTTTAAAGTTACTTTTATGATAATAAAAATGTTGGGGCAATTCATTGCACTTGCTAGATTGCAGTTCCCTTTTCTGACTAACCTAGATAGGCTGTAGAAGTATCCAGACGACAAGCTAAATTAAGGGAAGGAACAGGTCACCCTGACATGGCATATAAACTGGAAGCAGCTGAAGCAAAGCTAGAAGACTTGAAGTCAAACACGAATACATTAGGAAAAGAAGCTGCAGCAGCTATGGCTGCTGTTGAAGCTCAGCAGCAAAGATTGACACTCCAACGATTGATTGCCATGGTACCCATCCTCCTAGAGCAATGTGTTGTTAGAAGACACCACATGAAGTAAATTTGATTATCCTAAATTCTTTTCATCTTTGTAATTAGGTTGAATCAGAGCGGACATACCATCAAAGAATCCTTCAGATTCTTGATCAGCTAGAAGCCGAGGTAAGTATGATTGTTACAAAGATTAAATTCTGAATATGATGGACTCCCACTTATTTTCCTACTTAAGTTGAGCAACTAAGAATGATATGTTTTATAATTCAGATGTTAGCAGAGCGCCAGCGTATTGAAGCAGCTCCAGCTCCTGCTCCTACTGTGGATACCATGCCTCCACCTCCCTCATATGAAGAAATAAATGGTGTCTCTACTTCACCTGTACAGAATGGATCAACTGATAATATGGGTTACTTTCTCGGAGAAGTGAGTGTTTTGAAATTTCAAGTAAATGGAATAAATCTACCAAATTCGTTGAGTGTTCAACAACTTTGCTTCTTTCTGGGTTGGTAACAGGTCATGTACCCATATCAAGCTGAATCTGATGTGGAGCTTAATTTGTCTGTGGGAGAATATATCGTTATTCGCAAGGTTGGTTAGTTTCCTTTGCTCTACTCAATTCACTATGCATGGTGGTGTCATATTTTATGGTATTTCTGATCTAAACTTGAGGAATGACTTAAACAAAAAGATAGTATGATGTGCATTTTCTAGAACTTTCGGGAAGCTTTTGGGTTCCAGTGATATAGCAGTTACAGGTGTTTTACACTTTTACTGGATCTTCTCAGCTTGTGATTTAACTCACTCTTATCTGAATCTATATATTTTGCATATTGGTTCACTTGCAAGTTGCAACCTCTACGGCCTAAGAGACTTCTAGAAGTATAAGATGCTCGAGAGAGTGATATTCTATCTCGGAGTTGGCTATTGTAACATGTGTTTTGCACAGTGTACTTTTTTTTTCCCTTTTCAAATTGTTGATTTGTCCAGATCTTTTACAGATAACTAGCCAATTTGTTCCATTGGTCTTTGCAGGTTTCCAACAATGGTTGGGCTGAAGGTGAATGCAAGGGCAAAGCAGGATGGTTCCCTTTTGGTTACATTGAAAGAAGGGATCGTGTCCTAGCTAGCAAAGTGGCTGAAGTTTTCTGAAATGCAGGGATATCTTTTATTCTAAAGGAGCCATCAGATTTCTGTATTTTCTGCTGCTTGCAATCGTTGCTGCCTTTTTGTAACATTCTCTATGTTGTACCCTTAAATACTTCTTATAGGGGGTCTTTCTTCATTTTTTCTTTTTCTAGATTGTTTATTCCAGCTGTGCTTATAAATTCCTCTTTTAAGGACTTGAAGATGATTGTTGTATGTTGCAATTGTTGTGATTAATTTTGTAGAAAGGGCTATCCTAGTAACATCCGTTCCTCTAGAAACTCATTTGTTATAATTTGTCCTCTTTTTATGTTGGATCTCAGATAATGTGAGCAACTAATCGTGTTTTGACTTTAATAGATAACATGGAAGAATTTTCTGCATCAAAACATTTCTAACTGTAAAGTCTGGCCACGTTAAGAAAGAACCTATATGTGTGATGGCTCCACAACTCATTACCCTACTGGAATTCCACAATAAACTACTCTCCCTCGGAAAAGCAGAGTGATGGACAGGAAAAGGCTGTAAAGTACCCGGAGAACCTAAGCTTGCGTATCTGAGAGTTCGATTAGGTCCCCCCATATTCAATTCATGTGTTAATTTCTCCTATGATTATTCATCTACTTTAATATCTTAGAATGTCGGTTTTGTTTTCGTTGAAGAAATGTGACTTTCTAAGATAGAAATTATTAGTTGACCGATGATCAGAGGATCAACCCTTCCATTCACTCCTGAGCAAGACTAGAAGTTTTCTATAATTAACTAGCTTCCACTAGCATAGAATAACTCTACCCACCAGCTTGAGACCTCATAATCATCTTGTGCAGATGAAGGATAACATGAACGTTCCAGGAACAGACCACATCCACATCTGAAGTGTTCTCTTCATATTTATATTACGCCTCAAATAGAAGTGTTCTTTGCGTGCATTTCACAGTAACAATTTGTAGAGCTTATGGTCTATCTAAGGTATATTGCACCCACTTAGAGACTAGTCATCCTACAAATAAATGCGTAACAATTTGCTTCCAGTTCTGGGGAAATACTTCTTCTTTTAGTAAATACGTCAATTTACCACAAAAAGGGACAGACTATTAACATAAAATGTGTGAAGGTAAAACAACTCTACAACGCATGGAATTTGCTTTCCTAGCTTGCCAACAAATAAATACCCAACAAACTGCCAAAAAAAAGGTTTTTATAATTATCTTGTCAGGTTGAAGGTGCAACTATCACTTAATAAACATAGTAACACAAATATTACAATTTTTGCAGTACATAATTAGCCAAGACTTGTGGTGCTGTCTTCCTTAACCAGACCTCTTTTTCCTAAACCAATCTGCAAATCAGGACAAATAAAACTGGCTTAACAATCTCCACGATAAAATTGAGAAGGATATAATTTCCATGACTCTTTGTTGACTCTTAACATAATTATGCTTAAATCAATACACATTTTCTTTTTCACTTAGAATTGAAACTTTTGTTATGGCAGAAGAATGACATAATCGAAATTACTTGTCAATCACATTCAAGATTAGGAGGAAAGTTGTTTTTGTTGAAAAAAAGGGAGGGGGGGGGGTTAAATTGGGAGGAAAAGTGTGTTTATCCGAAAAAGCGATGCAATCTGGTGTGGCAGGTAATGGAAAGAAAAGAAAAGGGAGAATACAAAATAATTTGGAAAATTACAGTGCTTATTGTTTAAAAGGCTAGAAGGAAAAAGGTCCTATAATGATTTAAAATAAAAAGGTTCCTAGAAGAATCCACATGCTTATTCATTAGACATTTAACTCAAAAGCTTAGTTGCATTGAAGATATATTTCTGAACCACGAGGCATGCATCTAGATGATTGGCCTTCTACTCAGGTATATCATGATTAGATACTTACAAATGGTCTAAGATCGGTTTCCAGATAGCTGTGCAAGAATAATAGCCAGTATGATGAAGATGACAACAATCTGCAGTAAGTTTGAGAGAGTAAGAAATTATGTAATGCAGACAGGCACATTTATTTATATCTAAAGCGCTAATGAACAATCAGAGCATTATACACTTACCAGGACTGGATTGTATTTAGGCTCACTCCTGATTACGTAAGATTTCCTGTTGATAGGTACATCCATTGGTTAATATTCAAAGAATTGAGAAGATGAGAGCAACTAGGATGTGTACAAACCTTTTGTTTAAGGTTCCCGAGTCTCTGCAAGTTTTCAGGATGGCGTCAAGCCTCTTCAAAATTTTTGTTGCATTTGGATCGTTATTGTTAACCTAGAACAATAAAAAGGCAGCTTTCTTTTCATCAAGAGGGAGAACTTTTACAATAGAAAAGGAACACAGATAGCAGACACAGTGAAACCCCGTTAATCATGATCAGTGAGCAAAGCTTCGCCAAATTTTTTACCACCAGTTCAAAGAGCTGATAGATGTATCAGTTCAATGGCTGAGATATCTCCATAGTAAAGGCATGTGTTATGCTTAGAAGCGTACTAATTTGTTCTAATCTTGAACTACACCTTTGAGAGAGAGAGAGAGAGAGAGAGAGAGAGAGAGAGAGAGAGAGAGACTGACTCCTGGGATAACTAATTTGCAAACAATAATTAAGTATTTCTGGAAGGAGACTCTAAATCTACAGAGTGACAGGTATTTGCATGCACAAGGTTTCTCAAGCATGATGCAAGGGTCCACATAGACACTACAAGCCACAAAGGCACACTGCACATATACTTCTTCCAAGACAAGAAACGGATTGTTAGCATTAAACAAAAAGGGAGGCCTGATCCTCAATATGACCCAGCAAATTCAAATTTCAACATGACCTCATTATAACTGGGTAATTATGCATGCAGAAATAAATAAGTCCCACACCTTAGATTTCAGCATACAAGAAAAGTCAAAAAAAGCACCATATACATCTGCCATAGTCTGGGTCCGGTCAATGACCTTAGCAGTAAGACCTAGAAAGAAGAAACCAAAAGTTATTAATTATGACAGGTATGATGGATATATTCTGAAGCCACAATAATATTCAGAAAACATAAAACCTATTCTAAATAATTTCAATCTGCAAATGTAGTAGAACTAGAACATATAAATGCAGGAATAATACATAGATATAAGGAGCTGTGGAAAGATTTCAGAAAGAAATGACCATAAGGTGAGAAAGTTAGATCCTAAACAATCAATGGATATACAATAGACAGTGTTTAAGATTAAAACCCCTCAATTACATGATGAATTTCTAGAGGAAGAAAGTCATTTTGCATGTGAAAATATTGCTATTGATCCAAGGATGGGATGCAAAAACAAATTGGCTGAACTTCAAGGGGTCAGATTGCAATTGGATATGAAGTCACACGAAATGCATGTTGACAATCATAGTTCTTACCACGCCTCATTTTTACCACTCCTCTGAAGACTTCAATGTTGTCGTAGCACATAGCTAATGTCCCAATTGCCATGACCTAATACCATTAGACAATACAACAAGGCAAAAGCACGGAAAAGAAGGGTGTTTAGCAAATTTGTGTAAAAACAATGTTTCTGGACGCTGTAAAAGGTATATAACTTAATAAAAACTGTAAAAAAAGAAAATTTTCTTCCCAGCCTACAAGCTCATGTTTTAAGAAATGTGCATGATCTATTTTTCTTTTTGATCATTACAGGGAATTGTACAGTAACTATTCATTCACCTCATTTAACTCTATGGACAATTAAAAAAGCATGAATATCAATCATGACAACTAGACAATCTGGAAGTACCAAATTTGCTGAAGCAAACTCCGTCGAATCTGCCCTTCCCCAAACACAGAACATAAAGTTCCATCATAAGAAACACTTTTTCAAAAATTGAATAGATGGGAAGAACAAGAATTGGAAGTCCAATTAGTTAAAAAAAGGAATTATCAACTGTGATAGAAGAAATGTCTTCATGCAGGAAGCTTTTAGCTGGATAGACAAATTGAAAGAAGAGAGACTAGAAAATAACCAAGAGCATATACCTGTGGAATAGCACAGAATCGAAAGATGGCAGGATCACGCAAATTGAACATGTAAGTCAAACAATCTTCTACATGTGACAAGGCATTGGTGACCATGTCATTGAGACATTGCACTGCCTTGACCGAGTTCTCCTCATACTTTAGGTCCTGTGGGGAATAAAGAGCTATGTCAATGGGATTATGAATGAAGCCCATCTTTGAACCATGTCCAAACAACAGCACTTGCTACCATGCGCTCAAGTTAATTTGGTAACCATGATATCAGGAAAAAAAAAGAGGAACACAAACCTCAAGCTTGTTAACATATTTACTCCAAATTTCACGAGGCCAGAACATACGGCACTTGGGTACTTCATTTATGTCTTCCAGATAATCTCTGATAATGTTTGTTTTCTGCAATATATAACAAATATGTTAGTATTAGTGCCTTCAACAAAGAAGAATCTCAACGAGGACAGTTATGCCTGCCACACATGTTAAGATCCAAACCTGAAGAAATAAACCCATGGAGTTGGAGAGAGAATCTGAAGCCAGATCTTCTTTCCCAGAGGCATGGAACAGTTTTGACAATCCTAAGCCAACAAGTCCAGCAACATAGTGACAATATTCGTCATAATCATCTGTTGTTTCCACCTGCAGGAAGATAGTTGTTGAAGCTGAAATACAGGGGGGATTGAAGAGCATTCTAGAAATGAAGCTTGGATTAAAAGATTATTAATTCAGTAGAATAGCTACACAGAGATGCGCTTAAAGGTTTAAATTACCTCTCATAACCTAACAAGATTAAGTGCTCATCAACCAAATTACCTATACTTGTTTTCTAGTGTAAATAACCATGTTTTGCTTAACAGACAAAGACTGAGACCATGATTCGACAAATATGACAGTATTCATATAGACCAACAATCTTCCAATAAAACGTAGAAGAAATATTTGGATAAAAAAGACGCCTAATCTCAAATAGCATAATACTAGCAATGACCATGCTCATGACAATGTACAGAAGCAGAGACCATGGTTTATACTTTTGTGGAGGTGGAATAATCTAATGGTTTAAAGACGAGGAATTGCATGAAAAAGGAAACTTGATATTCTAGCCAATTGGTACAAACACCAAAAAAAAAAAAAGAGGCAAACAAGCATAAATTGCATTTAGTGAGTATCAGAAAATTTGATCTTGTTTACATCTTGCATACCTCCTTGCATATAAATTTTGCCATTCCTGCACCCATCCTCATGGTAATATCCTCAATTGCCTGCTGATAACTGCACAGGTATAAGAACATAATCTTCATCAAAACCTACTGCTCATACAAAAGGAACCTAGTGTAATCCCACAAGTGGGGTGTAGGGATATCAAACCCAGTGTAATCCCTCAAAAGTGGGGTCTGGGGATATCAAACCCAATGTAATCCCCCGAGTTTATATGTTTTAAAATTCAGACAACAATCTGAGTTCCCATTATTTGTTTCACAACTAACATATCTCCCCAATTTTACAGTTGAGGGCAGAGGAAACTGCAACTCATAAGTAACATTTCTGATTCACATTAGGTCATGCCATCGTGTGGATCTAGAGTTGAGTTTGGAGTTTCTCCAAGCCTTACAAAAGAGCTAAATCCTGCAGGACGTACTGCTACATTATATTCATTGTGTCTGAATGTTGACTCGTACTGATGTGAGACTTGTAGTTAATTGACATGGATTGCCAGGGAATAATTATCACAAATAGGCAATTCGAACAAAGCAAATGACAAAATAAAACCCAAGAAAGTCTCTAGTTTTGACAACAAGAACACTGTTCCGTGATGAATAGGTATGTGTTTCATGCGAAATGATATCCTAAATTGCCTGATAGAAAACTTCACACTCACTGTTCCATAAAACTCTTTACAAGTTTACAAGTATAACGGAGCTTCTAAATTGTCATCATAAAATAGCAATTTCAGATATCAAATATCTATTACTTTATACCAAAATTGAAGGTCAGAAGGACGGACACATCATCCCCAGTTTTTTGAATGTTGTAATTGGTACTAATGACTGGTCTCAGACCGATTTCTTGGGAAAAAAACTATTACTTTGTACATGTCTTTACAAAATATGTTAATTGTAACATCTCAAACGAGCAAAATCTTAGTATGAGAATAGCACAAAACTGGGTAAGAACTCACAGTTTACCAAGTTCCAGAAAAGCAGTTGAAACATGATGGAACTGGTCCATGAGAACCTTGTACTCCTTCGTACCACCTAAACGTGTTAAAATTGGAATTAGGATATCAGTCTATAATGCTTCAAATCAAAAGATTAGAGTAAGAAAAAGAAACTGTAGTATAAACAATGAAAGAGCAAAAGAAAGGAAAAAGAGAAAAATCTTCTATTTAGGTAAGAAACTGCAGTATAAAAAAGTATAACGAATTTCAGAAGATTTGTAGCTTGCTCCCTTCCCCTTAGCATCCTACCTTTGAGTCAGGCTCAACACCTTCCACCAACATGCCAAGACCTTTTCAGTAGAGAATTAACAAAAAAGCCAATTACAAACCACTGATAATGCTGAAATCATTTCAGGGTTGAAATTAGATTATGAAGCTCATTTTTCCTATTGTCATCCTACAATTTGTATATTGAAAGAAATAAAATCATCATAGCTTATTTACTCAGAACAAGTTAAAAGTTAGATTAGAGGACCCACTAGAATGTCCTAAAGTGTACATATTATCTTATTCAGGTCAATGTCTGAGTGCTGACCCAACAGGTGTATAACTAGCAATATAAATCACAACGTACTGCCATCAGCATACAGATGACGAGCTAGTAATGATAAGATCTAAAGTTTTTTCCCTCCCTACAGTATGAATTTTTATTTTTTTCCGATGAGGTTGTTGAGACATAATATGATTAAATAATCAAAAGTGTGCTTTCTCCAACAATTTAAGTTTTTTTACATAAGACACTTCAAGGTGACATTCAAGAAGGCAGAGACCCTATTTCAAATCTCACTGTCACCTAAAAAGAAAAGGAAAATATATTTCCACGTGTTCGGTCCATGAAAAAGAATCAAGCCCACGCATGAGAGGACGTGTTACGACATATATAAATAATTAACTAAACGTATGTTCTCTATAACCGTTATGCTTTTAGATGAGATCATCACATAACAAGGTTTCAAGGATTATGAATTGTTTGGTGTTGAATGACTGATGTCGACAGTGTCTCTAATGTGGTAGAAGTTAGGAAATTCAAAAGGAAGCCATGCCTTTTGCAAAGTGTCAGCTTTGGGGCTCAATTTTGACAGATGAAAACTTGAGAAGTAGGAAGTGCATTATGGACAGCTGGTGGTTGGTGCAGTAAGTGCAAGAAATCTGTGAAGGATGGGTACCACATGCTACACTGCTACTACATTGTGAATACTTGTCACAGGTGTGGGCGTTAATTTATATGTTCTTCAAGATACAATGCGATGTATTTGTAAGTAAATGATTGAAGGAGCTTTTGAGGAATGAGAATAGTGCAGGAAGAGGTTTAACACCATGGCTGGAAGTAATATAGACACATGTTTGCTATGGGCTTAACAAATTAGCTTTAACCTCTTTCACGTTGATGACAATAACAGTAGAAGGCAAGAAGTTGTAATGGCAACACTCTGATTTTCTTGGATCCTTGGTAACTTTCTGCATATGTGCAGCCTCTAGTAGTTTGACTCCAGAGTCAAAAGAAAAACCTTTTTTGGGTAGACACTGAAATATTTTGCATTGGTTCCATCTAACTTATCAGAAAAAGTTCCATGGTAACCTCCACAAAGTAGTTGAAGTCTTTCCTACTTGGGATTCTTCAACTGCACAAGCACACTCATAATACGAGAGAAGAGATATTGAGAATTTAGGGAGATCAACAAACTGCATTCAGAGACTTACATGAAAAGTGCCATTCGCGATCATAAATATGCTGATGAAAAGAGATCAGAATAGGTACTTTAACATCGGTGGGGATGCTGGTATCATCCTCTGTCCAGAATAAGAACATCCAAATATGAAAAATAAGCAAAATATGTGTTACTCCAAAATGACTGCATTAACCCTTGAAAAAGCTAAATTACAACCTAAAAAGACCTTATGAATGTCTAGAATGAAATGAAATAGTAAGTAGCTTATGATAATTCATACTAGATTTTAAGCAATAAAAGTTAGTCAAAACCAAACATCAAATACCAATACAACTCGTATGAGAAGAACAACTTGCTTTTTTCCTCTTTTTATATTAATAAGCAGTTGAAGTTTTCAGTAAGCTATTATTCCCTCTCTCATCATCTTTCATTCTTAGCAAGAAGTAATAGAAGAAAAGCATGAAGAATTGAAACAACGATTCAACCTACTCTTTCAAAGATAAAAGACAAAATTGCTAAAATAAGCACACCAAAATTTTGCACACAAATGAAGAACTAATACTAGTCATCTGCTTTCTGAGTAGCACATCTCCTTAGAATTCCTAAAGGACAAATAAATTTAGGCAACAGCAGCCGAGCTTACCAACAGTGTCAAGTGCTCGAAGGACCAAATAGAATATGCATACCTGCATGTTTCAACAGAAGTTTAAAAAAACAATTCAACCTTCAAAATAATTGTAATAGTAACACACTTATCCAGCAAATTAACACAAATCAACGGAATAACAACAGTTTATAGCAGTTCCGTTCAATTCACATAAGCAGAATATAAATTCTTCCTGATAAACAGAAAATTCCAAACTTCTACAAAACGAACAGACACACACACAGAGACACCAATAGAGAGTTCAGCCACATGCTCTAGAATGCATCTAAAAGACAGACAGATTAAAAACGAAACAGAAATTCTAAGGAATCGCAAGCGCTAAAGCAGAAATGCTAGAGAAATACATTTTCCTGAAACATACCGCATCACGAAGCTCTACAGGAAGCTGTTGAATAACGAGAGCAAAGCTTCGAGAAACCTTTTGAAGCATCAAGTAACAGAAGGCCCAATGTGGCTCCGGCGGGATCTGCTTCTCCGCATGTCTAGCCGCTAGTTTCAGCTTTATCAATGGATACAAATCATCGGGATTCTTCAGAATCGCCCTCAATGTCCCCATTCTTCTTCAACCCTCTGCCCCCAACAAATTCAAACACCGTTCCGATCAATCGCCGATCCACAATCCAATCACACACAAATACTTGTTGATGCAGAAGAAAGCAAATTCAGAAAGCGAACCGGAGAGAGGAATGGCGTGGGAGTATATGAAGAGTTATGGAATGATGAATTTGTGGAAACGACGATACCTGTGTATAAAATGGTGTTAATATTGTAGTCTGTTAGGATCCGTTTGGTAATTAAAAAAGGATCTTCCTGCTGTAAATTTTAGCACTTTGTTTGATTACAAAATTTGGAATAATTTATTTCAGAGGGTTGTTTGGTTTGATATAAGTTATGATGGGATAAATTACGTTGGGATAAAAGTTATATTGAAGTTATATTTTATTGAATGTTTAGTTTGTTGGATAAATTTTAAAAATATATTGTTTGTTTATAAAAATACCCTTGACTTTATTAGTTTTTTATACATTTTTTTCTTATTTTAGTTATTTAATATTTATTTTTAAAATAAATCTTTCATTTTATATAGTTTAAATATTTTTATATGTACATGGTGTGCATTTAAAATAAAACTTTCTTTTTATTTAATTTAAAAATACAACTTCTATTTTTAAATTTTTTAAAGTAAAAAGGATTTATGAAAAATCTAAATATAAAAAAAAATAACAACAACAACAAAAACTCAAAGGTGGACTTTGGGGAGGTTAGAATGTACGCAGACCTTACCACTAACTCATAGAAGTAGAGAGACTGTTTTCTAGGAACCCTCATCTCAAAATCCATAAGCAGAAAGAACTAGATATAACAAAAAGGAAAGAAAACTGAAAGAGCGACTAATATTTAAATATGATAAAACTATCACATAATACAACAAATAATGAGAACACATGTTAAAAAAAACTCAAGGCCATGCATCCACCTAACCCTACCAATTAGCCTGCAACTCTAATTCGCGACCTCTACTTCTTTCTATCTAAGGTCATGTCCTCAGTGAGATCAAGTTCCGTCATATCATGTATGATCATCTCCTTCAGTACTTCTTCGGTTTACCTCTACCCCTCCGTGTAGCTTCCAAAACCAACCTCTCACACATCCTAACAGGAGTATCGATACTCCTTCTCTGCACATATCCAAACCATCGCAGTCTGATTTAATTAGACATATTCAATTTTTACTTTTTAATAATTCTCTAAACATTTATACTATCATTTTTAGCCCTAGTTTCAGTTCTGTCCAGATTTGAACTCATCAACCCATATATAAATGTTTAAACGCAAAGGCAAGCAAACAATCTAAAAGTAAATACAGAAATCGAATAGAAAAGTTGAAACCAAAAGATGAAGAAGAAGAAAGCATATGAAGATGAAAAGTTAAGAAATTAACTCCAAAATTAAAAAAAGAAATGACGAATTACCTTAAAATTGCAGTAGTAGTTGGAGGGATAGAGTTGAATCCAAATCCTTTTGTTTTCCTCTTTAATCTAAGAATGGAATTTTAAGTCGTTGATGGAACTTTTAATAGCTAAGTAGAAATCTTCATATATATTGGTTTAAAATTTTGATCGGCATGTTCAAATTCTGTTATTTGGCACATTAGATAGAGATTTTTTTTATACTATGTTGCACATCAACAACTTAAAACGCTTCTCTTTGTAACTGCAGGTCTTTTGTCAACTATGGCATCGCATCAAGATGAACTATCATTACCATTTATTTTGCCACTTTTATATAAAAATAACACAACTTAAACGCGCATAATTAGAGAAATAACTAATGTAATATCTAAAATGTATATACTAACCAGTGCAATTATAATGGTAATATCTAAAAATTGTGCCTATATATTATCAATACAGTCGTTCTGCTCTGTTCATCTACCCCTAACAATAACAAGCAAGAGGGGATGCTAAAGTTCAAATCCGTAGTACTTGTCGTCCTATTAATATATGTGACAGTTATCATTTGATATATATTTTAGTCCGTACATGTGTGTGTATATATATATATATGTGTGTGTGTCTTTTAATTTTAATTAATACATAAAGGTGATTTATATTTGCCCTGCCTCCCCCTTTTGTTTCCTGCCATTAATTTGATTCATTATGATTAAAGTGGTTACGTGTGATGTATAATTCGATATTATTTGTGTAAATCCTCATTACAAAAGTTTGCATACTTAACATGCATCTGCTTCTGTGCAAGATTATCTTATAAAATTATTAATATTATATTCTTTAAATTAATAAGCGAATAGATTGAGTAGTTTCAAATTTTTCTATTTGTTTTACATGGTAAAAGTAGCTAGCTAACTATCAATGTATTTATTTTTATATTTTTAAATTTTATTTTTTTAAAAAAATTTAAGCAACTTAAGATTGTCCTGTCTATTTCAGCTGCTAGAAGCAGGTAGCTGACTATTGATGTGTGTTTTTTTATTCATTTTTGTTTTTTTGAAAAAATTTCTTATGATTATTTTTTGGATTAGTTTTAGGAGCTTCTGGTTGTTCTAGCTACTTCAGTGGAGGTATTGATGCATATGTCCTTTTTGTATTTTATTTTAATTTATTTTTTCAAAATTTGTTATGAATTGAAAAATAATATAAAAAAGTACTATAAATCACAATAATTAGTTTTAAAATTTCATATAATAAGTGGAGTATTATAAATTACAATAGTTAGCAACTTAAATAGAGACGGAGGAAGTAACATATATGAGGTACAATAAATCATAATACTTACTAAATTAAAATTTTTAAAAAAAATTTCAGTACCACATAAATAAAATTTTAATTGGCTCTCAAAATTTTATATGTGCAACATAAATTGAAACAAAGTAAATAAAAATATTATTTTAAAATATCATAAAATGCACTATAAGTCACGATAATTAACAACTTAAAATTTTTATAATTATATATCATACAAATTAATATAATATCATTTAAATCAAAATAAAAAAATAGCATACGTTAAACCCGTGGCTTCACGAATTCTTTGTGACTAGTTAGTTATATACCAATAATATTTTTGACATTTACCATCTGTCTCTCTCTTTTTTTTTTTTTTTTGATAAATAATTATTTAATGATTTATTAGCCCGCATAGTTTGACGAAAATGACGAGCTTCCTATTGAAACGGAGTTTGGCAGTTTGCTGACTAAGTCGCGTTTGGCACAATCTAGTTGTTTTTCCTCCAATTTTTCTGCGGTGCCACTTGAACTGAATGAATGGACATCCTATTTCCTTCCTTTGGTTGAAGGTAATAAAAATAACTCACTAATTATGGTGGATTAGGATTTTTGACACTTCTCAATTGAAAATAAAATAAAATTGTAAGTGATTGCAACCCAAGTCCACTGAGGAGCACTAATTGGATATGGTAGTGTAGATATTTCTAGAAGTCACCAATTCACTTTATTTTTTGTAATTATTTTTAATTTTTCATTAATATTCGAAGTTGATAATGAAATTTTGATTAATCATGCACCACAAAATTCATTCGAAGTGGTATACTTTATTTTTTGTGATGCTACTTCAACTTATTCACTCTAATTTATATTAAGTAAATTATTAAAAAATATATATATATTAAAATAAGTAAATTATTCAAAAAAATTAAAAAAAATTCACATTTATTCTTCATTTCGTGAGATTCTTAACTATCTTATATTTTCTAATATAATAGTGTGAAAATAATTAAAAAGATACTAATGAAAAGTAACTTTTAGCATATGTAATTAAACATTATTTTTAAGAGATGTATTAAATTCCAACAACTCAATTAATATAGACTGGGAGTATTAATAGATGGAATTCATTTTTCAAGCAATTTTTTCTTTTTGTTTGATTGTTAGAACATACTTTTTAAAGAAATATTCTCCCCCAACCCACCCCCAAAAAAAAGCTTTTTAATAATTATTAAACTTTTAAATTCAGATTTTAGTGTTTCTATTGAGATCTTTAATACTCAATAAAGTTATCAAATCGCTTATTGATTTGCTAATATTATTATATTAATTCATAATTCATAGTACTTTTTCTGAAAGAGAAAATTTTACTCACCAATCAAATATAAATTTTTTGTGTAAAATATTTTATTATACCAAACATATCATGCATGAAAAAATATTTTTCATTTAGGTGAGTTTGATACGAAGGAAAAATATAAATTGAAAAATATTATTAATTTTTTATGTTTAATTGTCAAAATATTTTAAAACTTTTTTTTCTTAGAAAACAAATATAAAAATAAAAGTATCTAATAAATATGTCATCTACCCAACATTCTCAACTTCTATCTCTTGATTATTGCACCTCCAAATCTTCACCTCCCCCAGTCCCCACCATTCGATCTTCATAATATTTTGCTAATTAGATATTTTATAAATATTAATAAAATATATCTTACCTAATCCTGATTAGTGATCGCTCCACGGGAAAAACTACTAGGAGGCAAGCAGAGGATTTTGAGGACAAATGGGAAATTTATGGAAAGTTATAATACTTCTGTCTATTTTTATCAGTTTACTATGTAAAAAATAAATTCAATAATATTTGTTCATTTTATGAAATCAAAAAATAATTTTATATTTAATTTTTAATTTTATTCTTGTCATTAATCATGATCATTTTTATATTATATATTTTTAAAATATATTATATTTATTTTATTCAAAATGTGATTTGATAAAATTATTTTTGTCGTTTATTGTTTCTTAATTCTTATACCAGAACAACTCTTATTGAATAAAGAAAGTAAACACTAAATAAAAAAAATATTTTATTTATTTATTTTAATGATCGACCAACTTATTTTTTTCCCTCCTACCAAACGCGCCCTGAACTCTCTTTCCTTTCTTGTTCGAGTCGTTTTTTTTTCTTTTTCCCTTGTCCGTGTTGCCTCTCTTTTGTATTTAATTGATTGATTAATATTTTTATTTATTAAACACGTAAAACAAAAGCTAGAATATAGAATAATTTAACGAACAAACAACAAAATATGTAGACCTAACAAGTATTCACGTGACATGTCTCTATCCTACCAATGTTAAGTATTGTGAAATTATCTTCCGTCTTAATTAGATATTTTAAATTTTATTTTTTTTGATAAAAATATAGCAAAAATTTTGTTGAACGTGTTAACTTGATGAATAAATCATTAATTATAGAATTTGAATCAAGTCAAATTCAAATATTGAACATAAGATTAAATTAGGGGTATTTTACAAAGATTAAATTGTTAAAAAATTTTAAATATCAAATTATTTTAGTTCAGATTTTTAAATTTATAAATGAAATCAAACTAAAAAATTCAATTTTTTCAGTCATGAGTTTTTGGGAGTTTTCCGTTTTTTATTTTTTTCAAATTCTTTTGATAAAGTATTCATATAAATAAATAAATAATTTGTGCTTCAAATATTTTTTAATCCTATGAAAATATAACTATCTAAAATATTTCTTAGAAAAATAACATAAAATATTAAATGTTGTATGATGATGACACTAAAATATTTAATAAAAAATAATAATAAAATTACATAAAATAAATATTATAAATAAATAAATCATAATGAAAATGATCATAATTTTAAAGTAGTAGATTATACGAAAATAAATTTAATAAGTATTAGTTGCGTGACTAAATATTAAAGAAAAATTAAAATTAGATCATACATTTTAATTGTCTAGACTAATATAAAACTAAAGAGCAAATATTCAAACTTATTGTTATTCTTGTTGTTGAATTGATTTGCTTATGATTGACATTAGTCTTAATATGATTTTTGAACTTTATTAGAGTTACTAAATCGATGGACTATAAAATTTATTGGATCTTTCAAAATTATAAGTAAAACTTGAAATAACGTGCTAAAAGATAAAAACTATGAAAATGTATTAAAAATATTTATAAATTATATCAAATTAGATACTTTAATATAAAATAAAATTTAAAAATAATAAATATAATATCAAATTGATCTGATCTAGAATTAATTTTTTAAAGTTAAAAATCAAATTAATTCAAGTATAATCAAATTTTCTTGTAATATCAAATCAAATTAAATCAAATTAAAATAAGTCTAATTTTTTTCTTAAGTTTATAAATTAATTCAATTTTTGATTCGATTTTATTCAATTGTAAAATTTTTTTTACAAAAATAAAAAATGTCTCTTTCGTATGTAATTTTGTAATTTAATGCAATATGGGTCCACTCCAATTTTTAGACTTATAATATTCAACATGTGCAAAAATGAGTTATTCAGTGGGGGGCTTTTGCGAACGCCAGTTTTTGATTAACTACTCTTTTTTGTCGATTTCTGTATTATCTTTTTCGAGCTATTTTTTTTTTTTTGTCTAGTCATGATTTAAAATTGTATTATTATAACAAATTATTCTGGTTATAATGTTTTTGTGTTTGAGAAGATTTGCATTGTTCGCTTTGCCGTCCTTATCTTTAATCTGAAGTGTGAAAGTCATTAGAAATATTGTTTAAGTCTTTTTTCATTTAACTTCAGTTTAGATAAAATTATTTTTCACTAATTTTTTTGAACTATTATTTAATTATATTTATAATATTGACTTTTAAAATATATGAAAAAGTGATAAAATAAAAACTAACTTCTAGTAATGAAAAGACTCCTAAATCTTTTTTATTTGATAGACTTCTAATTTTTTTCTTATTTGAATCAACAAAATATCCTACATTACTAAGAAAAATTCTAATTTACCATGAGTTCTAATTAGTGATAGAATCTCTATATATAAGATCTTTATAAATAAATAATTCTCAAAATTATTTTTATAGTGAATTATTTTATTTTTTATAAATTCATAAATAAATTTAATTTTTTTGTCTTTAATCACGCATAAAGTGCGTATAAATGAGGCTGGTATATTATAAAGAAAAAGATAGGATTTTTCTTTTTTTTTTCTTAGTCTTCAAGGATGGATAATATAGCATGATAGTGTATATTCAACGGAGCAAAATTATTCAATAATATAGCATGATAGTATATATTCAAAACATATTTTTAAAAGTATGATGTATACATTCAAAACACTCGAAATTAAAGTTGGAAAAAATAAAACTTAACTCAATTTTGGACCACTTATCAAATAAATGTTTCATGTGTCGAGATTATATTTTATTGCTTATGTTTTTAACTGTTTTCAAATAAGATCATGGTAATAATGGACTGAGTTCGTTTAATCTTCATTTAACAAAGTTAGGACCAATTTGGTATATGGGGCAAACCTAAATAGTTTTGTGATGAAAAATCAATCCTATCCCTTATTTGATTACATAATTAAGTTATATATCAAAATTAGTAATTAATTTTAAAATTAGTTATTTTTGTCAGAGAGATGAATAAAATTATGAAAGTTAGTTATTTTGGGATAAAATACTTAACATCGAAAATGATCTTGAGTGGTCCCTCAAATTCTTTTTTTTGCCAGTATATATAATAGCTCCACCATAAGTTTGTCTTCAAAGTAAACGACCCCATAAAGTTATGTACTTTTGGTTCTTCAAGATGAGTTAATATTTTTCTAAATCAGATGTTTATATTAAATTATAATTAAATTTTAATAGTTAAAAATTAAAATAAGACTACGTATCAATTAATTGTAGTTAGAGTGTAAATATTTGCATTTTAATTAATAGTTAAAAATTAAAACAACAATACATATCAATTAATTATAGTTAAAGTATGAATATTTGCATGAAAGATATATGTCTCACAAAATATATATGGAGCTAAAGTTTTGCACTTAGCTCGACAAATTTAATGTCTTTCATGTTTAAATTAAATATATACATTAGGTTTGTACTAACACGATTCTTGTAATTAGTGTGCGTGGAAACAAAAAGTATTCACTTAACTTTTTTTTTTTTACTTTAAGAGAAATAAATTGTTATATATAAACTAGAGATTTTTTTTTTTTGCATAAATCCATTAATCGACTATTAATTATTAAGTAGGCATAAGTGAAAAAATACTTCTAGAAGTAGTATATAGAATCATATCAATAATTGAAATATCAAAAATCCAACCTGTCCTCTTGAAAATAAGTTTCCGTCCCTCGTGCACGCATATGAAAGATAGACTCCACATGGCCCATAGATAAAATCACTTTTTTTTTTATTAGAATATTTAAAAAACGATTAAAAATGGAATTCTTTTTTATGGGAACGATTTATTAATTTAAATTAATCAAGCTAATAATTTTTTAATATCATGTGATTATTAAAAAATTATGCTAATATGAGAATCACTTCGACCGGTGGTCCGTGGACACTGCACGAGGAACGACTAGTATCACACTTTTACGGTAAGTTTATATATTTCAAGCTGATCCCTTATTTTAAACGTAAAGGGTTAAATATATTTTTGTACTATTGAAAATAATTTAAATATATTATTTGTTATATTTTTTTATTTAAATATATCTGTTTTTAGTTATACTTTAAGTTTAAATATATCTTTCTAGTTATAGCTTGTGTTAACTAGTCTTATTATTAATGGATAAACACGTACAAATTTATAAATATATAATCAATTTTAATAGATTCATCTTAAATCCTCTTAGATAACTCGTTGCGACCCATTCACTTTACAGATCCATACTTAAATCAATGTTCGGTGAAAGATGAAAAGCTATATTTGATTTTTTATTTTGTTGTACATACACTAACATGTATTAAAGTTATCTCAAATATAAATGCTCTAGTATATATTCTTATAAGTAGCAAATAGTGGGAATTAATAAGTACCTCAAAGTATCAGACAATATAAAGTCTTAAAATGTCCAATAATTGAAGTCTTCATTATTATCCATTCTTACAAAACTTTTATTTAAAATTGTAATGTAATTAAGTACATAAAGATATTCAGACAAAGTATATCTAACGTAAATACATGTTTATGCTTATTCAATCCATAAATCAATGGATCGAAGCTAGGAGGTGAGTTTGTAAAGTGAATCGAATATTTAAAATTGTGGTAAATTATTTATTTCTAAATTTGTCATATGTTCGTCCATTAAAAATAAGAATAAATTGGCACAAAATATAATTGGAGAATATATTTGGACCCAAAGTACAACTGAAGGGTATATTTAGACCTAAAATATAACAAGAGAGTTATATTTAGACCAAAGATATAATGAAGGATATATTTAAACTATTTCTAATAATACAAAAATATATTTGACCCTTCACCTTTTTTTAAAAAAAAAAAAAGTATATCTCAAGTTTAATTATTCCGTTTCTTCTTTCACATTAGTTATTTGTACTTTTAAATTACCACGATATTATTACTATTTTAAATTCTTGAATAATATAAAATACACAAGTAAAACACAGTAAATTTTAATATCAATCGACGTGAAAAAAATTATATATCTTGTTTTTCCTCTTCTATTTCTTTATCTAATTTTTTTCATCTTTATGAAGTAGTGATAAAGTCTGCGTACATTTACTTTTCCCAAACTCCACTCGTGAAATTCCACATTTCTTTATCCGTTTTAAGGCAAAAGAAGAAATTTTATTGTTTTCTATGAAGCACACAGTTCTTTATTTTCTATGTAATCTGACGTTGATTTTTTTTTTCTTTTTCTGGAACTAAATTATAGTCAATTAAAGATCAAGTGACTGAAAGAAAAAGATAAAGTTCGTTGATCCTCTGTCAACAAACTTTGAATTTCTTCTCCTCTGGTGTATATAAATTCAATGCATGTTATTTTATTTTAAACAAGAAAGTAATGCATGTACTTTTATTTTTATTTTTGTGTTTAAAGAGTTTGAAACTACTAGATGGTAATTATTAAGATTTGAAATCGATGTTTATTCATGTCTTTATCTTAATATAACAATTAGCTTAGTAATCGTTTTATTATATATTATGACTCAAAATTGAAGTTTTGTGGAATCTGAAATTCTAAAATAGTAATAATAATAATTATATTTTAAGTTGTAATTTTTATTTTTTTCTTATGTAAAAAAAAGGGGCATTCTTGTTTTGTCGTAAAGTGAAGTGAAATTCATTTGGTCCCCTGTTTGAGATTCTGTCGTATCCTCTGGAATTATTTGTCAGATGTCTAATTTCTCAATCTACAAAGATTACACGATTTAAGTATTTCTTTTATTCTATTTAAGTTATCATATTTTTTATTTTTAGAAATAAATTATACTCCTTTCGATTCATTTTATTTAAAATAATTGAAAATAATTTATCTTTAAAATTTTCCTTGTTGACATTCAATTTTTATCCTCCACAGTATGTATTAATCACCGAGCTTTTAATTTTAATAATTTGAAATAACTAGCTTTCGAAAATACAAAAAATATTTTCTCAAATAAATTTTATTTTTTATTTTAGGAGTTACCAGGTTGATGATATTAAAAGCCCTTTAATTAATTTGTATAATCGTCGTGTAGTCAAATTAGTCAATCGAATTTAATTTGATTATTTTTAATTGGTCGAAATTACAAGCGAATTGGCCAAGTTTTAAATTAAATACCCTCGCCCCTTGAACACATTTTTTTAGCCTTCATAATGAACCAATCTTGGCCCAAATCAAGTCTAGACCCAGCCCAATCCCCATTATTTTTCAGCTTATACATTATACATATTATACATATACATATATGCACCGCGTGAGAGCCACGCGCCCCCAATTTCCCCTTTTCTTTTCCCTTTCCCTCAACTCACGCGTACATTTTCTTTCTCTTTCCCTTCTTCTTCTTCACCAACGCGAAAACTAGACGAACCCACCCCCCCAAAACCCATATCTCCTCAACGATTCCCTCCTCCAATTCATACCTCCCATCCGTTGCCCTAATCTTCATCTATTTATATCCCTTATCCTTCACTATTGGGAGTTATTCTTGAGCCGTCCTTAATCTCGAAAAAATCCTAGTAAACCTCAATCAATTTTCCGTTCCTCATTTTTCAAAAAAACATACATAAAAATTATATTTTCGGGGTAATTTCCAAGAAGTTGATTCAACTTCGAAGGAGCTTTTGAAGACGGAAATTTCGAGCTTCGAAAACAGGACACGTTTTTGGGTGGCGTAAGCTTTCAAGCTTGTCGTCCCAGTTCGCTGCTCCAATAGAGGTAATACTCTCAGTCTCATATGCGTTCGTCCCGTTCGAATATGGACGTGCAATTATGAATAAAGCTATCTTGTTGTGTTAATGTTGATATCATGTTTGTTTCTGCTGAGTTGAGAGCATTTAACATCATATTTGTTGTTCTTAATCAATTTTTGGAATAAATTTTGATTCAATGCTAGATGCACATTTACTAGGATTTCTTGCTATATCTTGTTACGTCTTAAGATAGTTCACTTTCCCATTCTTTGTTTTAAAAGTTTAAGTCCCTGATATGGGGTCGTTTGTGCTATGCTGAGATGGCCTGTGAACCCATGTTTTCTTGGTTGAGTTCATCTTGCATCTCTGTTTCAGTCTTGT
>JAABOM020000001.1:38169582-38195267 GCA_011800125.2 Solanum clarkiae | reverse complement strand
TTGATAATATTTGTGTGTATTTTGTAACTGCTTTGAGTAAAAAATAATTGATCAGTGATGAAAAATATTTTAATTGTGGATATCTCAATAGACCTCTTTATATTAAATTCGCATAGAAAAAATAAATTATTTACTACTGCACAAATATAGACTAACATTGTTTAATCAATATCATTTAAAATGTATCAATATTAATAATATTCATCAGCCATTTATTTTATACTTAATGAGATGATTTAATATTATTTAGTTAATATCACATAAAAAATAAACTTATAAATATATATTGAACCTCTGGATAGCATGAAATTTTCATAAAATAATTCAAAACACCGAAATTATCGCTACACGCACCAACTTGGTAGGGATCCTATATCATCTTTAAAGTACTTTTAAGCAAATCACCGAACTCCTAACTGTAAGGTGGCAAAGAAAATATAATACATATTTTTTAAAACTTTTGTCCTTTCTCTTTGTACTTTGCTAGTCTCATCTTCTCATGGTACCATTTATGTTACTGCAATCGGCAGTACCGATGTCGTCGCTATCAACTCTTTCATTACCACCACAAACTTTATGTTTTTCATCATAGTTAAGACACACAACAACAATGCTGTCCTTATAGCCACCATTTTCATCTTCCCAAAGTTCTACAAATTCTTCACCGTACCAACCTAAAACCCATTTCACTTCTCTTTCTTTCATCGCTTTAATTAGAGCCACCTACATCGATATTTCTGTACCGTTATCATTATCACTATTTTTATAGGTGATCGAAAATTCATCATCCAAAAATAATTTGAAATTAAGATTCTTTACGAAAAATCAGCTACCAATAATGTACCTTTTTCGATCTCAGCAAAATTATTTTTTGATTACTTAAAAACATATTTACTAATTTTTAGAAAAATGGAGTTAAAAAATCAAAGAAACTAAAAAATGTGGAAGAAATGAAGTAGAAGAGAAGAAAAGTTAGAGGAAGAGCCATGGCTTTACTATTTAGAGAAGAAGAGTTAGTGCTGTTATTTCAAAAATTCAAAAAAAAAAAAATCAGTTAAGATATAAAAAAAAATAATTAAAAAACATGAAACACATGAAAACGCGTCCATATCACCCTTAATACATATGTGTGAGTATGACATATTAAAAGGGTATATATTTTGTTTTAAATTAGTTCAAGAGTATCATAATCATTGCGAAGTTGGAATGTGTAACAATAATTTTGATCATAGTTAAAATGTGTTTTTGAAATCTAAAATCTGCGATGATAAAGTAAAACCCACTTATGCTTGGTTACCTTAGCACACTTCATCTCAATGGAGTATCTTTTCGTGACAGATTCGAGCATTGGCATGGCCCGCCATGCTGGTTGGTTGTGTTGCCCAAAGTGCAAGGTACCATCTACCTACAGATACTCTTATTTGTACAGCATTATGTAATCAGTGGGCTTTTAGATAATTTGTACTTGAATTTAGTTGGCTGAGTGATCTATAGTTTTGTGTAGCAATCTGCAGTTATGTTTCTTCGTATTTGCAGCAATGGTTTTACAAGAACCACTGACATATACACTTAGTTAGTATGGCTACATTCTACAATTTGTCAATGCTCTTTTTTCTTGTCTTCACAATGTCTTCTTTAATGATGTTCTTGCCACAGAATCAACTGTCAAGCAATTCCAAGCCCCCCCAAATTTTTTTCTTACCATATTTCGTCCCCGCCCTCAGGAAGCACTCATTCTGTTATGTGTTTACTTTGTATATGTCTGATCATGTTAGGTTTAAGTAAAGTTGAATTGGGAAGCAAGAATTGAGAAGTGCGGAGAACTAAATCAAGGAAAAATGAAAAGTTATTTCTAGTGAGAAAAAAATTGTTCTTTATTTCCTTTTAACTCTTAAAGGATTGAGGGTGCTCCTCATGCTGCTGCAGTGTGCTGGATTGATAATTTTTTTAGTCAATTCATTTACTAGTCTCATTAATTAATTTTTTTTTATAAATAATAACTCACTGAATCATTTGTTTATTAATTAATTCTCAAAATGAAATTAATTTAAAATTCGCAAAAGTGTTGTGTATTACTCGGTCAATCTTTTAAGCTTTTAAGTCTAAAAGCTAGCTGTTGATGGTTTTTGTGTTAAGGTGCATTGGTTAGTCTGTTTTACTGTATAATATAGTTCTTGTTAATGTATATGCAGTTTAGGATTGAAAAACTCATGGGGACCTTTAAAGGCTTTGGCAGTTGCCATTGCTATTAATGGCATTGGCGACATAGTGTTATGCAGATTCTTTGGATATGGTATTGCTGGAACAGCATGGGCAACAACTGTGTCACAAGTATGCCATATACGCTTTTCTTCCTCTAACTGAATTTGATCTGCTCTTCAACTCTCTGTATATTTTCATTCTCTATATGGTAATATTCCTAACTTACGAGCAAAATTTTAGGCAGTTTCAGCTTATATGATGATTGCAGCCCTGAGCAAGAAAGGTTATAATGGTTTTGCCTTATCCGTTCCATCATTGGATGAACTTCTACATATTTTCATGCTTGCAGCACCTGTGTTCCTAACAATGATGTCAAAGGTTTGTTCGACTTAGCTGTATTTTCCGCTTGCATGAAAGTAGTGACTTTGTTATGCATCTGATAAATCTTGAACTTTCAGGTGGCATTCTATTCTGTACTTGTCTACTATGCTACATCAATGGGAACACACACTGCTGGTGCACATCAGGTCAGTTTCATTATGTGGACTAATATTTAAGATGTATTTTTTCTTGCATCTTTCTAATGTAACGGTTGGACGGATATTAACACTAACATACTTACTACTTACCTTATTAGGTCATGCTACAACTATACTGCATTTTCGCAGTATGGGGTGAGCCTCTCTCTCAAACAGCACAATCATTTATGCCAGAATTCTTATATGGAGTAAAACGAAACTTATCGAAGGTCCAACAATTTATTTATGCAGAATTTACAGTATCCTGCATTATTTTCTTACTACTGTACAAACTTGAAAAACTATCATAAATTTTTTCATTATATCTGGTATCACCTTTTCTTTGAGGAAAACTTTGACATCCATGAAATTTTGTCTGTAATGTCCATGTAAACTACTGTTTCTATTCATTTTCAAGTCGACGACTTTAGAGTTATGTTTCATGCATTACTCTGTAATAGACCATTCAAAAAGTTAAACATCCTGAATCAGGCCCGGATGCTGCTAAAATCTCTTTTGATCATTGGAGCATCAAATGGATTAATACTGGGATCTGTTGGAGCGTCAATATCATGGTTTTTCCCTAAAATATTTTCACCTGATCCTTTGATCATACAAGAGGTTAGTTCCGTACTATTATATTTATCTTTTTTATCCTTTTTTTTTTGTCATAAGGATATTGATCCTCTTCACACCTATTTTTATGAATAATTTATGAAATGAAATCTATCCAAAAGTGCAATCAAGAGTAAAAGAAGCCCATTAATGGTCCTGTTGGCACAAATAGTACACTTGCATCATGGCAACATAACCAAATGGAAATGAAGAAAAGCTATGTATAGCTTGGGTGTTTGCTATACTTTGTGCATTGTATTTGGAACATAAGAACCAAATAAAGTTGTTATGTCATTGAAAATAGTTTTTCTCTGATCTACTGATTGTTCTCACCTTTTGTTGGTGCAGATGCACAAAGTACTGCTGCCATTATTTCTAACCCTCTCGGTATCACCGTCTGTTCTTTGTCTTGAGGGAACCTTGTTGGTATGATTTCATACTTTCTCCAAAATATGTTCTGCCTATGGTAGATAGTTTAGTTGAATATATTGATTATTCTTATAAATCTCTGCCGTTGTTTATTTGAAAATGTCTTGTGAAGCCATTATCTCAAATCTGTGATGATCTGATTGCTTTTTAGGCTGGAAGAGACTTAAAATTTATTAGCATATCAATGACCACCATATTTGGTTTGACATCTCTTCTCGTCATGGTAAGTCATTCCACTTATTGCCAATAAGTCCCCTTCATAATTTAGTTTGCAAACTACTGTAAATTTTAGTCCTTTCTTCCGTGACAAACTGTTGGCACCAGTATCCTTTTTCTAATAATAAGAATATGACTCACTAATTCTTTTGATCTGAAACAGCTTTTCAGCAGTAAAGGATTTGGTTTGTCAGGGTGCTGGTTTGCACTAGCAGCATTCCAATGGGTAAATTCATTTCAGCCTTTCTACTCTTTGTTTGCTATAACTGGATTATGTTGTTTTCTACTAGTTCAACTTTCTTTTCTTTCCAGGCGCGATTTTCGGTAGCCGTATGGCGACTCGCTTTGCTGGATGGCATAATTTATTTGGAAGGCTCAGTTCATGATGAGTTTCAAAAGTTGAAAGCTGCATAGGGGATTAATATGTTCAAGACGAAGGTGGCCACGCCATTTTTTTTCGCTCGAACAACGCTGAAAACGTGTTGCGTCCAAATGTATATGTGATCGTGTAAGTAATAAAGTGGCTATTCTTAGGAGCCGAATGTCAAATCTACAAAGACTTATTGATTAACTATATACTATTAGATTAAACTAATCCTATCAATTTATTCGAGTGGTGAATTTTAAAGATGAATTTAAATTAACTAAATCAATAGCTAATGAATAGTTAAACCCAGAAAAGAGATAATTTTTACGTAATCAATTTGAAGTGATCCAAGATTATGATTTTTCGAATAATCATCTTTAGTACTGATTTTATCAACTTATTTGATTATCTAGTTGTTGGTTCATGGGGTTGATAATATGTTCATGATCATCTGACATCTAATCACTATCTACCACAATTGAAAACCTCACTGAATCGTTGAGCGGGCATAGATTTAATCAACTACAGAGCGTTATGATGTCTTCCCATATGTGAACCAAATGAGGCGATCTAGGTGTATTCCTATTCTAGCAGCGAATTTAACTCTAAATTTTGTTAAAATTGGGATAGGAAAAGGGAAAATATGATAAGTGAAGAGAATTAGTAAATCAAATTCTTTAACAAAAACAAATAAAAATTTAGATACTGAATCAATTGAGCTACTAAAATTCTCTCACTTCAGTCATATATAAAGTTTGTCTATCGAATATTCTGCACGCACTTTCATGAAAAATTCATACATACACAAATAAAATTTTGGCCAATTTTTTTTAGATGCGCTTTCAATAACAAGTGTCTTAATTTAACTTCATCAAATTTATAACTTAAGTAAAAAAAAAAAAAAACTTGGGAAACAGTGGTTTCCAAATTGAGTTTGTCGGGACAGTTACGGGAACGCGTTAGCTCAAAGCATATTCGAAGCAGCCGCCAATTTTCAAGTGGCTTAAAAAACTTTCCATTTACGGCCAATATTTTTCCCTCTTTTTTTCTTCTATCTGTTCAATCAAGCACCTAACGATGAATCTTGAAACCCTAACTTGTAAATCTCACATTCCGATAGAAATTCCTAAATTCAATCTGAATTTCCATGTTGATTTCTCTTTCACCCGCTTCCGAACTTGTCGGGTAACATCATTGACCCGAATTTGTAATCATCGCAAGCGAATAATCACTGCTTGTGTGAATCATAGCCAAGAGATTCCAGTGAAACTAGAGAACTTGAATTCGAATTCATCTATCAGCGATGAAGAACAAGTAGAATCGGTAACAGTTCGAGAAGAAATTCCAGTGGTTGATTCTAATGGTAAAGTAGAATTCTCTGGCAATGAAAGCATTTGGGCTCAATTGGTGGAGATTGTCAAGTTTTCAGGGCCAGCAGTTGGTCTATGGTTATGTGGGCCTTTGATGAGTCTCATTGACACTGCAGTTATCGGTCAAGGAAGTTCCATTGAACTTGCCGCTCTAGGTAAAGAATTTCATGCCTCAGGTTTTAGGAAACTCTTTTGGATGTCCAAAGTATTTGACGTAATCTTACTGTGATAAATTTTTGTTACAGTGAGTTAGAGTCACCAATTTACTTATATGAACTTGGGCAATTCTTTTCTCATGATCTAGTTTTTGGAATTGTGTTAGGCCCAAATGTCATATATTTGCATGGTATCATAGCCTGGTCCATTCCCATTTGGGCTCCTGGTCCGCCCTCCGGTTGGACTTGGATGTGAAGCGGTTGTTAGAGTCCCACATTGGTTGAGGAATGGACTGAAGCTCTGCTTATGTAGACCTTAGAAATCCGCCCCTCATTAGATCCAAGTGCAATATCTTTATACACAGAAGTGTTATATCTTTAGACATATATAGTAGGATGGATCATGGATGGAGTGTGATGTTATTTCTATTCAGTGATTTAGCTCGACCTTTGTAATTGGCAGGTCCAGGAACCGTGTTTTGTGATAACACAAGCTATCTGTTTATGTTCCTTTCAATTGCCACTTCAAATTTAGTTGCTACTGCATTGGCCAAGCAGGTATGCTGCTGAAAATTCTAGTTATCTTTTAACTGAATCTACTTTCGTCAAATGTTAGGAGCTTGAGAGTAATCATAGTATGGTGAAGCCGTATATCAATATATAGTCATGGTATTTTCTGTTTACTCTAACATTCTGAGCATTTTGGATTATGGTGCAGGATAAAGATGAAGTGCAACATCAGATATCTATATTGCTCTTCATTGGGTTGGCCTGTGGTATTGTGATGTTTATCTTTACAAGATTGTTTGGCACTTGGGGCATTACTGGTAAGCATCTAATTCTTTTTCTGGTCGTGGATTTATCAATCATTCAATATGTATACTATTCAAAATGTTCACTTCTTCCTTCAGTAGTGGAATGCTTTTTATGAACTACTGATGATAAATTTGTCTCATTTTCAGCTTTTACAGGGGCAAACAATACGGAAATTATAAATGCCGCAAATACTTATGTCCAGGTTATTATGCTACTCCTATTAATTGTTAGTGCATGTTCTGCTGGAAAGTAATAGAAGTCCAGTAGAAACTGGATATATGTATTCTGTTGATCTTTTAAGATGCATCTTGTCTGGAGTCCAAAGATTCTAAAATAATGTAAGGTTTGAATGTTCTACTGTTCCTTTATTTTTTTGGTCAAAAAAAAGATGTAAGATTTTATTTCAATCAAGTGCAAGAATTACAAAGCCACTAGTTCATTGTACTCTAGAACTAGTCCCACAATTGATCACTGAACCCTATCCATACATAAAAGAAAAAAGATTCTATGCCCAGGTAGAAAAGGTTTGAATGTTGTACTGTTTCATATAGCTGTTACATGACTCATATTTGAATCCAGCTAACTAAAACAAGTAATTTATTTCTGGAAAAGGACTGGGAAAGAATTGGTATGAGGTGTGAAGTTGTTAGTAAACTGAATGAATGATATACAATTGATTATCTGAATTGCTTATCTCTAATCTTCAAAGTGGGGTTTCATCCATCCTAGTTCAAACTTGCCAATAAAGACATTGAGTCATTTGTTATACTTTCTGAATTCATATGCTATAGCAGGGATAACAATATTTGGCTAAAAGTTCTATCATTCTAGGATGATCAAGTATAATCCACTTGTGCTTTGGTTACATGAGCACACTTCATCTGAATAGAATATCTTTCCATGATAGATTCGAGGATTGGCATGGCCTGCCATGCTTGTTGGTTGGGTTGCCCAAAGTGCAAGGTACCATCTACCTACTGATACTCTAATTTGTATAGCATTATGTAATCGGTGTAATGTTAGATACTTTATACTTGATTTTAGTTAACTGAGTGATCTATAGGGTTGTGTCACAATCTGTTATGTTTCTTCTTCATATATTTGCTGTGATTCGTTGACAAGAACCACAACCATATGCACTTAGTTCCTACGGCTACAATTTGCAATTTTCTTTTTCTTGTTTGCACAATGTGCTGTTTCCTTGCCACGGAATCAATTGATGGGCTATTCTACGCCCCCAAATTTATTTCCCACCATATTTCATCTTCCTCTTCCTGTTTAGCTTTTCTCATTGATGCAAGTCCTCCCCCTCAGGAAGCACTCCTTCTGTTCTGTGTTTACATGATTTTTTGTGTCTGATCAGACGCAGCTAAGCTGATTAGTCCACTTTTCTTCTTTATATGAGAAAAGTAGCACCATTGGCGGACAATAGAGGGTTTCTCAGATGGTAAGCACCCTTCACCTCCAATCCCGAGGTTGTGGGTTCGAGTCACCAAGGGAGTAAATAGGTGGGAGCTCCTAGGAACTGGTTAAAAAAGATTGCCAAAAACAAAAAAGTAGCAATATTTGATGAATATTAAAACGATACCGAACTCTCAGTAGATGATGAAGATGAGCACAATTTTTTAGATAATGAAGATGAAACAATTTTTATAAGTTCAATTAGCTTATTACTGTATTGAGATGGATACAGTGGACTTGAACTTAGTTTGAAATCAGTGTCTTTTAGAAAAGCAGCACAAAAAAGCAACCAAGGTCCATGAAGCTTGAAGCAAAACGTGAGAAGTAAAACACCCTTTGTTGAAGTGAAGCGCACAACTTAGAAAAAAATACAAAATACCAAGTATGTGCTAATTCTGTTCTATAGTAGTTAATTGGCATTAAAACTAGTTTCAGCATCCAATATACAAAGATTCTGACATTAGTCGGAATCTCCAAAATTGAAATTCAAAGTGCCGGGTATCAGTGTTTGAAGCACACTTTTCTCTGAAGCACATGGCTGCGCCCGTGAAGGGATAACCCCTCGCTTCACATCAAGTGATGCAGCGATAGATTTTGACAATACTGGTTGAAAGACATTTGAACATGTCTATCTTTGCTTGACATTTCTTTTATATAAATTTATTCCGATTGACTGTATCATTCCTCATATGATTTTTTTTTTTTTACTTTAACAAAATCTTGAGGATTTCTAAAGAAAGAAACTACACTTACATTTATAAATAACTGTCAATACGGAATGTTCTTAATGGCTCTGTCCATTATGCTTGAATTGTGCATTACTTGATCAATCTTTTGAGCTTTAAATCTAAAAGCTGTTTATGATTTCTCCAAGTTGTTTTATGTCAAGTGCATTGTCGTCTATTTATGATTCGCTGCTGCTGGCTTTTGTGTTAATATAGTTTGTGTTAATGGATGTACAGTTTAGGCATGAAAGATTCATGGGGACCTTTAAAGGCTTTGGCAGTTGCCACTGCTATTAATGGCATTGGCGACATAGTCTTATGCAGATTCTTTGGATATGGCATAGCTGGAGCAGCATGGGCAACAATGGTGTCCCAAGTACGCCAAATATGCCTTCCCTTACTCTAAATGAATTTGATCTGCTCTCCAACTCTTTGTTTCCTTCCCTCCCTCTCTCTAATTTCAAACCTTCATGGTAATATTACTAACTTACGCGCAATATTTTAGGTTGTTGCGGCTTATATGATGATTGCAGCCCTGAGCATGAAAGAGTATAATGGTTTTGCCTTATCTGTCCCATCATTGGATGAACTTCTACAGATTTTCACGCTTGCAGCACCTGTATTCTTAACAATGATGTCAAAGGTTTGTTTGACTCAGCTACATTTTCGGCTTGCATGAAAGTAGTTGCTACATTACATATCTGATAGATCTTGAACTCCAGGTGGCATTCTACTCTCTACTTGTCTACTCTGCTACATCAATGGGCACACACATTGCTGCTGCACATCAGGTTAGTTCATGTGGACCAATATTTTGCATATATTTTCTGTTTTCATCTTTCTAATATGTCTGTCATATGGATATTAACACTAACGTATTACTTACCCTTGTAGGTCATGCTACAACTATTCTGCATATTTGCCGTATTGGGTGAGCCTCTCTCTCAAACAGCACAGTCATTTATGCCTGAGTTGTTATATGGAGTGAATCGGAACTTGTCAAAGGTCATAAATTTATTTATGTAATTTACAGTATCCTGCATCTATTTTCTTACTACCACGTCCAAGCTTGAAAAGCTATCATAAGACGTTCCATTATATCTCTAACAACCTTCTTCGTTGAAGAAAGCCTTGATATCCATGATATTTTTGGCTGTGATGTCCATGTAAACTGTTGTCTCTAAAAGATAAACTCTGTGAATCAGGCCCGGATGCTGCTGAAGTCCCTTTTGATCATTGCAGCATCAAATGGATTAATACTGGCTTCTGCTGGGGTGTCAATATCATGGTTTTTCCCCAAAATGTTTTCACCTGATCCTTTGGTCATACAAGAGGTTAGTATTTGTTTTTTTTTTAATTCCTTTTACTTTGAAATATAGATGAAGTTCATGATGACGCATCTTTTGGTCATGAGGATATTAATTCTCTCCACACCTTATCTTTTTATGTATAATTTTGCTACTTGGAGTAAGCAAAACTGATATCGAAAGAAATACTGCATAAATAAAAAACAATTCAAAGGAAGCTGTGTAAACCAGGTCCATATTATACTTTATTAAGATTGTGTAAGCATCATCATGATCACTGTTTCAGTTTTTTGTGTAAGCACCATCATCATCACTGTTTGTGTTATTTCTGTAGTGTTAATTCTTCCAGTCTTTCATAGTAAATTAGCCAAACTCAGAAGCTTGAATCTAAGAAATGATATCTATCCAAAGACTCAATCAGGAGTAACAGGAGCTCAAAGGTGGCCCAGTAGACACAAATGAAGGTGATGGCAAACCATGTATAGCTTGGGTGTTTGATATACTCTCTGCACTACTAGTTGTAACATAAGAACCAAATAAAGATATTGTGTCAATGAAAATAGTTTTTACTGATCCAGTGATTGTTCTCACCTTCTGTTGGTGCAGATGCACAAAGTACTGCTGCCATTATTTCTAACTCTCTGGGTGTCGCCGTGTGTTCATAGTCTTGAAGGAACCTTGTTGGTACGGTTTCGTACTTTCTCCAATTTATATTTTGACCATTTTAGATATTTTGGTTAATTATATCAATTATTTTTATCTGAAAGTTCTGTTTAGTTTGTCAACGTTTGCCTTAAGTTTGAGGAGTATCCTCTGTTTCTTTGGAAAAAAATATAGCATTTCAAGTTTATTGAGGGGTGAATATGTAGGAGGGGCTAACTAAGTTGTGTTTACTTTCACTGGTAAGTACATCATTAATTCCTATGAGAACATAATCCAACAATCAGCGAATTGATTAACGGAAAAAGACGTCGAGAAGTTTTACTATAAGGATGTGTATTATGGTAAGATGTGTTTTAGTTACTTGGAAAAAAGAGCAGCAGCCACCTTCCTTTTCTTTTCCTTTGTCTTGTACACGTTCAGCATCCACCCCATAATTTTTCCCTCTTGTATCCTGTTGAAGCCATTACCGTTTGCCTTGCAATACTTTACATTTATAATTATTTTGATTGTTATTGTATGATAAGATATTTTTATCTTTATTACTCTAATAATGGTTTCTGAAGCTATTATATCTCAAGTCTGGTGATCTGATTACTTTTTAGGCTGGAAGAGACTTGAAATTTATTAGCATGTCAATGACCACGATATTTGGTTGGGCTTCTCTTCTTGTCATGGTAAGTCATTCCACTTATTTCCTTTGAGTCTCCTCATGATTTAGTTTGCAAACTAGCTTTTACCCTTGCTCAAGAAGCTGGATTTCTTTAATCTTTTTATAATAAAAAGAATACATCTCACTAATTATTGTGATCTCAAACAGCTTTTCAGCAGTAAAGGATTTGGTTTGCCAGGGTGCTGGTTTGCACTAGTAGCATTCCAATGGGTATTTCATTTCAACTTTTCTACTCTTTATTTGCTGAAACTGGATCATGTTGTTTTCCATTTTAATTTTTAACTTCTCTTTTTTTTTTTTCAGACAAGATTTTTGGTAGCTCTGCGCTGAAACTGGATCATGTTGTTTTCCATTTTAATTTTTAACTTCTCTTTTTTTTTTCAGACAAGATTTTTGGTAGCTCTGCGGCGTCTGACTTTGGCGGATGGCATACTTTATTTGGAAGGCTCAGTTCATGATGAGTTACCAAAGTTGAAAGCTGCATAGGGTTTAACGTGTTCAAGAGAAAAGTATCCACATACAAAAGAAGTTACTAATGATTCCAACAAACGGCAGGGGCTGCAGTGATTATTTATCAAAATCAATTTTTTTTATTTTTTTTTTTGTCAAAATCAAGTTATTTGATTCATCATTTATCATAACGCAAGTGAATTGAGAACCAATTATTATTTACATATTTAATATTCTGAGCGCTATTGTAATAATTTGTCATTATCGACAATTACAACATACCCAATGTAATAATTTATTGTTATTTATGAAATAAATTTTCCTGTTCCCTGTGTCCCAAATTATATGGACATTGTAAAAGTGAACTTTATCATTTTACCTTCCATTTATATCCATGTACATTAATTAAATTAGAAAAAATCATCAATACGCTAATTAATGGTGTGACAAAAAAATAATTAATTCTATCATATTTTAATAAGTACTCATATAATATGAGATAAATATTTATAGAAAAATACTCATGGAAGTAGTACATTCAAGTCCTGAGATAGCAATCTTGTTATCGATATCACTGGCTCGTAATGTCTGTGCAGCCTTTGACACATAATTTCTTTAATGTGTGTGATTTGTAGCATTTAAGATATAATTACTGACGAAGAGAACTGATTAAGCACAATAAAAGGGATTTGCTCAGTGTAGTGACCACAATAAATTATAACTATGCAGGAAATGTAAGTTTAAGACATCAAGGACCACCATGAATAACGTCCACTATTCTTTACACTGGTCAAAATTGACGATTCCTTCCTTCTAAATCATCAGACATCTCACGAAAATTACACAAGGTACAATTGCAAACTTTTTTCTTATGTAAATTTCCACTGCTGAGATAGTTTATATCAAGTATTTGTTCTTCGTATCTTTATCTTTAGAGTTAAAAACATACGTGCGCCTGTCCATCCAAAGGAATGTGTGTAAATTTAACCGAGCCATTGAACACCGTAGTGGCTACTCTGGAAAGGAAAGGAAGAAATGAGCCACAATGAAAGATCAAACCCTGCTACTTCCTCGGCGACCACGAGCATATGGTCTAGGTACCTGTCCTTTATCCTGCACGTAAGGAGACACCCAAAATGAGCAAGGATGATCATGAAAGAAAGGAGGAAAAGGAGAACAATGTGTATTATTCGTGCTTGAGGTTGTTGCTTAGCTACCATTGAACTTGGCAAAATCCATAGGAAACCAGTTCAAAATCTAACACGGTTAAATATGTTAGATGGTCTAAGGGTCCAGGCCTTAATGGGCAAAATTGCTCTGTCCATGTACATGGGAGAGGTAGCATGTATCTGGTGTATAAGTGGAGCCCAAAAAAATAGTCGAGTTTTGCACAAGCTTAGCTCAGAACAAGTGTTACAGAAGAACAATGTATTCATTTATTAGAACTATATACGAGAAAAGATGACCTGAAATGATCGCCCCTCTGCGTATTGTTTTTGTTTTTTCATAAAAATACTTTGAGCCTGTTTCTTCTTCTCTTCAGCTTTCATTTTTGTCAGGCTTGGACGGTAGAGAATCACTGTCCGTCCAATTTGACCAACAACCACTGAGCCAGTTGCTTCCTCTAAATGCTTTACAATATCATCCAGCTCTCCACCAGGACAGGTACCATGTATTTTGAGCTGAACATAACAAGGCAGCCATATAAAAAAGGAACCAAAGAGCCATGTTTTTTATCATATTAACTGTACTTAATACGTTGCTAAGAAGGTAAGAATGAATTCTCATCTATATAGCTGAAAACGCATGCATTCACCTTAGTTGAAGCAAATTAAACTCTATTGTTTGCCACTGCAAAAGACCCTTATTCCTCAGCATTTTAACTTGCTATCATCAATTTGAAAATTTGACACTTTTAGTGGAAAAAGGCATACACTTTACGAAAATTGACCTTCTTGCTATACCAGCTTAGCCTAAACCATATTGATCAATACTGCTCATACTGCTATGAGCAAACCAGTTTTAACCAATTACTAAGTTAACAATCACACACGCTTAACAGGCAAAAGAGCTTCCCCTCTTTTTTACCTGCAACCAATACTTGCTTAGTAACCATAATAATCAACCTCAACAACTTAATGAACATTCAGAAAAATGCAATCTTAATACTATTCATAATATGTTTGTGCAAATTTGAGTTCCTTGCTTTCATGATTTCAGCTACAAAATAAATTAAGCAACAGAGTTCCTTGCTTGACTCAAAAGGCAAACCCCTTGCTTTCGTTGGCGAGGAGTTTCGAACTCGAGACCTCCAACATGGAAGTCCCAAGTCCAAATTGTTACCTACTGAATAGTGTACCACCTCTACTTGTTACTTATCAAAAACAAAAACCATCACCACTTACTAAAAAGGTACTGTTCTTATTTACTAGTTCAGAACAATCCAATTTTTGGTTCCCGGGAAACAGCCTCTCTACTTTTATGGTAGTGGTAAGGTCTGCGTACATTCTACCCTCCCCCACTTGTGGGATTTTACTGGGTATGTTGTTGTTGTTGTAGAACAATCCAATTTTTTTTTTTGGTTTATTAACAAGGTATAAAGGTCAGACCATTTAGCTTCAGTTTGAACATATATTTTAAAATTGAAACTTGAAAATTTGAATTTTTAAAGTTGTGATCTTTGGAATTTCAAGTTATGTTTGGATATGCATTTTATTTTATTTTTTGAAGTTCTGTGACAGAAAGTCCCAAAAACTCTTATGAGCCTGTTTTGGAAAACTTGAAAAATATTCTTATTTCATGGCCAAACATATATTTAAAGATAAATTTTCAAAATCTGATATAAAATCTGTGACCAAAAGCCAGCTAAAAGTTTTGAAGACCAATTTGGTAATAAGTAAATAAATAAATAGATATGAAAAATAGCACTGATTTGAAGATAGCGATTCCAGCATAACAATTCAAAATAAACCCTAAACCCCAAATATTTGAGTAAATTGTTTGCCAACAAAAAGAAAAGTACCTTGAGAAGCTCATTAGCTTCAAGAGTCTCCTCCAAAGCCATTACTACAGTATCAGTAACACCAGATTTTCCAACCTGTTGACTCTTTAGCTTCTTCCCTAAACTATGTGCATATGATGCCAATTCTTTTTTCTCCTTCACAGTCAGGTTCGGTAACTTCGCCCTTAATATTTTTCTCTCAGACTCGCTGGGCCTGGGGGCATTCACTTCTCCATTTTCTTTTCCAATTTCCTCATCGTCCACGTCCTCAGGAGATTCCAAGAGGGATTGAGAAGTACAGTGGACTGGAAGGGTCGAGAAAGTTCTAGAGCGAAGGAAGATTGATGTATAGTTACGAAGAGAGAAGAAGGAGGAAAGGGAATTGCTTGTGATGGGATGAAGCGATGTCGTTTGATGGGGAAGAAGAGAGAGAGATTGCTTAAGAAAGGAGAGAGAAAGGATGGGAGGAGGTCGGAGCAGGCGATGGAGAGCCATGGAGGAAGAGGAAGAAGATAACATTACACTACTCATTTGCTCTTCACTCTTCAGTTTCCCCCACTGTTTTTGTAAGAGACATTATTGTGATTTCTATTTTTTGTTTTGTTTTAAGTAGCGGTAAAAATATTGTTGAATTTGGTATGAATTATTATCTTTAAATTATTGATGGGATTAAAAATATTATTTAATTAGGTGAATTAAGTTTAAATATATTCCTTCTGTTTTATACATAAAAATATATTATTTATGTGTTATACGTGGTTTAAAAATATTCTTCAATTTGATGATCAAAACTTAAATACATTTCTCAACTTATTTAAGTTTAATTCGTCAAATTGAGAAGTGTATAAAGTTATTTTTATAATTAAAAGAATGATCATTCATTAGTATAAAGTTGTGACTCAAAATCTTTTTTCTTATAGTAATATTAAACATATCTTTTTCATTAACTTTTTCCACAATTGCGGTCCATTAGTCTTTATACTTACTAATGAATGATCAATTTTATGTTAATTAAAAAAATTAAATCACCCACTATCTTTGAATCTTAGATCTGATAATAAATAAATAAAAATGGATGACACTTTTTATTTTAATATCACAAGATTAAAAAATATTTTAATATATTTGATATAATTTTAATTTAGGACCACAATTTTTCCTTTTTTTTTAAATTTACTTAAATTCATGACACTTTTTTGAAAAATGAAGAGAGTAGTGTATCAGGGTCAAATGGGTAATACTAAACATAGCTGAATTCGATCAAAATTAAATATCCTATTCCATGCGTGGCATAAAGGGGACAGAAGGAGTAAACATTATGGTAACTAGAAAAATACATTTGACTTACATTAGTAGAATGGGTGTTTGGTCTAGTGGTATGATTCTCGCTTCGGGTGCGAGAGGTCGCGAGTTCGATTCTCGCAACACCCCCAAAAATGCCACTTCTTCCTTGCAACTTTCTTTTTTTGGTGACCCTCTCTCTCTTCTCCATTACAATACCAAATCATATTAGAGAATAAAGAAAAGAGGTATTTAAAAGTTTTAGGTTTGATTAATTTTAGTCAAATATTTATATAGCATAAATTTAATTTAATCTGGACAATAAGTTTTGAAATACCAATGATTTAGCAATAATAAATACCAACTTCCGATAAAATATTTTTTCCGTCTATCTATCCATGTATGTAATATCAATGACTTAGCAACAATAAAATACCAACTTCCAATAAAATACTTTTTTTGTTTATCTATCTATTTGTCTATTTATTTATTTATCTATCTATCTAATACCAATGATTTAGCAACAATAAAATACCAACTTCCGATAAAATACTATTTTCATCTGTCTATCTTTTTGTCTATCTATATATCTATGTATATTTTTATAAGGTAGTGATAAGGTCTGTCTACAGTCTACCCTCCCCAATTGTTATTGTTATAATATTTAAAATTTTCTCATTTCGATAAATTTAATTCAATACTTATATACTTTTTAATAAAATATTTTAGAACTATAAATTAAACAACTCAAATCATCCTACTAACATAAAAAAGTTTTACAACAACAATCAAGGTAATGCATTGGAAAAATATAAATTAAACAACTCAAATCATCATACTAACATAAAAAAGTTTTACAACAACAATCAAGGTAATGCATTGGAAAAAAATGTCTAACATCTTATTAATTATATTTCAATTTGAATTCTATATATACTAATATTAGCTTGTGAAATTATTAGCTTAATTTCTTTAAAGGAAATATTGATGTGGATTTACAACAAAGTATATAATGATAATACTAGTTTATAGGACGCAAAATGTGGATACAAAAATGGAAGCCAAATTTTATGAAAGATGATTTCTTAAAAAAGATTGAATTTACGTGGGTGAAAATGTTGGAGTCCAAGTTAGAGAACAGAGTGATTTGAGTGAAAATGTTGAAATGCAACTTGAAGAATAGAATGATTCAATAGAATGAGTGCTTCAAATTATCTAGTAAAATAACTTTCAAATAGAAATATAGCTTAATTAAAAAAAAAGAATATCATTACATTATGTAAAAAATAAATAAATTAATTTTAATAAATACAAATCAAATCTTGTAAAAAATTCTAACATGTAGATATGCATTGAACCCTAAAAATATGTGCCGATGAGGTACAAGATATATGCACAGAAAAGTTTAAAAATTGCTCATGCAGATATGCATTGAACCCTAAAAACATGTGCCGATGAGGTACAAAATATATGCACAGAAAAGTTTAAAAATTGCTAGGGTAAAAAAGAAGTAAATACCATCATACATTATAAATGCTTACCATTGATTTGCCTTCTCAAAATATAGTATTATAGGTTTTGGCTTGTTTGATTTTTTATTGGAGTTTATTATTTTTTTTCGTAAAAACTGTTTTTCTCAAAATAAATGTGCTATTTAAATGTTTTTATAGGTCTTGGATGGTTTGGTTTTTTATTGTCTTGTAGGTTTTAATATTTATCTTTGCTAGATGAAGTTTCTAGATGAAGTTTGTTGAACTTAGATTATGATATTAATGTTGTTAATTAGCTCTATTTTAGTCAAACTAAAATACTTTATTTTTGGCCCAATAATTTGATTTAAATATAGAGTTAATCTAATTGACAAATTTTTTTAATTTTTCTTGCATAAGTTGTTGTTTTGATTATTAATTACTTTTTTGATTAAATTTTATTTGACCTCGGTTGACTTGGCATATGGATTAAGAAATAATAAATGATGGGGGTAATTTTACCAAAATACCATTTAAATATAATAAACATTATATCTTGAAGAATATAATGGCGAAATGACTATAATTAATGATAAGGGTAAATTAGGAAGTAAATATGAAATGATCTATTGATTTGATAAAGTAAATAAATATTATTGGACATTCCAAAATAGTATAAGGGTAAGTAAAATAAAAAAGTTGAGCCTTGTGGCTACTAGCCTACTTTTTAGACCATTAGTTTTAGTATACCTCTTTGACATAAATTATCAAAAAAGCTTATGTATTCTTGGTTTGCCAACTTATCATTGAATAAGTGGATAATGGTGATTATAAATCGACTATGTCCTTTAATCATTCAGAAAGAAAAATATATTTATGACGATTGATATCCTTAGATATTTATCTGAGTTTCGAACAAAATCTTTAAAAAAAAATTAGAAAGAAAAACTGTCTAGATTAAAAGCAACTTAAAGTTAATTTCCTCTTATCTAACTGAATTTTTATGTTTGAAAGTTGAGTCATTTTATTCTTCTTCTAACTATTTTGTTTATCATTATTTTTATTTGTACTTCTCTTCTTGTTGAGGCCCTACTTACATATTATCGTTGATTTGATTGTTATTAGGTCTAGACGTTAATCGTGTTATGTATTTTTGGATTGAACTTATCGTTGTTTATTCCCTAGTTGATCTAGTAGTAATATATCTCAATAAAAAACAAAATTATTATGGATTAATAAATAATTTGATAAATTAATAATATTCGTGAAGTACTTCACTCCCACATTCATGAAACACTTCACTCGCTCAAAAAGACACATAAAATTACTAGCTTTTTGGTGTTGAAGGAAAGAGGCTTTACACCTTCATCAACGCCAACACACTGGAGCTCCATTGCGTATGCTCGAGTTAGAATTTTTTTTTTAGAAAGATTAGAATGAGAAAAAATTCTGACCACCGATAGCGAATGTTTTTGAAAAGATTTGAAGGTAAAAGATTGTTTCTCGTGTCTCATTCTTTTCAAGTGCACTCATCTCCTCCATCATCGCCTTCTTCTAGTGAGGGGCACACAGGCTTCCCTTCTAATCTTTAGTATTGATACAGAAATATAAGGAGATATGAGCCTCTTTTATTATATATTATCATTTATCACCATAAAATATATTTGAATAAGATAATATATATATTCTACTTTGTATCTTTTTTATTTTTATGACTATGAGAATCCGCATTGTTTCCTTTTGGGTGCAATACAGGGCAGATCTCTGGTCCTATACAATAATTTATAAATCACATAGAAGAGGTTATGGACACTAGACAAGCTCAGTGAGAAGAAGCTCAACCCACAGGACAAACCAAAGATATCTAAATTGCTTTTATCTTTTATAACAAAATCCTTTTTAACTTTAGAAAACTTCTCTTTCAACCTCAAATACTACACCATTTTTCGCCAAATATCAATGCATTAGCATTGTTCTCTGATGATCACCAACAAAAATTAGATCAGTAACAGACCAATTGTCTGCAAATAACTGCTCCTCAACCAAATCAGTAACAGACCAAATCAACTATAAGATCCTCAACAAGGAAAGTAAGAAAAAAATGCAAAATCTGAAAAGGCAAATAGTAATCGCGGCTAAACTCGATCAACTTCTTCATTATTTCGCCAACGAAAAATACAACAAAAAGTGGACTCCATCAATGGCAACTCAATCAATCGATCACATTATCTCAGAGATTTCTTAGGATCCAGTATTCCACCCCTCAATTTCTTCTACCAGCTCACTATAGCTAGGGTTTCTTGTATTGCCCCACAGTGATCATTTGCACCGATTCTCCAGAACCATCTCTTGGAGGACTAAAACAAACTGGGAGAAACTCTTCTGATTCACAATCAAATCGTGTTTGCTTGAATTGGTTCACTAAAGCCTCTTTTCCCTAGTAATTGAAATTTTACATCAAAAATCACAAACTTAATTAGAATTTATTATTTATTTTTGGAAAAAAAGGTCAAAATTGCCCCTAAACTATGTAAAATAGATCATTTATGTCATTCGTTATGTTTTGATCTCAAAAATAATCCAAGGGTGTATTTAAGTTATTTTAAATAGTTTGAAAACAATTTCGACCCTTTTATTGCTACGTGGATGTCTACATGGACTGCCATGTGGCAAGGATGACGGTGTAAAGATATTTGTGGTCCCTTGAAATAAGGGCAGAGGTATTTTTTATCCCAAAATATAATGAAGGGTATAAGTGATCTATTTCGCATAGTTTGGACAATTTTAACCACTTTTCCCTTTATTTTTTGAAATTTAACATTCACTCACCTGGATCCTTGCAGTGACAATCTTAACACTCCAAGTGGATCCTGGAAACGCGTTTAGTTTGTTATTAAAAACACCATAAAATTTCCACATAGTTCTGTGATCGGTGAAATTCACAAATGCATATCCTTTGTTCCTCTTGTTTCTGCAAATGCAAAATTAAAAGAGAAGCTTATGTATAGAAGTTGACTGCAAATAAACATACACGAAAAATAATTAAACGAGATTATTTACTTGAAATCCATAGGCAAATACAAGAAATCATAAGCGAAGACATGAATATTTTCGCCATTTGGATCGCTCGCTTTTTTATTCTCCAGTAAGCAGTGCTCGTCCAGAAATTGCATCAACATTTCACGGCTATAAACGAAAAATGAAATTAATGTGGATATCTGTGTTAAAACAAAAATACCAAAAGAACAAAGAAAATCGGAAAGACAAACACTAAATTGTATTAAATATCACAAAATTTACTTAACGTAGTGATACCTCACTGCTCCATACCTTAAGCAAACTCAAAGAGCCAGTTTTCAAATCACACTTATACTCCAATTTTTATTGTAAAAAAATATATAGAAGATGTAAAATTTCAATATTAACTCTGAGAAAGAACCACAGAATTTATAGCCAACAATTTGGATTGCATAGATGTGAACTCATCTTTTCAGAATAAACTCACCTGTTTAGAGCGTATATGATTTCTGTTGGTAGGAAGTATCTGTTTGGAAGAAACACGTCTTTTTCTAATATTTATCGCAAATCAATTAAATAATTTAATGAATTAATGCAAATATTAGAAAAACAGAAATTAATTAATAGAGTCAGAACATTAAATTTTGTTTTAATCAATTTCCAAATAAGGAAAAATCACTAATATGAATAATAAAAGAGGCAAAAATTAGACAAACAAAATTTAAAACTTACTTGTAATGATATGGGATATTTTTTATGACGACAGTAGTATTGTTTTTATGTGTCCAACTTATAGGTATCACGCCGTATTTCTTCTGCTCATTGTTTGTCCACAACTTCCCACCTCTGATTCCCTTAATCGATGGAGAAAAATATTGCCTAGCCACATAACTGTTTATCAACCTAGGAGGAATATTCGGATACCGGTGTTCCACCGATGGTGGTCGCACATTCTCCCGCGGCGGTGAATCAACGGGAGGAGGAGGAGGAGGCGGTGGCGGAGTGGAAATAGGTATATATTCGGATGCATACGGGTTCAACAAACTCTTACGAACAGTAGCCATGGAGGTACAACTGATTGAATTGTGTAGTGATTTTGGGGAGGAAAAACTGTGTTTGTTCACCGCTCTATCACTGAGCTAATAGCTGTCGTGCGAGCCTCCCACTGAGGGCCACTATGCCAAAAGCGAGAGAAATTTCATATATAGAGATTTGAACAGAAAATGAGACTGGTAGAGAAGAGAAAAGGTGGGATAAAATTTCAATAGGAAAGAGGAGAACAATGTCTAGTCTAGATTATATAGTGTAAAAAGATTTAAATTTGTTGCAAAAAGATAAATTTGTTATATTAAGTTATATATTTTATTTACCATAGATTTATTTAAAAGAGTTATCTTTTATGGTAAGTAATTATAAAGAAATTTTGATTTCATTCATTTTGAAAAGGAAAGAATATGATAGGAAGAACGAACTAGACTTCAATTTTCATTCTTAAGAAGAGATTTTAAATCTGGATCACAAAAAATGAAAATATTTATAGTTTTTCCATTAATAAGATAGGGATTGAACTAAAATAAAGTGAAAAAATAAACATCATCTCTTTAATTTGGACATTGCTCTACGTAATCAACTAGCAAATTTTGCAAGTAGTATTGAAAATCAAACTTCAATTAACTCTTTTTTAATTAAGTTTATCTTTGAACTTTAACTTGTAAATGGTAGAGAAAACATTTTAAGCTAATCATTTATTGAGTTTATACATAATTAACTTATTTTGAAATAATTAATTATGAGATAACTTATTTCCAACTAAACGAGATAATGTTTTGGAGTCCTATTTGTCAAAAGTTGAAGCTCCAATACTTTGAACTTAAGAAAGAGACTCAAACAATATTTTTTCATACTTTAGTTAAAATTATTTTGTTATTTTAGCGCTAAAATTCATTATCTCAATTGCCAAATAAATTAATTTTGATCAATCACTTTATCATATTCATGATAATATTCAAACTAAAATAGAAAACTCGTGCACATATTATGAATATTTGACCAAAAGTAAGCCATTATTTAAATCAATTCATCAAAATACTATTTTTTTTTTAATTTACAAAACTAATATAAACATATTTCTCAATAACGTTTTAGGTTATACTTTATTTAACATCGTTAATTTCAAAAACATTATTGTCAATAACATTTTTAACATATTACGCAACTCACACTAACATCTTATAATACGTTATTTTGAAACACATTTTGCACCTAAAATATTGCGATAATTTTACAAATTTAAATAAAACAAATTCATACCATCTGAAAAGATCTAACACAACCAGAGGAGTAACAGACCAAAATCAGCTTTAATGTGTCATACGCATTTGTATCAAAAGAGTAACAGCACTGCCTAATAATAGCTACACTCAACTTCTTTATTTTGTAAACAAAATATAATACAACAATGTCTGGACTCTTCCAGTGCCAGTATTCCAGTGATATATATCGAAGAATGAATTTAGTCTTAACTAATACAGTATCATATAATTACTATGTGGAGTCGATTTGATTGTACTGCCCCACAGTAATCATTTGCACTGATTCCCCAGAACCATCTCTTGGAGGATTAAAACAAACTGGCAGATACCTATCTGATTCACACGGAAATCTTGAATCCTTGTATCGGTTCACTAAAGCATTTCTTCCCTGTTAATTAATAGCAGCAGAAATTTCAAAAATCATCACAAACTTAGTTAACAATTTATTGTTTTATTTTTGAAATGTAACATTTTTGCACCTGGATGTCCGCAGTGACAATCTCAACACTCTTTACAGATCCTGAAAACACGTTTAGTTTGTCACAAAAGGAACGAAAAAACTCCCACAGAGTTCTCTGATCGGTGAAATTCACAAATGCATAGCCAAAGTTCCTCCGTTTTCTGCAAATGCAAAAATTAAATAAACACTCAAGTCTCTACTTTTGAGTGCAAATAAACACAAAATGAATAATTAAACGAGATTATTTACCTGAAATCCATAGCCAAATGCAAGAAATCATAAGCGAAGACATGAATATTTTCTCCATTTGAATTTCTCGCGATTTGGTCCTCCAGAAAGCAGTACTGATCTAGAAATTGCATCAACATATCACGTCTATAAAGGAAAAGATGAAATTAATTAGATAATGATAATGATATGGAACTCGAAAATCGGACGGTTAAATTTTGTTAAAAGTAATTAATATGAACAGTTAAAAGAAGCAAAAAAACTATAAAAATTTACTTGTAGTGATATGGGATACTCTTGATCATGACAGTAGTTTTGTTCTCCAGCCCTCCTAGTCTCGGAGGAATTTGGCGATGACGCAGGCGGATCGCCCGCGACGGTCGCACGTTGTCCTGCGGCGGTGAATTGACGGTAGGAGGATGTGGCGGTGGAATCATTGCTGGTGGAAATGGATACGGTGGAAGCATTGCCGGCGGAAATGGATGTAGTGGAATCATTGCCGGAAGAAATGGAGGCGGTGGAAGCAGCACATACGGTGGAGGAGGTGGTGGCGGAGTGGAAATAGGGATATATTCGGGTGCATGCGGGTTCAGAGAACCATCAGGAACTTCAGCCATGGAGATACAATTGATAAAATTGGTAGTGATTTTGAAAAAAATTGTTTAGTTGTTTCTTTTATATATGAAAGAGAGAGAGAGGGAAATTTGAATAGGAAGTGATAGTAAAGGAAGAAGTGAAAGAAAGAAACAGTTATTAGTGATGTGAGATAATATCGTTTGTTCTTCGATTAGGCATCGATTAGCCTTATGAGTATAAAAAGATTTTGGTTAAAAAAAGATACTTTTCTTTTTCGAATTAAACATTAAGTGATGGAAAATCAAAATAGTTGAATGTCAATATGATCGATCGAATGCTAGTTATATTATGGTGAGTAGTTTATTAAAAAAAACTATACAATGTTAGTTATATCTTGAGTTAAGCGTGCATTGTGTTTATAAGGAAATGAAATAGTTATGTTTTTAAGGAATGTCAATTATACAAATATTATATCAAGTCAAATATTGATGATGTCTTTGACGTGTTTTATAACTGTAACGATCATTGAATTAGGGATTTATAGGCTTCACCACTCACCTCATTTTGCTCATTTGTTGTTGAATCTAGCTAGAATCTTATTAATTTTTTAATTATTGATATACAAATAATAAAATTGTAGAAAATAGAGAATTCAACAAGTTAGTGAATTTAGATGTTAGTAATGATGAGGAAGAATAAGATGAACAAAAAGAGCAGCCATAATTTTATTTCTTACGACAATATCTTAGTTACTTGTTGTATACACACTCCCTCATAAGCTGATTAGATGTAGCTAAATTAGCTATTTAAGTAACTAACTAAATTAGTTATTCTTAGCCTCTTTAAATTACTTGCGAGAACAATAGTAATAATAATATATTTGATGAAATTTCAATAAATGGAGTTTACAAAAAATAAAATGTACGCACACTTTACCATTATCTCATGAAGATAGAGAGTTCTGTTTCTGAATGATCATGGACTTAAGTGCAATAGTGCTTCATATTCAAATAAACAAAGAAGAAAGACAAGAAAAAAGCCCAATAGTTACTCCAAAAAGCAATATAAAGCCAACGAGGCAAAAAATAATATCTGCAACAAAATATACAAAGAGACAGAATTAATAGCATAATAATGAAAACACAATACATATCATATGCAGATAGATAACAAGCGTGGCAAAATAACATTGTACCTCTACTAACTTTCCATCCTAATACGTGATCTCGACTCCTAATCTAAGCTCATATCCTTGGTAAAATAAAATTGTGTCATATCTTGTCTAATCACTTCACTCTGTGTGAAGAAGTCGAGAATAGGAGTGAACTAACATTGATCCATAACTGGATCGAACTACTATCAAAGGGAAATCACAG
>JAABOM020000001.1:38132154-38162509 GCA_011800125.2 Solanum clarkiae | reverse complement strand
GACCGGACCGACGGTACGGTCCTTGGGTGGATTAACGAAAATAATGGGTGGTCCGCGGTCCAAATTTTTCAGAACCGATATATAGCGGGTGGTTCCTGGATTTGATAGAAAAACTGCCCACCCGGACCATGCTCACCCCTAAGTGGAATATATTATGATCACTGCCTGCCTCATTTGCTCATATATTATCAATTTTTACTAGCAAAAGTTATTTCTCCAATAAATTGATCGAGTTTCTTTCATTTTGGTTATGTGTACAAAGGACCGGAAACAGCCGCTCTATGTTTTTAAACATAGGAGTTAGGCTGCGTACATCTGATTGCCCCTCACTTTGTAATGAGCGGGAGTCTTTTGAGGCACTGGGGTATGATGTTGTTGTTGAAACAAGAGGAAAAAGGAAAGGGGTATGTGGCGCGTGGGTACACGCAGAAGAGGAGCGTGGAGAGGAAATCAGAAGCTCATAATTAGTTTCATTAAATAGGGAGATTCGAAGGGAAGGGGATACGTGCAACAGCGGCGATGAATGTTTCTGGGCTTGTTTCGTCTCTGCCGCTTTGCTGTGTTTGAGATAGCGTCTCACACTTGCTACGTCCTTCCATTGGGCAAAACAATTTTAAAATGTTACTGTTTCAAAAGTTTGAAACACATACTCCTACACAAGTCGGACGTATTGCTTCCGCCTCAATTTCTATTTTGTAAGTTATTCTAAATCTTTTTATTTTTCACGTATCGTGTCTGAATCATCGGTGAGTGTTTGATCAATTTACTTTAAATCATCAAATTTCTTGATTGAAAATGAATTATTTTAAAATAAATTACTCCATCGTATATATTAAATAATTTAAACAATTTTTAAATATTATTGTTTCACAGTTTGAAACACATATTCCTACACAAGTCGAACATATTGCTTCCGTCTCAATTTCTATTTTGTAAGTTATTTTAATTTTTTTTATTTTTCACATATCGTGTCTGAATCATAAGTGAGTGTTTGATCAATTTACGTTAATTCATCAAATTTCTTGATTGAAAATAAATTATTTTAAAATAAATTACTCCATCGTATATATTAAATAATTTATCTCATTATTAAAATAAAAATAATGAAATAAATGATTAAAAATAATTATACTTTATACATCACACTACATGACCCTTAAGTGATTTTTGGCGAGAAAAAAAACTCAAAATAATCCATTATCTCTAAGTTAAAACTCAAAGTTATCCTTAAATTTTCACATAATAGTCCTTCACGTTTGCAATATTGGTACACTACTAAGCGTTGGTGCGATTTTTTTCCAGGATGCAGGAGACTAAATTAATGTGGAGTACAGTGATGCTACCTAGACAGATTGGCCTACTAAGAAAGACCGCTTACAAAGAAAAGGTTTGGACATGGATCCTTGGGCTTCTTCTTTGCTTTGGGCATAATATGAGAAGTCCAACAAACTAAAAAGTAAAAAATGTGCAAGGTTTAATTTGACAAACTGGCCCAAATGTCTAAGACAGAAAAAAAAAAGAGACTTTTCATAACATATGATTTCGTCATGCTAATATTTATGTTGTATTAATATGAAGATATTAAATATTTTCATAATTTATAGTCCTAATATAATTCATCATAGCCAATGCTTTGAAATTTAATAAACTCTTTTAATTGTGAGACTTACTACAACATTAATACTATGAATAATTTTTGACAAGTTTGTAAAGAAATATCTATATCATGGAGAAAATAGTAATAGTTAATTTGTGTTCACAATAGTCTAATAATTTTATAGTATATTTTTTGGCAATGTTAATGGTTTGCCAAATCTCCAACTGCTAAGGTTGTTCACCCACTCACAATGTACATAATAGTAGTGCACAAGTAAAAGTATCCCAACAATATATATAGCTCCAAGAGGACCACAAATGAGAGCTAGCAGAAAAAGTGAACCATGTGCAATCAAATTCTCGACAGTAATGCCAATGATAGGAACTCAACAATTCAATTCTTGGCTTCTACTCCTTTACTTGTATGAGTAATTCAGATGTTAAAAATGTATGATAATTAAAATATATGACAATGTATAGGAGCGTTGAGAATTATCATTGAAGCAAGACAAGATGAGCTGAGATTTTTATGATTCTAAAATCACTTTGTCTAATTACATACTACCTCTTATCATATACGTCTTCTCAAATTTTAAAATGTTAAAAAAGGCGAATCTATGATTTTGAACCATTAGGTATAAGAAAACTTATTGTATGTACATACTGGAAATGACAAATAAATTAAATCATAGATTTATTATAATAGATAGCTTTGATCCGTCACATCTTCACATGGGGTGGTTTATCTTCCACTCCTTTTCTAGGATTATTTAGTCCTTCACAACAATTCAATAAATAATTGGGAAGGAAAAAAAATCAAGAATCATATTGTAAAATTTAGAGCAAACGTTATAATAACAATAATATTGGTATGATTTTATTAAATATACATGAATTTTATTTTTATCTCGTAAAGGTAGAGATTATTTCTAAAAGATTTTATCAAAGTAATAAAAACATAACAAATAATAATAAAAAAAGCATTACACATTATTCAAAAATAAAAAACAATAATAGCCAAATAATACAATAATTGATGAATCAAACCACAGACAGTAATAGTATTCATAGGACAATAAACTACTACTACCTTTAATATCTTGTGTTTGAGTATAATAAGTGAGACAATATTGACTTGAACTTTCTAGAACATAATATTTTAACTCTTAAACGATTTAATCACATGCTATGCTTAATGTGATTGATTAATTATAAAAGAATAAAAAACAAAAAATAACGTCATTAATTGATTTTAGGAACGGTGAATTTGAAAACAAATAGAAAAAGATTAACAGCAATTGAAAAAAAAAATTAACAGTAATTGCAAAAAAAAAAAAGATTAACAGTAATTGCATGTTATTAAATGAACAAATGTTCGTTTCTCACCTAAATCATATCCATATTGCAACAAATTGAAACAGCTGCCATTAATGAAGGTGATAGATAGCTTTAAAAAATATAATTCAACACACTAAATTCTAAATACCCTGAGTATAATTTTTTATTAATTTCAACCAAATTATGTCAGAGATCAGCTAACTTCTTCTGAAGCTACTTGACACGAGTATAATTTATTTGTCATTTTTTTTATTTTTTCCATTTAAGCCAGATAAATTTTGATAAATAATTCAAGCAATATATGTTCTTTTTCATGCTTATGTTAAAAAGATTTCTACTTATAATTTTTTATATAATATTAAAATTTAAAATACATATATAATTAAATTAAATTATAAAAAATAAAATGTTACAAATATTTTTAGAACGGAGGAAATACTATAGGAGTATTAACCATGTTTATTCCCGCTCATTTCCATGTTAATCACTTTTTTCAAATAAAATCTTCCTCCACCACACTGCGGTGAGCGCCACCTCCTATCTCCACGTCACACCAACCCACCCCTACCCCCTTCAAATATTTCCCACAAAATACAATAATTTATTATTTGAAAAAATCAAACTCAGAAAATTCAAACGCCTCCATAGATTCTCACTGTTCTCACCTTCCAACTCCCACGTTGCACCTTTCACAAGCTTCCCTCTTCCTTTTTCTCTGCAGCTCTTCTGCAGTCCATTGACGAATTGAAGTTTTTCTCATTGAGCATTGTTGCTGAAAAGTGTGAAATATACTTGAAGAAGAACATCTACACGCAGAGATATTTTGTGCTACCGATTTTTGGTTGAGTTGAGTGAGTCGTTCGATGTCGGTTTCGTCGTCTAGAGGGAGAAGTTCTTCGCCATTTCACCACCGGAAGCCTTCGAGTCCGTACTCATCTACTTCGTCATCGTCGTCTTTCATGAACGGTAGGCTCATACCTCGATCCAGCTCGTCCACAGCGACGTCGTTTTTTGGCTCCGGAACTGGCGTGGGCGCCAAATCTGCGACTCCTAGCCGGAACCGGAGCAGTTCTGAGTATTCACGACGTTATGGAAATCGGACGCCGGTCAGTTATCAGTCAACAGAGGAGTTGATTGCTGAGCCAGTGGATATGTCCCAAGCAGGAGAGAGTATTTCGGTCACAGTTAGGTTTCGGCCATTGAGGTAGAATGTTAGATCTGCTTGAATTGGTTTCAGTCTCTGTGTTGTTGAATTGGAGGAATTTTGTCTTTTAAGGTAGGATTTGACCTTGCAACTTTTGTATTTCTGGTGGCAGCGAACGTGAATACCAAAAAGGCGATGAAATTGCGTGGTATCCTGATGGTGATAAAATTGTACGGAATGAGTATAATCCTGCAACAGCTTTTGCATTTGGTACTATTCTAGTCAATTTTGAGTCACTTCCTGTTTCTGATTACTAGTATTCTTTTGTATATCCTATTTGTGAAGAGTTTGATAGTATTTATTTTGGGTAGAGTTGCTTTGTACACTACTTAAAATTGCCTCTCCAAGATAGAATTATTTTAAGAGTGGATTAATATCTTTGCTTGGATGATTGGTAGACAGAGTTTTTGGACCTGATACATGTACGCAGGAGGTTTATGAAGTTGCTGCTCGACCTGTAGTAAAGGCTGCGATGGAGGGCATAAATGGTATCATACTTACTGCCATACAATCTCATTTTGGGGCTAAACAGACTGGAACTGCATTATAGAAATTTCATACTTAATATGAGCTAAAAGGGCATGCTAAATTTGTGAAAAGTGATGGCTTTACATCCAATATATATTGACATTATTTGGGTGCTTATTTGTTATATGTCCTGATGTGATGACCTGAATTAGGTGCTCGATATAATCCAACGGTTATCACATTGAGCTGAACTGTTATCATTATGCATTGCAAGTTGCATTAGCCAAATAATTCCATTGATACTTAGCTTTTGTAATTTGACCCTAGGCCTGCTGTGTATGCAGGCACAGTATTTGCTTATGGTGTTACAAGTAGTGGAAAGACACACACTATGCATGTAAGTTAATATATCCATTCTGCAATCTTCTTTTTTGCCTTGAATAGAGGAAGTGCTTTTGATGCTTCTGTTACATCTCCACCAAACAGTTCAGAGGTATTTAATTGCCAGCAACTGACAAAATTTCAGTTTAGGGGTATATTGATATATAGTCAATTTGATGGTTAAAGTTGGTTTTCCAATTTGTCTTCAATTTGAATTTTGTTTATTTCCCACTCCCCAGAACCTTCGAACAACAGTAAAGCTTTTGCTATCTTAACGTTGGATCTTTGTTTCCACAGGGAGATCAAAATTCTCCAGGTATAATTCCGCTCGCAATAAAGGATGTTTTTAGCACTATTCAAGATGTAAGTGAGTTTAGGATTAACTGATTCTGGCACACCTCTATGATTTGACAATCTAGAGCTCTATAGCCCCTTTCTTTGAAAAAAAGGTCTCCATTATCTTTAGTGTTGCTAATTATTGAAATCTGCCTTTCAGACTCCTGGACGTGAATTCTTACTTCGTGTGTCATATCTTGAAATCTATAATGAGGTTAGTAGCGCACATCAGCAGATGATTTCATACATGAGGACAGGCTCACATGACTAGAAAGATTAACAACTATATTCTTCGCAAGATGCTTTTGCATATATAAGCATCTTTGTTGCAAAGGCTGTATCTATATTTATATTCCAAGTTCATGTGAAATGTGATTCATCATAGCTGCTAGCCTGCTTCATAAAACAACTTCCTTAAAACAATGTGGAAAATTTGTAGTAGATTTAGCGTCTCTTATTATATGCTTGTTGCATCAACACTTTCTTATTTCTTGTACTAAATTCATGAGCATCTCTCTTTAGGAACTTGCCATCCCATTCATGTTAAAGTCTTGTATTAATTCTGGCTAGAGATATATGAATGCTTTTGTTGTTCATGGTGTCAGGTTATCAATGACTTGCTGGATCCAACAGGACAGAATTTGCGTGTTAGGGAAGACACCCAGGTTGTTATATAATACAGCTTTCACAGCTTCTTATTGTCTTTGAACTTACGCTTCTGGTTATTTTGTATCTTTCCTTCTATATGTTTGTTGATAGACAGGAATATTGTTTTTATGAGAGTAATCGAAGAACAGCTGTGTTCCTATGGGCTATGGACAGCCATTTCAGTAAACTCTGAAAATAATCAGATAACAACAAAAATGTTTCCCACATGTTATCACATGATCGATTCTTGAATTTATCAGGAAGATGTAACCAAACATATTAAGATTTATTTAATTCCTGACATGTTCCAAGAAATAAACAAAACCTAGCGTTCTTTTTGTCACCTGAAGTATCAAAACCTAGCATATCCACCAGTGGCCACCATTGCAGGTGGTGTTTTTAGCATATAATTGTTCTACTAGAAAATAGGTACTCATGCTTCCCTATCATAGTTCATGATTGTAATGCTGCTGTATGGTTCTTGATTCTTTTATTCTTGCAATATATACAGGGTACTTATGTTGAAGGTATTAAGGAGGAGGTTGTTTTGTCACCTGGGCATGTTCTTTCGTTTATTGCTGCTGGGGAAGGTAATTGTTGAATCTGTTCTTGTTATTTGTCCGAAAATCACATTTATTCATAGGCAAGCTTTTGTGGATCTTGATGCTGATTACATTCTTACTGTTGCAGAGCACCGCCATGTTGGTTCAAATAATTTCAATCTGTTTAGTAGCCGCAGTCACACAATATTCACCTTGGTTAGTGGATCAGGATGTTCACTCTTCTACATTTTTGTTTGATCTGAAATTCGGCTTATCTAGTGCACATAAGTGAGCATGAGTTTAAACCCCTCATCCAACATTAAACGTCAGTTTTTGGGTCAGCTGAAGGCTTAAATGTTTTGGTATTCAAGTTGTTGGGTTCGAACACTAGTTTTTGAGGATTTACTATTGCTATTTCTCATTATGTTTAAGAGGTCTTCCGAAGACAACTGCAACATTTTAGAGCTACCAAGTGCATTGAGAATATTGATACTTTTAATATTAGCTGGAATGGCTTTGTTGTGTTCCCTTGAATGGTCTGTGATTAATTTGTGTCACAACCTCCTGTTCCTTGTAGTTTAAGTTCTTACTAGTGGCAACTGGTGATTGTTATTTATTAGTCAAGTTTGATGGTTGTCCCTTCATTACACATTATGCAGATGATTGAAAGTAGTGCCCGTGGCGATGAATATGATGGAGTGATCTTCTCACAGCTTGTATGGTTTCTGGTACCAGTTGTTTAGCATTGGAAATACTAACTGATGAATATTAGCATCTAATATCAATTTGTTTTATCCCACAGAACTTGATTGATTTAGCTGGATCTGAGAGCTCTAAAACTGAAACTACAGGGTTACGAAGAAAAGAAGGATCATACATAAACAAAAGCCTCCTGACTCTTGGAACTGTAAGTACTTAACCAATTATTATTGACAGTTCATATGTAGGTATCTCATAAAAATTGCATGATGAATTTGTCAGTGTTCTTCTGGGTTTATTTCAATCTGACAGTTAATCTTTTATGTGTTAAGGTCATTGGAAAATTAAGTGAAGGGAAGGCATCTCATGTTCCATATCGAGATTCTAAACTTACTCGCCTGCTGCAATCTTCACTTAGCGGGCATGGACATGTTTCTGTGAGTGTAATTAGACACATTTTTTGCATTTCCATTCTATTAACCTAATGAAACTGCTCGTCTATCCTATTGGATGCGCATCCTCAGCCTCCTTATCGTTTGGTGTCTCTTATAAGACTCTTTTTTTATCTGATTGTTTGGATGAAGTGCATTGAAGAGATAACTAATTTACTTCTTTTTTCTTGATTGTAGCTCATATGCACTGTTACACCTGCTTCAAGCAATATGGAAGAAACCCATAACACATTAAAGTTTGCAAGCAGGGCTAAGCGTGTTGAGATTCATGCATCTCGCAACAAGGTTTGCCTATCTGAATCATTTCAGTTTTATGGAACTGCAGTATTGAACGTTGAATACTGATTATCTTGCTTTCAGATTATTGATGAAAAATCACTGATCAAGAAATATCAGAAAGAAATATCTTGTCTCAAGCAAGAGCTTGATCAGCTAAGAAGGGGGATGCTTGTAGGAGTCAATCATGAAGAACTTATGACCTTGAAACAACAGGTACGCATGCAAGTCAAATGATTTGGTAAACTCTATTTATAACTTGAGGTCAGATATGTCACATACAACTGGGGTTTATCAGGAAAAAAGTCATGTACCATTCCATATTTGATGATGTCTGTACTTAGCTTCTAAGATGTTTTCTTTGGATGTTCTCCATCTGTTTAAGTTTATAGTACAGTGTCTGTCTCAACACAGTTTAAGAAAGATGAAAGACTTTTGAGACATAAGCTAAAACAATTAATATACCCAAAGTACCCTTTGTATCTTGTGGTCAAAAAGTTTCATGTCAATTCTACAATAGTATGTTATTAAGAAAATAAAAATTTTAATATTAACGAGTTCCAATTATGAAAAGTTGTCAATTTTCTTGGAATGGACCAAAAAGGAAAGAGTGCATATAAAATGGAATAGGGGGTGTAATTGGTCTTGTATTGTGTTATTATTAACATTCTCTTCACAGTTGGAAGAGGGACAAGTGAAGATGCAGTCTAGGTTAGAAGAGGAGGAGGATGCCAAGGCTGCTCTACTGAGCCGGATACAGAAGCTAACTAAACTGATCCTTGTTTCTTCAAAGAATTCAATTCCTGGGAGTCGATTTGCTTCTGAAGATGATGTACGCCACCCTCTCTATTTATCTTGAGTTCTATTTCTCTTTCCCATTCTTTGCCCTCCAGAACTCCAGGTGATCATTTCTGAATTTTGATGTTAGCCACATTAGACGTGTTTTGATTTTTGCAAGACTTTTTCATACTCCTTTACAGTTTCTTTTGCCAGTGCTGAGTATGTTTATTTATTACCACTGCTCTTGGTATTATCTACATCACTCCCTTTCAAGAGTCTAAATTCAGTTTTTATTGTTTCTTTTGCTTTCTGTTACTATTTGCATGCAATTTTCTGGCATCTATCCTGAACAACAAAAACAACAATACAGTCTCATTAAGGGTTTGGGAAGAGTGGAGTGTACACATATATAGATTCAAAATTATTTTTCTGTATTGATCTTTTAATTTTTCACCTTCAAATATAAAAACTATTTTCTGAATTGTTCTTTTTTATTTTTCACCCTTCCACCAGAAACTGAATGGTTCTGGGTCAATAGACTGCGAGAACCAAAGAGATTCTTCATCAGAGACTTCTGATTTCAAACATGGAAGATCTTCTAGCAAGTGCAATGATGATATCTCCCAGGCTGGCACTGTGACTACTGAATCAACTCAGGCGGGTGAACCACTACCTATGGTATGTTTCTTCCTTCTTAAGACCTTCTAATGGAGGAGACTTCTTCATCTGTTCTTAATTGCACTTCCTATTATATTGCATATGACCCTTAATCCTCTGTAGGAATCAAAGGATCCGTCGGTTAATATTTGAAGTTGTTATTTTTTAATCCACATGAACTTAAAGTTTACTCTTATAGCTTACTAAGCTCGTTGTCTTTGCATGGAATTTGAATTTTTGATATTTATGTATTATTTTCAAGTATTTAATTTCCAAACTTCTTGGATACTTACATTTGAGCATTCCCCCAGATTGTCTCAGGACTGACTCAATTGGGAAGTTATTACCTTTTTTCTTTCAAATCTAGTCTTTTTCACATTTTCCCCCCAATGTCTACTTTTCTATGTAGTGCATATTGTTTCATTGCATATCAAATGTCAATTTCTTCGACTTTTATATTTTATTTGTCTTTCTTGTTGAATATAGGAAGGAGTTTCATTGTCAGATCAGATGGACCTCCTAGTTGAGCAAGTCAAGATGCTTGCTGGAGAGATTGCATTTAGTACGAGTACATTGAAACGATTGATAGAACAGTCTATGATTGATCCCGAGAATTCAAAAACTCGTACTGAAGTAAGCTTTATTTTGTCTTTGTGGACTAATTCCTTCATAAATATATTGGTTAATAACACGATGCCTATTGGAACAGCCTTCTACCTACAAAGGTAGGGGTAAGGTCTGCGTACACACTACACTGTACACACTACACTCCCTAGACCCGACTTGTCAGATTATGTTGGTTTTCTTGTTGTTGGACTGAATACTTCATACATATGATGGTTAATAATACAATGATGCGTGTATGGCTCCTAAAGCCATACATGGGGTCTCTTTTTAAATATTCTGCAGCTATATTTCGCGGTCAATAATCTTCTCACAGAATTTATAAACATTTTAGATGTCTATTGTTTGGATTCAAATAGAATCTGTATTTGATGATTCCGCATAAAAAGGTATGGTGTTGGTATATTTACTATCTTGTGAAACACACTCAGTTCCGCATCTTTTGTGGCTTCTAATCCTCAAAGTCCCTAGATGTGTTATTCCTTGATGAATGTGTAGGATTTTATTGTTAGGCTACTGCAGCTGTTTGATTTTCATGAAAGCAACTTATTGTCTGTTCTTGCGTACATAGCTGTCTCCTGTTTTTAAGATCTTCACCCACTCTATGCCTAAACTTGCAACAGATTCAAAGTTTGGAGCGTGACATTGAAGACAAGAGAGAGCAGATGAGGATCTTAGAACAGCGCATTGTTGAAAGTGGTAAAGTATCAATCAGCAGTGCATCTTTAGTCGAAATGCAGCAGGTGATGTCACATTATTCCTTTTTCAACCTCATTGGTTTTCTTTTTTATGGTGATTTGTGTTCGTCTCATAGTTCTATCTTTTGTCAGACTTTGATGAAGCTGATGACACAATGTAGCGAAAAGGGATTTGAGCTTGAGGTAGTAACTGGATCAGGTCTTCCTTGATTGACGAATTTAATTATTCTAATCAAATCTAAAATTTTCTTTTCTATCACATAGTGTGAACATCTATTATAGTTTTTTACATTTTACTTTTGAATACAGATAAAATCAGCAGACAACCGGATTCTCCAGGAAGAGCTGCAGAAGAAGGTGAAAGAACTCCATTATTTATCTTTTTTAATCAAATGATAGTCATCTTATTGTATTGTTGATCTGCCAGTGGCTGGTGTCAAGAATTAACCGCGCTATCACCTTTTGTTGTTCCAGTGCTTAGAGAACAAGGAACTGCAAGAATCTATTTGTAATCTTGAGCAGCAGCTAGCTGCAATGAAGGTGGAAAACTCTTACCCCTCATCAGAACAGGGTCTATCAGACAAGTATATTGATGACCTTGAAAAGAAAATCCAGCTGCAGGTGATTATATCCTTCACCCAGGATTTACTGGGTCCATGTTTGTCTTTTGGACTGATTCTTGTGTAAATTCTTGATGTATATGGCATCTTTTATTATTTATTTTCATGAAGATGGTCACCTGCAGTGGAGGGATTTGGTTGGAGCTTATCTCATTTAATTAACTGGCTAATAGATGCACAGCACGGGAATCATATGAAGCCTTAGTGCTCAAAAGTCTAATTACGCATTGAAACTTCAAACACGGAAGACCTATAGACATGTTTCTATAACTCCTTTTATATAAAGCCTAAAGAAAGCAAAAGAAAGGAGCTCATTAGTAGCACGTGCAACTGCCGTGAAGAGGGTGCCTGATGATATGTTTTTTATGGATGAATTATTTATGATCTTTTAACTTAGGAATTTAAATACCTGAGATGCTTAGTCTTTTACAGTTTATTCTATTCTATAAAGACATACTGGCCTGGTGCTGTAACATTCTATTTTGACATCCATACCTGTTCCACGACAAGGTTTTGTATTAAGTCGCTGTACATGATGGAGCCTAGACACACGATCATTTTGTTCATTCAGTTTCTCTAGGTTAATCTTTTCTATGTTAAACAAATTGCTTTACCTGCATGAAAGCGAGCATTGCTCGGCATTTCTACATCAAAGTTCTTGAATCTTCTATTAGTATGATATCTACTGTAATTAAGGACTAAATCTCTCTAGCTCTGCTTATTTAGCTTTCTTATGAATACAAACTCTTTAATGTTGCTGCATTTTCTTTAAATGTGTCCATAACATGGTTATGATAAGTTTTTTGCTTGAGCAGGATATTGAGAATGATAAGTTGAAGTTGGAACTTGTTCAGAGGGTGGAGGAGAGCAGTGGATTGCGAGTACAGAACCAGAAATTGTCTGAAGAGGCCTCATATGCAAAAGAATTAGCATCTGCTGCGGCAGTTGAACTTAAAAATTTGGCTGGTGAAGTGACAAAGCTATCAATGCATAATACGAGACTCGAAAAAGAATTGTTGGCTGCTCGACAGCTGTTAAATTCAAGGAGTTCCATTGTGCAAACTGGTAATGTTCGCCACCGGAAGCATGGTGAAAACCCATGGCAAGGACGTAGAGGTCGGGTTTCTGACCGAGAAAGTGAAGTTCCTGGAGTTGTTCGTGATGGATTTGGCACACGGGATATAGATACTGAAGATTTTAAAATGGAGTTGCAGGCAAGAAAACAACGTGAGGCAGCTCTGGAAGCCGCATTGGTTGAGAAGGAAATACTTGAGGATGAGTATCGGAAAAAGGTTGAGGAGGGAAAGAAAAGGGAGGCAGCTCTAGAAAATGATTTAGCAAATATGTGGGTGCTTGTTTCTCAGCTAAGGAAAAAGAATGGTGCCACGCAAAATGTAAAGACAGTAACAGAAAGGCAGAATGTTGGAGGAGACAATATGAATTATCCAGAAATGTACGATAGCGAGTACAATGACCCCATCCTTGATGACGGACAGACCGTGGATCATGCAACAGCTGTTACTGAGATTCTGAAAGAAGACCCTCTTGTTGCCCACTTGGAGGTAATTTAGTTTTCTTGCCACTCAGCACTTGTATGTGTGTGTCCTTGTCATTTGTCTGAGTTGAAGCTCTGTATATTTCCAAAAGCTAGCTAATTTCCTTGTGTTTAAGCATCGCACACCCATACAGAGGCTAAATAAGCGTCAGTTTACTTTCTCTCTAATGCGGTCATTTTTCCCTATTCGGTTGTAAAAATAAGTAAGATATATACTTTGGATCCAGTAAGATATGCAAGCTTTTTGGAAGATAGGAAGGTTAGATTTTAGTGTCACACCAGAGGGGTCAGAAGAAGTAAGTGTCCAATATCTGCAAGTCATGGGACTTTAATGTAGCTTTTACTTAATCCCTTTTTTATATCATATTTGACTGATGATGGGCTTTTAAGTTGTTAATATGACTTTAGTGATAACAGGAGAGAATATCAAAGTAATGGTTGAAAAGTTAGCTCAGTGGAATATATCACATCAAAATTTCAAATGTGGATGGTGCAATGAATTTTTCATTCTTGAAACTTGTGTAGAAATATAATTGTTTCAAACATTTTGAACATCTCAATATATATATAGTGTCATTATAAATTGAGAAACAGGAAGTATTTAGTTTTCAGTCATTTGTTGTTCCATATGGCTTCTCACACAGTAATACTTTTGAAATGTTCCAATGAATCATCACTAGGAGCCACAATATTGGCCTTTTTATTTACTGCTTTTTTTATACTCTTAATTGGTATTAGTAATGGAAGAAAATGTTGAACTGACAGTTGGCTTTGGTTATAAGAGAGAACATTTTCAACTTTTGACCATAGAAATATTATTATTAGCTAATTTGTGTCAAGCGCTTTGAGGTGAAACCTAAAACGGGAAATGTGATATAACATGGGTACAGAATACATGTTAGTGCTTAGGTTCTTGCATAGGTAGAGGCTACTAATAAACAACTGTTGTTTCTTTAGGTTCCTTGATGACTCAAAATATAACATGAAGTATTAAAGATCTTTACATGTGCGCCACCAGGCTCGAATGCAAGAGATGAAGGAAAAGGACCACACATATGTGGGAAATGCTGATGCAAATTCACATGTATGTAAAGTGTGCTTTGAATCACCAACTTCTGCAATGCTCCTTCCTTGCCGACATTTTTGCTGTAAGTGAACTTTCTGATTATGTGCTCAGATTAGCTTCGCTCCCTTGGGTAGGATCTGTCTAATGTCTAATTGATTTGCAGTGTGTAAATCTTGTTCCCTTGCCTGTGCCGAGTGTCCTATCTGTCGAACTGAAATTGCAGATAGGATTTTTGTTTTTATTTGAGATGCCATTTCAATTGCTTGAGCGATGGTGAAAGGTTGGTGGTTGTGTTGTCATAAATTCCATTTTTATTTTTCAAATATGCATAAATTCTGAAGTCAACTTGCAATAAGGTGCTTACTTTGTTCTATCTCTTTGTAGGAGGGTTCTCTTCACACTTGTGAAACTCGCTCTCTCATGACAATTCTTTAAATGGATTCACTGTATGTAATGTCAAAGTAGTATACCTTTTTCTCCAAGTTATCCACCAAGTAACTGTAAATTAAGAAAGATACGGGGACAAATGGAACAGTCGAATTAGTAAACTTTGAAACCAGGGAGTTACTTCTGGCTACAGTTTGATCACCTTGCACTTCAACTCTGCAGTATATAGAAAACAAAAGCAACGAAAATGTTGCGTCATTTGAGTAAATTTTTTGAGCTTGTACATTATTTGGGGCAATAATCATGTTCTCTTTGGTCCGACATTTCTTATTTGATAATCCACATGGTATATTTCTTTGTGGTTGGTCATTCGAAAGTTAAATCTTTACAGGAATTAGTTTTCTGTTTCTGATGAACTTGCCGTTCTTCAACATGTACTAATCACAAGCATTATCTATCGCACCAGTTATTCTTGTTTATTTCATCCTTAGGTGCAGTGTGATATGTAAACTGATATTATTTTTGTAAGTTGACATTGTACATCAAATTGTGTTGGATATTTTTGTAGTAGGTTTTGTAGACAAGTTATATCAGAGATTTAACACGTAACAAACATGAATATTATTTCTACTGAACACTATTAATGAAATTGTTCCATAGTAGCCGAATATCCTGTTACCCTCATTAAATGAAGTTCTGATATGAGCTTTTAGTAAGGTCACACTGGATCGGTTTGCTGGCATTAAAATAGAGTGAGGCAAACTTAAAATCATCTGAAAGAAAAAGTAGGACAAAGTAGTATCATAAACAAGAGGAAAATCGTAAAACGATGCAGATAATCTTTGTATCAATCTCCCACAAATAATTGATTTGGCTATGAATACTTGAAACAAACAGTAATACCATATTCAATAATCAAAGTGGGTAATAGGCACAAGGCCATCCCACTAGCATTACAAAAAGACTAAGCTCCCACAAAGTACCCCAGAACTGGTAAAAAACCCATTCCCAATCAGATTAACAAATTCCAACAAGTCGAAGTGATTTGACTTGCAAAAAAAAAAGTGGGGCTTTAACTTACAACATGTGTTACATGTCCAAAAACCAAGTAACTGGTCAAAATTAGTAACCAAAAGAAAAGGTCAGATGGCAGCTTATTTAACTCTTGTTTCATATATCTTAAAAAAATATTATGCCCTTTAGTACTACCAAGTCTGTCTTATAAGTTGCTTGGCAGATGGAGAGTTGATCTGAGGAACAGTTACTCCATTTGATATTAAGAGGTATCCCCACTTATTATAGTGGAAAAAATACAACTGGTCGTATCTGATCAAAATTCTGCAATCAAACAACATCATTTAGTCTCAAGTTCTGAACACCTTGTTAACGATGGAAAATAGTCAAAGATATCTTTAAACTATGCCAAATTGAAAAAAGAAAAATTACCATAGGGAAAAGAAGAGGGATATTCAAGAAAATCTTCAACATGCCAACCAGGAAGAGTCTCAGTCAAATATTCTGATATGCTACTAGTTGAAACAGAACCCTCTTGTACATAATCAACTTGAAAATAATTAGCTGTCGACTCTGTAGTACTGGAAATGGAATTACTCTTCATCTGGAAATTACCACTACGAGGTTTAAAATTATTTGTAGCAGCATTGCTTGCAGCAGATCCAGTCGGGGATACTGAAGTTTGGTGAGCAAGTACAGTAGAAGAGAGCTGAACTCCAGTTAGAAGAAACCTGTTGTGTTTCTTTGTATGTTCATTTGCTTTGTGTATAGGCAAGTCACATTCTTTGCAAAGGATTGCTCTATCTTCTTTACAAAATAGAAATGCCCGTCTTTCCTAAAAAAAATAATAAAAATTACACCAATACAAAATAAGATAAAAAGAAGATAATACAAAAGAATATTTTTTACTAAGATCGGGCCATATTTTACTCTTTTAGTGATTGAAATATGATTTTTAAATCTTGTATCTGGCTAAGTATACTTAACCTTGAAATGATTAAAATGCCAACTTTTGATCCTTCGATCTTTACGAATCTAACTTCTTAATCCTCCCTACATGCCATTTTATGTGGTACTGTTTGACTTGACATGGTATTTAAGAAAAAAACACTTTTGAAACTTGTGCTCTAAAATTATCCACAGATATTTGTGTGGTTGAAAATCATTCAATTAAGAGTAAATGAAAATTTTAAAGTTAAATTATTTCTTATTGAAATAGACTAAAAAGAAAAGAATATCACATAAAATGAAAGAAAGAGAGTAAATATTAAATCATTTAATTATTCGTATGTTGTTCACCTTTGTCGATTTTGAGTACGTACTGTCAGTTCATTGCCAGGATGGCCCTCCTAATTTGAAGTTTTTTCCTTGAAAATTTCAATCTTGTATAATATGACAGCACTCAGGACTATTCTCAGACCCGGTCGGATATACACTTTCTGCTCTATTGCGACCCATACTCTAACATTATATTTTCACCATTATTCTACTTAGTAAAGAAACACATTTCTGAAAATAACTCATAAAAGAAGAATTCATAATTATACACATTAATATTTATCTCAAGTGAAAGGTTATATAATATACTTGGAGAAAGACTAAAAATTAGAATTCACCCATAATCCAGAAATCAAAAAGTATTATCTACTGAGTGATCATACGAGGAATTAACTTTGTACGAGTAAATTAATACCTGGCAGATGTCACAAAGAGGAGAGTCTTTGAAAGAAGGATGAATTAGAGAAAAACGAGTGTGTTTGCTAGCAAGCTTGTTGGCATGGTGCACTTGATAGTCACAGCTTTGGCAAAGTGTGGCTTCATCTGCTGAACAATAAACTGATGCTTCTTCTTTATCACAAACATCACATTGAATCTTCATTCTTTTTCTTTCTCTTTATTTATTCTACTCTTTCCCTAAACAGATAAATTATATAGTCAGAAACTTAGAATAGATCATGGGAGTAAATTTGGCAAAAAGACAAAATATTATGGGCACAAAGGGAGTTGTATTTGTTGTTGTCTGGGGCTCACACCTAAAGTCTATGAGGAGTTTCAGAAAGTATTTTTAAATATCTCTTGAAATGACTGATGACTAAAGAGAAGGCTCTGGAGAAAAAATAGGCAATGGGTTCTCTATGTCCAAATAAATGTAAAGACAAAGGAAGCAAACAAGTTGCCTTATTTTTTAATTTTATCACTTTATAAAAATGCTTTCGCACTCAGCACTCAATGGTTCAATTATTTTCCAGCCCAAGTTAATACTCCCGTGTCATTTTATGTGATATTCTTTCTTTTTTCGATTTATCTAAAAAATAATATCATCTTACTCTAATTAGAAACAATTTTACCTTTAAAATTTTCTTTTAGGATTTTCAGCTACACAAATATTTAAGAATAAACGAAATTTAAAAATCTTTCTTTTTTTCTTAAATACCATAATAAATCAAAATATATCACATAAAATAGGACGAAGGAAATAGTAAAATTTAGGGGATTTTTCTCATGGAGCTACCTACATATATGACCGTTAGGTCGTCATCATTGCAGTGAGATTCAAGATCTCCATTTATTTTAATATATATTAAAATGTGTGATCATCTCATTAAAGATTAAATTATTAAAAAAAATAATTTTATTATTTAATTATGTTTTGAATAATAGTTATTTCCAGTAAAATTGGTCAAACTGTTAATAAGGACACAAACTTATCCAAACATTACCATTACATTTTTTTAAAAAAGTATTTCATTCTTTCACTTTTACTTGTTACTGTTTCGCTTTTTGAGGTTAACTTGACTGAACTTTAAAGCTAAATTTAACATATGAAATGTAAAACTTAGATGATTGAAAACTATATCAAAAATACGATAAGTTTCAATCCTTCTCATATTAATATGATAAAAAAATATATCTTAAAATGTTGATCAAAATTTAAATAGTTTGACTTCAAAAAATAAAATAATAATAAGTAAAAGTGAAAGGAGAGAACAATAAATAACAAGGACACAGAATCTTTAGCAAGCAGTTTTTTTGATACGTGAAAAAGGGGGCATTGATGCATGGGATAGGATGAAGTTTTTTTTTATCCCGTTTATTGCTTTAAATCGACCGATACCCTCTTAAATGGAAATTAACAAGTAAAATATAGATCTTTCTTGATATTTTGGCACAAGCTAAGCAATTTATGTTTGTGTATGTATATACTTTGTTAGATAGATCTACCTTTAAGTAGATATTTCCAAAATCTGCTATTTTGGTAATAATATTAAGACATAAAGAGAATATATTAGTATTGGGGGTGGAGCTACATTCATCCAAATGTGGTCAGATGAACATTCTTCTCGGAATTTTTTTTTGAATATATAGGTTAAATATAGATATTTCCATATATATCAATTGTTGAACACTTTTGATACAACAATCACCCACTCATGTTCTAAAAGTATGAACACCTTTGACGAAAATGTTGACTCCGCCACTGATTAGTGTAGATATTTCCAACGCAAAAATAAATATTTCCAAATATAATTGGTATACATAGTGGGACATGGAATATATATAAATGCAAAAGATGTCAGTTTATGGGCAAGCAAAGCCGGTTGCTTTCACTTTAGTTTTCTTGCAAAACATTAAAAGGGGTGGGTGGGTGTTTGGCTGGCTTTGACAGCTACTCCTTCAATTTCACATCTTACTAGGGTTAAACCTAATAATAATGTGAATTGATAATTGGATAACCTATAGCTACGCAAAGAAAATTTGCACTTGCTATCCTTAGAGTAAATCTCCACTCCTATATGCAATAGCTCATAAACCATGTGAGAGGGGTAACCCGCATTAGGCAAGCTCGGTGCGACGAGCTCAACCTTGAAGATCTAGACAAACCTTTGTTCTAGCTAGTAAGAGGTTTCGAACTTGAGACCTCCAACGTGGAAGTCTGCTATTTACCCTACATAGCTTGCCTCTCCTTCAAATCTTTTGGTATATCTTATAAGTGAACTTTTCTCTTCAGCGGATTATTATTCAAGGTTCAAACTCTGTAACTTTTACATTAATAAATCATATGCATTCCATAGGTGATAATCTTATAAATCAAATGGTTGAAAAATGACCATTTTTGACTGTTTGGTTATATTGGACAAGTTGATAATGTTGGAGGCATATAAAAGTTCAAATGAATGTGTCTTTGAAGTTGAAGTTTCAAAAAGTAAAAGTGAAGGCTGCTGGCATTTTTTTTTAAAGATTTGAGGCTCATTTTTTAAATTTCTAGATTAAGACACCAAAGAAAGAAAAAGAACACTTGTGTCAAATATGACTAAATCAAGATTTTCAAATATCATGACCCAATTTAACTTTTGGCCAATGAAAATTCGATGTTTATAGAATCAAATGCCCTACATTATTAACTTCACACATGAAACTTTTCAAAAATGGCAACTGTTTAATCCCTTTGTTTCATATTAATTATCTATATTTTCATAATTAAATTACTTTATGATTCATATAAATCAAGATAGAATTATTTTTTAATAAAATTTTTTTATCTTTACAGTCAATTCCTTCGTTAAACGTGAACAAGTCTCTAAATTTCAAAAGAGCTTCTTAAAAGTAATTACTAAAATCACTTTTTTCTATATATTTATGATCTCTTAAAGAATTTTTAGAGAAGAAAATAAATAATTAATATGGAGAAAAAAAAGTACTAAGAAAAAATTTAGGTATGTTAATTCAGTCGGTGTGAAAAATAAAAATGGTACAATTTCGTTCATGGACAACATGTTGTTTAATAGATTTAAATACTAATTAAGTAACAACCATGCATCATAAGTTAGGTATGTAATTGAGGATTTCATCATATGTGTTTCTATATTTTATTTGTTTGGATAATTATTAGCTGAAAAGTATTATGATATCAATTAAATAATTAATTGATTAAAATTATCGAAATATAATTTTGCTACATTATTCGGACTAAGTGGATACCATTTATCTCAAAGTACCCTATTGATCTCTATATTTTATTTGTAGCGTTTGTTTCTTTCAACTACTAATATAAAAATTCAGTTTGTTTGCACATTCAAATATATCTCTTTCTATGATCATTATAATTTTAGGTTTATTTTAAAATTTACTGTGTATCACTCATATTACCATAGTTATTTATGGCCACCAAAATTCATAGGCTTCTTTTTTGCGTATATGTATCTCCAAGTTATTTTCCATCAATCTCGGATGAAGCCAAAAATTCACTATTTTTTGATTTTGGGGTACGATCGAATAAAGTAAAATGGCTCTTTAAACTGTCTGCGCTTTTTTCAATTGTGAAGTAGCAGTTAGTCAATGCAACTTTCGACGCTAATCATGGGTCATCCGGAAACAGTCGCGCTATGTTTTTAAACATAGGGGTCAGGCTGCGTACATCTGACCCCCCTTATCCCGCAATGGGCGGAAGCCTTTGAAGCATTGGGGTAATGTTGTTATTGTATCTCCAAGTTATAAGTGAAAATAGTAATTACAGACAAAAACAATAAATAAACCTGGCCCCATCTGCTATTCATGTTCGTCTTGCTGAATTGTATTATTGGCTCTAATAATACTTGTTTCTGGGCAAAAATACCTACTGAAAAGTTAGAGGTGTTATTATCCAGCTTGGCCAAGTTGATCATAATGTTTTTCGTAAAAATTAAAATCTCATATTAGTAAAAAGCATGAATGTGATACCTTTCGGGTGGTCCTGTGGTTTGAGCTTCGGGCTTGTTGGAGGTCTCAAGTTTGAAACTCTTTGTCAGCGAAAGAAAGGGGTCGACCTTATGGATTTAGCTCGTCACACCGAACTTGTCTAGTACGGATTATCCTTTTCCATGTGATTTGCAAGCTATTGGAGGTTGACGTTCTGGGTCGAGCTTGTCTAACCGAGCTTGCTTAGTATGGGTAATCTCTCCTATGTGATTTGCAAGCTATTGCAGGTTGACCTTCTGGGTCGAGCTCATCTCACGAGGTTTATCTAATGTGGGTTATTTCTCCTTTATAATTTGCGAGCTATTGCATAGAAGTTATACCAAACAAGATGAACTTTCAAATTATGTCCGATTGGAACGCTAGCGTGTTTGTTTTAATATCTTATGATTAATCAGTGATATAAATTAGTAATGCCCACATTATTAATTGCTGTGTTATTAAATCCTTCATATAGCTGTTAATTTTGGCTTATTAATACAGTGGGTTCATGGAAAGGTTGGAGAAAGAATAATTCAATATTTTTAATTCTCATAGAAAAGATGAATTTCTTTATTATTATTATCAAAACAGAAAAAGAGTACTTGGTGGGGAAGAATAAGCACTAAATGACAAGCTACACTTTTTCAGGATTGGGATATGGATGAGGTTTTTAGAACATCTTAGAAGCAAAACTTAAAATATTTAAAATTTGTAGATATGCAACTTGTAAAAACTCATTGATTGGATGAGAACTGAGAAGATAAGGAACAAAAAGTATCATAAAATATTGTATATGAAGTAGTGATGGTGGATATGGCATTATATTTTGAATGAAGAATTAATTTAATGCTTTTAAAGTTCTATTGGTTTCTCACATGGAACTGGATTTTGAGGATCAAAAGTGATGACTATGGGCCTTGTGCAATGTACTAGAAAGTTAAAACCATATGTTTTTTTTTTTAGGTCATCTCTTTTTAAGTTTTTTTTTTTTCAAATCAAGAAAATATATATGGAGATTGAGAAAAATAGACCACTCATTATGATGAAGAGAAAAATATTATTGAGGGGATTCGTATATGTTGTTCAAGACGATTAGAAGGTGCAGAAATAGCTAGAACTGAATGCGAAAAGTATGGAAAAACATCTTGTAATGTATTTAACCAGAAAATAGATTATGCTCCTGCGGAAGTATCTACTCCTTGGAGTTATTTTACGTGACATTATTTGATTTAGCATGTTATTTTTAGAGATTTCTTTTAAATATTTGTGTAGTTGTAAATCACTTAATTAGAAGTAAAAAAAATTTAAAGCAAAATTACTTCTAATTATAGTAAGACAATATTCTTTAAGGACAAACTAAAAAAAATATCACATTAAATAAAACAGAAGGAGTATACTCTGAGATAAATTTACTTAAAAAGTAATTTGGTAAGAATAAGAAAAATACTTTGATCTTATACATTTTCACGTTATAGAACTTTACATATGATTCAACTACCTCCATTGTCAATCATCTCCACAATAATCTTTCATTTTCTCCTTTTTTTTACGATTGTTGAATTAAATCGATCGATACAAATCATCTCATTACCAAATTTTCACAATCATTAATATCATCATTTCCGTCAACTGCCTGTATTACAAGTCATTATCATCAACTTCCCTGAGCAATCACAATTCATCAACTTGCTTAATTTTTAGAATGTAATTCATGAAAAAGAAATTTTTATAACATGTGAATAGATGTCTTAGATATTTTTTAAAAAATAAAGAGTATTAGTTTATTTTTAATTATATAATTAATAGGCTATATATTTTATATTATTTTGTGTCAGTGTTTGTATATGGGGAAAAAATTATTCATATGCATACTCAAATTTAAGTATCTTTAATCTTTACAAAAACAAAAAGAGCCTTGGACCATGATATTAGTTATTGAAGTCTTCCGGTAAAAATGATGCAGTAGGAGTATGGTTTTAAATTTAATTCATGCTTTCTCACCCTATTTGTTTTTGCTCATATCGTTTTAGGGCAAGTTTGGCTATGGATAACTTTTACCTTTTTAAAAAATATTATGCTTGGTAACTGCTTGGACATAGAATCGTTATAATTTTTTGGAATTCGAAAAATTTCAAAAAGATATTTTCATAATTTTCACTCTAAATCGCTCATAAAAATTCAAAAAATAACTGCAATTAGTATTCATATCTAACATAGCTCTCATTTTCAAATACTATTTTCAACTTGAAAATAAATAATAATTATCTTTCTAAATTTCATAATTTTTATGTTCAATCATCCACTTATTTTGAAAAAAAAAAAAAAGAAGAAAAAGTTATACAAATTAAACCCACTAGGCAAAGTATCTTTCCAAATTGAATCCAACCTAACATATTACCCAGATTGGACCACGATCTGAATTATTTGCTCAATTGCCTTGGATGGTATTTATATGCCGTGATGGTATCAAGCAGTAATTGAACACTCTTTCATCGAAGCACTGTGTGTTAATTACTGCTTCATATCATCAGAGTTTCGATTGTCAAAAAAAAAAAATCTAAAGCCAGTACACATTGAGAATCCTTGGAAAAGATCTCATATTTTTCAAAATCAACAACAATGGTTACCAAATTCAAGTCATAAATTGATGCTCAATTATTGTTTGATACCATTAGAGTTTAGAGTTTAATATTGCGACTTTAACAATTTTTCTTAATTATTTCTTATTTATTTTTTTTAAAAAAATCAATCTTGTATGACACAAATAGGGTATCAATATACTAACGAAGTATCACAGATAATTAAGTTCAACCTTGTAATAGTACCAATATATTAACGGAGTATCATAAATTAGTAATACCAGTGTAATGTGTGAAAAAAAAAAGAGTGGGGATTAGCGAGTAAATAATTTGAACAGAATTTATTTTTAATAAATAATTTCACAATTGGACTAATTTCGCGTAGTTTCCAAAAAAAAATCCTTATCCAGAGAACTCACCAAAGGAAACGTAACGTGGGCTCAAGAATACTGAAAGCCCACGGGACTCATTAAGACAATTTGTATAGGCTAATAGTTATCTATCAAATAATTGTATAAATGTAATTAATATACATATATATTTGTATATATGGCAAGCGAAATCGAGAGAGGGAGAAGAGAGGCGAGCAAGAGTGGAGAGAGGCGAATTATATATGTATATCTGTTGAATTGATTATGTATATCTATCAAAATAATTATATATATGCAGCTGGTATACTTTTGTAATTGTATCTGCAAGAAATTGCAAATAGAGGGAAGAAAGGCGCGAGAGAGAAAAAAAATAGCAACAAAACCTTAACTATAACAATAAAATCATAATTATAGCTATAAATTATAATTTTTTAAACCATAATTATAAAATATAAAAGCATATCATATCTATGTCTAATTATGTTATTTTTTCATTAAAGTACATAGTCAATTTATAACCACCACAATCCACTTATTCAAAAAATACATTAACTTTTTTGATAATTTATGTCAAAGAAGTATACTAAAATTAAATTTTAATAAGTTACCTTAAATAGTAGCCACAATGGCAAGATTTTTTTAAATTAATAATCAAAACAACAACTAATTCTATTTTTATTAATAATCAAAACAGCAACTTGTACCAGAAAAATTAAAAGGGTTGTTTAATCGGATTAGCCCATACAAAAAATATATATTTGAATCAAATGGGTGTCTTGCTTGCGGTTTTTCTCATTTCTATTGTATGAGTTTTGACATTGCCTTTCCTTACGGATAAGAGTTTCCTTTTTTTCTTTTTTTTTTTCAATTACTTTTTAAGTGATTTTATCCTGTCAGTAGCTTTGATCGATATTGATTATGTGTGATTGAGGTTGGATTATATTGCTATGAATTTGAAAATTCTCGATTTTACTGTATGTCTTTTTCTTTGTTTGTTTTTGTTATTTATATTCTTCTTAATGTTTTCTTTGGTGTCATACTCACGCATGTTGATGGACCAAATCCTAAATTGTTGGTCTGGAAATAAAGTTTTTCATTTGACTGAAATAGAGCTAATTAACAACATTAACATCATAATCTAAGTTGTTAGCAAACTTCATTTAGCAAAATAAAAACTCCGACAAAAAATCAAACAAGTCAGACGATAAGACTGTATCTTTACTTTAAAATTAAATAATTTCATTTCCTTGTATATATTAGTGTAGCACCAGATTTCTTTATACTATCTACTCATTGTCAATTAGAACAATCCAACTGCTTTGTACTGAGTAAAATTCTTAATCATTTTCTCTCCCATATCCCACCACAAGCACATGAGTTTGTAGCTATAACAATAAAATCATAATTATAGCTATAAATTATAATTTTTTAAATTATAATTATAAAATATAAATACATATCATATATTTGTCTAATTATGTTATTTTTCCATTAAAGTACATAGTCAATTTATAACCACCACAATCCACTTATTCAAAGAATACATTAACTTTTTTGATAATTTATGTCAAAGAAGTATACTAAAATTAAATTTTAATAAGTTACCTTAAATAGTAGCCACAATGGCAAGATTTTTTTAAATTAATAATCAAAACAACAACTAATTCTATTTTTATTAATAATCAAAACAGCAACTTGTACCAGAAAAATTAAAAGGGTTGTTTAATCGGATTAGCCCATACAAAAAATATATATTTGAATCAAATGGGTGTCTTGCTTGCGGTTTTTCTCATTTCTATTGTATGAGTTTTGACATTGCCTTTCCTTACGGATAAGAGTTTCCTTTTTTTCTTTTTTTTTTTCAATTACTTTTTAAGTGATTTTATCCTGTCAGTAGCTTTGATCGATATTGATTATGTGTGATTGAGGTTGGATTATATTGCTATGAATTTGAAAATTCTCGATTTTACTGTATGTCTTTTTCTTTGTTTGTTTTTGTTATTTATATTCTTCTTAATGTTTTCTTTGGTGTCATACTCACGCATGTTGATGGACCAAATCCTAAATTGTTGGTCTGGAAATAAAGTTTTTCATTTGACTGAAATAGAGCTAATTAACAACATTAACATCATAATCTAAGTTGTTAGCAAACTTCATTTAGCAAAATAAAAACTCCGACAAAAAATCAAATAAGTCAGACTATAAGACTGTATCTTTACTTTAAAATTAAATAATTTTATTTCCTTGTATATATTAGTGTAGCACCAGATTTCTTTATACTATCTACTCATTGTCAATTAGAACAACCCAACTGCTTTGTACTGAGTAAAATTTTTAACCATTTTCTCTCCCATATCCCACCATAAGCACGACATGAATTTGTACTGATTCTTGTTCCTTTTCCTTTCCTCGACGCATATTTTTTATTTTTCAATTTTTAATTTGATATTTCGTGTTGAGCGCATCCCATATAAATGTCCTTTGTTGTCTTTTGATGTGCACTTGTATTTCCTTTTTAATCAGTAGCAGTTTTAAACTTCTTTATCCATCCATGTTGTACATCCCATCTATATTGTCATTTTTTATTTGACATGCTACTTATTTTAATATGATATTATTCAAAGAAATTAAGGTTATGATTTCACAAAGTAATATTATTATATATAGAATTCAAAATCAGATCTAATTAATATGATGTTAAGACATTTTTTCCCAATGCATTACCTTGATTGTTGTTATAAAACTTTTTTTTATTAATATGATAATTTGAGTTGTTTAATTTATAGTTCTAAAATCATAAAACTTATTATTAAAATTAGTTGGTGCCCCAAAATTTTGGGAGCATAATACAAATTTTTACTTGCTTTACCGTTAAGTCACCCCTAACTTGCATAAATTAAATCTAGATAAATGAATAGATAGATATTTGGTAAGAGTTAAAATTATGGTAAAACTCGTAATTTAGATTAAAAAATATATTATTTATGCAAATAATCAATTTATAAATAGCCTAAGCTTGAAACTCAATATGGGCAAATAGTTATATTTTACATAATTAAATAATATAATCTCAGCTATGTGACCTAGAGGGGGGAGAGAGGCGAGTGAGACCGAGAGAGGGAGGAGAAAAGTGAACTATATATGTATATTTGTCAAATTATATGTGTATATCTGTCAAATAATAATATATATGTAATTAATATACATATATATTTGTATGTCTGGCAAGCGTGGAAAGAGGCGAATTATATATGTATATCTGTCAAAATAATTGTATTTATGCGGTTGCTATACCTTTGTAATTGTATATCTACAAGAAATTGCAGAGAGAGAGGAGAGATGCGGGAGAGAGGAATAGAGGAGAGAAAAAATAATAAAAAAATCCTAATTATAATAATAAAATTTTAACTACAGCTATAAATTATAATTTTTTAAAACTATAATTATATAATATAAATATATATCATATGTTTGACTAATTATGTTATTTTTCCTTTAAAGAACCCCAAAGCCCATTACGGTTCTGAACTTAGTCTACTTAACGGATAATTGTCCAGCCCAATAAATTGGGGCATGGGCCCGGGTATCGCGAGATGAAGAACCATAACATTTGGCTATGTGTCTCCCTCTCAGCCTCTCTCCCGCCATTCCTCAGAACACAGATAAAAATCAAAGCTCGAAAATGGCAACTATTTTGTCAATAAACCCACTTGCTAGTCGATTATTCCCTTCAAATTCACGGCGTTATTCGGTATTTCTTTTTCCAATTCCAGTCTTCAACTTTTTAATTGGTTTATGATTCATTGTTTTTATGTTTCTTTTCCAAATGCAGTGTTATTTGCGTAGAACAGTGAGAATTTGGCAAGCAGGGATTCACATTCAGACAAATTGTCCAGTTTCTTTCACTGGTTTTCTACAATTCAGTAAGAGGTTGGGAAAAATCTCTTCTATTCATAATCTCTGTAGATATCTCAAGTGATAGTACCTTAATAAAATGAGACAAAGGGGATATTATATTTTTGGATTTCTGTACTAGAAATGAAGAATAAAACATTACGCCATGTAACCCAGCATACAATATTGTACTTGAGGAAAAGCATTCATGATGAGTTAAACTCGTGTAAAAGTGTATAGTAGTATATAGAAGATGTTTATACACTCATATGGGCTAAATAGGGTATAATGTTGTTTACTAATAGTTTAATTGTGCTGCGTGGCATAAATATTTTCTGAAGACTGTACTAGTAAAGACAATTTAGTGATGTGTTACTACTTTATGTTTTTGTATTAGGTGACCTACTGATCATCAAGTTAATTGTTTGGGTATATTAAGCAGGAGAAATTTCATATGTGCAGTCAGTAAAGATGCTGAGGAAGCTTTCAAAAAGACTGTGGAGGTCGATAGGCTTATAGATGCTCTGAGAGAAGCAAGTGACAAGGAAGTAAGTAGATTTACTCGTAATTTTCATTAAGACTTTATATGACATATTTATAATGGTGTGGTGTCCAGGCCAACTTGCACGCACCTCGGCTTAGACAAAATCTAATGTGTTTTGCCTTGATATTTGAACCATGGTTTCCCAATGGTTCATTCATACTTGCTCTCGCTCAGATTATACTTATCTTTGTGATAATGCATAACATTTTTCAGATCAAGCATGTATTACATTCCATCTGCTTATACTTTATTCTCAATTTTATTGTTCAAGGACATCAGATTACCTCTGCTGATGGGTTTTTGTGGCGAGGGTTCCCCGGAAAAACCTCTCTACCTCTATGAGGTAGTGGTAAGGTCTGCGTACATTCTACTCTCCCCAGACACCACTTGTGGGATTCCACCGGTATGTTGTTGTTGTTGTAAGGACATCAGATTTTTACTGGACTATGAGCCAATTGTTTATCTCATGCTTTGTAAAAGGAAAGCTGGTTGATGATTGAAACATTCTATTGCTTCCACCTCCTAAAATGATCTCTGATAATTGAAGCGTTCTATTTCTTCCACTTAAATTATCTGCTCGTGAAACCTAACAAAGTCAAATTAGCTTAGTGAGTTTCAGATTTGCTATGACTTGGCATCCATGCTGTGAACTAGTAATTCACTTTAGAGATGTAAACTAGTAATTCACTTTAGAGTAATAACTAATAAGACCACAAGTAGAAAAGTAATTCTACCATCTGATGTATACTTGTGAAATATCACTGCATTAAGACGGATGATTACTCGATGACAACGAGAATATTGCTTTAATGCTAGTTCTTATATGGCATTCCTCTGATTTGCATTCACTTATAGCATTCTGAGGGACCACTGGTGATTGGTTGGCAAGATAGCTAATTGGGAAAATCTACTGTGTACCTGCAGCAGCTTTTAGTATGCACTTCTCTTCATCTGCCTGCATTCTATTGCATGCAATAATCTGTCTTTTCAGAAAGTACACAATTTTGTAGTTAATCATGAGGCTGCTGGTGTGGTTGCCAGTTCTTTTATATCAATTAGTTTGCCTCTGTCTCTTTGTTAGGGAATGCAGGTTTGATTGTCCTGATAAGCTCTTTATTGTTTGAATCTGAATGTGCATTCATACCCTCAAGGAACTATGACATAGGTTGCTATACTAGTCATCAAATTGGGACCATTTCTCTATTTGAGCTTTGATCTACATTGATCAAAATGAACCTTTATCTTTCTATTATGGTTGCAGCTGCCACAGATAGTTGTGGAGAATGTTCTCGCTTTCAACGAGAGCTTTTGGATAAGACTTGCAGCTAGAGCAGAAACCTGCAAATCCGACGATGACAAAGCATGGTTCCATTTCTTATTGTTTTCAGCTGGTTTATGCTTCAAATATTTTTCAACTTGCAGAATAATCTTTCTTGAATTTCTTTTACAGAAAGACTACGAAGAACTGGCATTGACAGTAATGAACATCGTAGATCGTCTTGTTCACAAGACAAATGTACATATGCTATCTCCCTTCTGAACTATACATAACATGTATATATAATTTTTGGTGCCTCTCTGATCAAAAGTAACTTCTCTTTAGCATCAGATTAAGGTCTGCACATGATATTGGAGAGATGCAGATGAACCATGAGAAGAAACTGTCAAGGATTCCCTATTGTCCTATTAGTGTGTGGTCCCATGGAGAAGTCCATGCCATGGTTGAGATCTCTTTAGTGTCATTAGATATACCTTGTATTTGCCACATGATCAATGAAAATAATGAATAGCAAAGCTAAGAAAAGAAATTTCTTGGATATTTCCATATGATAAGATGTTGAGACACAAAGTCCCACATTGGTGGTTAATGGGATGGGTGGTCTCCTTATAAGGCTTAGGCAATCCTCCTCC
>JAABOM020000001.1:38121786-38132054 GCA_011800125.2 Solanum clarkiae | reverse complement strand
TATAAGGCTTAGGCAATCCTCCTCCCTTTGAGCTAGCTTTTGGGGTGTGAGTTAGGCCTAAGACCTACTTCAACATAAGATTTGAATATAGGATGAGTAATTTTTCTTCTTCCATCTTCCTCACATCTCCACACAGATAGCATTCTCTCCTTTTTCTTCTCTTTCTATTCTCAACCTTCATTTACCCTGCCACATAATAGAAGATTTGTTTGGTGCTTATAACCACAATAGTAATACTTTTTATGCTTTAATTTTCATATGAGAAACAGAAAGTTTCCAATGGACTTTCCTTTCTCCCTGCAGGAAAAGATAGAGGCATCTACTGACGTGCTCAAAGCAATCTTAAAATCCGTGGTTGATGAAGTGGAAGAAATTTCTTGGCCTGTTAGGGATCCTGAGGCTCTCAGTCTTATGGAGAAAGTATGTCTTGTCATCCTTTCTTATTTGAGCTAGTTTTCATGGTGAACTCTTTTGAAATGCGATGCCAGAGTCAAGACTTGAAGTGAACATCATCTTCTCGTAAGTCAAAAGTAAGGGGGTGGCAAGAAGGAGGTTGATTAATAGAACTATGCTAGAGTTCTATTGAGTGTTTATATAGTGCATTGTACACAGAATTTTTTTTTTTTTCAAATGACTTCTTATTTTTTATGGCTATGTGTTAATGTTTTTGTATTCTTCAACATTCAGGAAATAAATCAAAGGGAGCAAGAAGGCCAACTTGATGAAGGGTTCCTCGCAGAAGTCAATGCGCAACTGCGGCAAGTGAGTCTATTTGGGTTAATTTTAATGCCTAGTTCTCTTTTTGGTATAAGTTTACTCTGGATCTTTGTCTGCTGACCTTGCCATTTGGTTTAATGCACATTTTATTTTATTGTCTCTCTCTCTCTCTCATGTATGCGAATTGCTAAATCTGTTGGGGCAGCTAGAGACACATACCCGATAAACAAAACCACTTATAGTAATGGACAAAAAGAATGTATAAATGGAACATTTGTCTTTAGATTATAAGAATTTCCAACGAATTAAAAAGATTCTAACTTGTGTTATCTGGATGTAATGTTTCCTAACTAGCACACTCCTCCCTAATGGTTTGCCAATATGAGTTGTTTTTTAACTGAAACAAAGGGCTGATTGAAAATAGAAATGGCCTCCCTACCCCGCCATGGCCTCCTTCTCTTAATACTTCATTTGTCAGACTCACTTCCTCAAATTTATTGCCTTCCCTCCCAGCCCCTAATAGTTAATTTACCCCTTCTTGATGGAACTTGTTCTTCTCCCTGTTCAGTTTAGACATTGTTTTGCTGCACCAATCCGTTTCTTGTTGTAAATTATTTTAAGCATGATTTAGCAAAACAATATTTTCAAGTCACAAGGAGAATATATTAGATGAAAAATGATCACTGTTGTGCAGTTCCTTTCACAGAGATTGGATAATTGTACCGAGTTTGTTACTGTGTAGGCTAAAAAAGATGGGGACAAGCCAGGACTTGAAGCTATGTTACAAAAGGTTCTGCAATTGTATGCTTCCAGAGTGCTGTCAAAGCGAAGTTATGCAAAAAAAGGTCTCCTCATCGCTCAACTTCAGTTCACTTAATTTTCAAGTGATGACCAATTTCTATTTATTTTTGGAAGAAATCCTTTGTAACTGGAAAAGCATAGGTCCATGTATTGGTTTGCTCGGATGTTCAATCTGAAAACATGAATTTTCTAATCCTTGTTTTGCTTTTGGTGCAGGAAATGAAGTGTTAAAAGCTGAACAGTTTCTTGAGACCATTATCAAAGGTATCTCTCAGTTGTGAGCTTATTACAAACGAGCATCACAGGATCCATAATTGTCTAATTGTGAGACCACCTCATCTATATGTTTAATTTGTTAGAGATGATGCACTTGTATTTGTTTAATCATGTCCTCAGCATGCAACTCCTCACATTTCATGGGTTGCCTTCCCAGTTGCCATTAAAGGTGTATTTCAGATACTAGTAAAGCCTCATATAGATAACACACAGAAAAAAAATCAAAAACTGATGTGAGGCATAATAAGCAGACTATTTGAGAGGAACGGAAATGGATGATCTGCTCAGCAACCAGGGATGGAGGTTTTTGAGCCTTTGTTAATGGAGGTCAGGTGGTGTAATAGGTGTTGAGTTGGTTGGGGTTGGGAGACTAGAAGGAACTTCCCTAACTCTTCACATGAACGTAAAATATAGTTTCAGATACCACAAAGGTAAATAGATCTTTTAAAGGGCAAAAGCTGGGGCAACTAGACTCACTAGAGGCAATGAATTTGTCGGTTGATATTGGAATTGGACATACACGACTTTTCTCCCCTTATGGAGTGTGAAAAGTGAAGCTTTTCCTCACTCTCTATGGTCCATTTACCATCAAAGATTATGACTTGACTTTACGGTTGCCTCAAATGTTGATTCACTTCTCATGATACAGCACCAGAGGAAGAATGGAACAAGCTCTTGCTTGATGGCATGACTGTTGGGAAAGGTGATATTTCGCCTGAGGAATTGTATGCAGTTATTAAGAAGAGAATGGAACGGACTTTGATACGTACGGTAGGGATTCAATGGTTGAATTTTGCTTTTTGGCACTCATTGAATGATTGTTGACATGGTTTACTCTCTGTTTCTCTCGCAGGAGGGCGGCTCATACCAGCAGCGGGTTCTGATTGAGTATCTGAAAGGTATCGAGTCAAGAACAGGGGAGATTGTCAGAGTACTCCAAGGTTGAGATGTGGTAGTAAACTCGTAATTGCACCTGGAGGTACCAAAGTCCAAATTCTTTATATGAAAAACATGATGATATACAGACATATAATATCATTTTTCTTACCATGAGTCCTCATTCTTTATATGAAAAGCATGATGATATGCAGATATCCACAATCGATGCCCTTGAGCTATGAGGTCCCTGTCATGTTTAACATCTTCCATTTTTGTCCCTTTTTTTGTATCATCCCTTTTCTCCTCTCATATCTTGCTTTTATCCAGTTTCTCTTCTCCTGACTCCTAATTAGTTCCTTGTACATTCTACCTGTAAATTTGAAATAGTTTTCCAGAGTGCAATACGGCAATGTGGCCTACAGTTCGGGAATTTCGGAATTGGATTTGCATGGCCTGCATTAATCGATTGTAAACTGGTGGAACTGTACTCCATGTCCTCTGTTAATGAAATCTTTCAATTTATTTTGCTTTCATAGTTAATGATTGAGCTGGTCACCTCACTGCAATTTTCCTAAGGTGAACGGCTCCACGGTTGCAAGTGTTGGCCACTTTATTCTACGTTGTTTTTGCTTGGTGTATGCAGTTACTGTCTCAGCTGCCTTAAACTGTAAGTTGCATGGTCTTGGTTTGTGTTTGCTGGTATTTTATTACAATCATTCGTTTTTTGATAACCGCGATATCTGGGTCAGCTTGCACACATCTCGGCTAATTCTACAAGGTATCTGCTACCTCCTACTAACACATGCACCGTGAAGAACTTCTATTCTATCAGTGTAAATGATAGGTGGATTAAACTTACGTGTGACCTTTTATTCCATCAGTGTAATTATTTAGCAAGTCGCATGTGTTACTTTTCAGGTTGCTGTTCCACTTATTATCAACAGTGAACTATAGGTATTTTTCAGGTGACATGATGGTGTAAAAATGCATACTCATAATACTATATAGAAGTTCGATCTAAAGCAAACAACACTGTTTTGATATCGATTTGTTGAGTCAAGGGTATATTGGAAATAGGCTCGTGCCTCACAAAGGTAGGGTTAAAGATCCATATCCCTCTTCAAATCCCTCTTGTGGAATTACATTAGATATGTTGATATAAATTAATGGAATGAAAATTCATAAAAGCTTCATCACTACTCTCTCATGGAACATTATAATTTTTATTTTATTGATTCGTAAATCTTGTTCAGAACGATATATATTTGATATATGGGAATTTATAGATCTCATTCATGCTCTACTCTTGTGCTAGTTGGCTGATTTTACATGTGCATTTCACGAAAGATTTTCCGATATACCAATTAATAATATGTATACTAAATTAATTGATATGTAAAAATTTCAATTGCAACGTCGAATGGACTTAAATTCGAATACTTGCTGTTAAATTAACACGATTAATCAAATCATAGTTTTAAGTTTATCTCTTAGTGTTGGTATAATGTGCTCCAAATACAATAAATTTTAGTTGAAAATAAAATGATAAAAATAAATAAAATTTTATTTACGCTGACGTATGGATATTTTGCTCTCTTTAAGTAGATTCAAGCTCATTGTGACAATCTACATCAATCCATACAACAATCCAATAATGTTATATGATTTAAATAACGTTGAATTACTTGAAGAGTCTAAAACGCTACACAAAAATACCTTGCTTTAACATATGAATATTTTATTTACGTTGTCGTAACTCTCTCTTTCACTATACTATATTTTTTTTTATCCATATTTCTTTTTTTTTCCCTCTCCCACTTCACAAAGGAAAGAAACTTTGAAAAAATTGTATTGTCGTTTGACTATTCAAAGACAAATTATTTGAAAGAATCAAACAAACAATATGTTAACACATGTGAACTGCATTAATATTATAAAAATTATTTACACCATTTTTTTCCTCTCTTTCTATTTTCCCTTCTCCACGTATCTGGGGTCAAACCAAACTTATCCGTATCCTAGTACAATTAAAATTGCTTGGTTTGTATTGTTTTCACGTCCCGAGTTCGACGGCACCGTTTTAGATATACCTTTAATATTCGGTTTATTATTCTATTAAAACGACATCGTTTGAGATATTCCTAGCAAACGACACGTAACTCAACCAATAGAAATGCAGCAAATGAGCAAAAATGCCACGTCACCTCAACTGCTCACCTTACTACTTGTACAGATCTTCTTATTCCCATTTCTTTTTACAAAGAAAAAACTCCTCCACAAGGAAACTACTACAATAAAAAATCGATTTTTGAGGAAAAAATCTGAAGCCAATATGTTGAGAATCCTTGGAAAAGATCTCAGATTTTCAAAATCAACAGCAATGGTTACCAGATCCGAATCAGAAGTTGATGCCCATGATGTGTTTGATGATCTGTCTTCGTGGGAATTTGTTAACCCTTCTGATGATGAACAAGAAGACAGCTACTCTTTCACTGATCAAACTGATGATGATGAATTTATGTTAAAAGAAGATGATATATGTGAAACTGGGTCTCCATCTTCCGATATCTCTATGAAATCGGAATCGGAATCTCCGTCGCCTGTTCAAACAACTGGTGCATTGGTTCTTTGTCATGTTGAGTTTGATCATCATGATAGTTCTGATCAGGATGAGGAAGAGGAGGAGGAAGAAGAAGAAGATTACGACGATGATTTGGATGATGAGTTGGTGCCGTATTGGTTGAGTGATAAATTTGGGAGACAAAGGATTAGGAAATTAGGGAAAAGGGCTTGTTCCAAGATGAACAAATCCAAAAGGGGGCCTTATATTTTCAATAGACCAGGATGTGTTCATGGTAAACATGGATTTGGTGTGCAGCACAGTTACGTCTGAAGTAAATAATTTGCAGGTGATGAACAAAATGGGAAGTTAAGTTTTTAGGTTAATTAATTAACTGGAATCATTGTTGATTTGATCTGAACATATCTTGATGTATTTAGGACTTGGTGGAAAAAAGGGATTGTTACCTAATTTGCAACTCTTTAGTTGCTTTCTAAGCCTAGGTTATCTACTTGGATTTGGTTGTATATATCTGAATTTATTTATCTAATGCAAATTTGAATTTCAAGATCCAATTTTTCTCATGGGAATGATAATCCATTTGGAATTGGTTCCCTCATAAAATACTTCCTTGTTGCTCAATTGAATTATAAAATTTGCTGGGGCTCTTTTCCTTGTGGTGAACTATATGCTTCTCTGTATTTTCATAATTGCCGAGTTGCTTCATATATATTGATTTCTGTATTATGTTTATCAACTTATTAGCACTTAGTGAGACGACAACAACATATTCAATGAAATCCATACATGGATTCTCATATTGGGTGAAGTTGTTTTCGATAGATCTTCAGCTCCAAGTAACACATGAAACTTTTTCAATGACTTGCTATGTTTATTGTAGAAGTGTTGAACACTAAATAATTTATGTGGTGATCCACATGTAAAGTGATACCAGCTGGACTTGCTTGTCACTTTTATCTTGCTTCGGAGGGGGCTATGAATTTGTTTTGCTCCATTCTTGGAAGATGAAGTTAACTCATGTTTCAAGGGAAAGTTTATTCATTGCGTATAAAGTTAAGGACTTCTTATGGCAAATACTTCTAGTATTTACACCAACTTAACCTTTTACCATCTGTTTGGACGGTGGTTTCCCATGGTTTCATAATGTGTGGTGCCGTATGGTATGGTATGGTATGGTATGGTATGGTATGGTATGGTATGGTATGGTATGGTATGGTATAATACAATACAATTCAATGTTTGAATAGATTATATGGTTTATTATTGTTTTATAATTATTTTGTTGTTTGGTTTGACCGTGTGATATTGTATCGTAACCAACAAATTTACGAAAATACCCTTAAAGATTCTAGTTTGCTGGGAAAAGAGATAGACCGGAGCAATTTCAGCAGTAGCTGTTTGAGGATTTTAGCGGGAACTTCCATCTAGGAAATACAACTCGATTTCGCCGGTAAAAGAGATCGATCAGAGTAAGTTCAGCAGCTAAGGATTTCCAATTTCCAGCTAGCTAGGGAACAAACAACACGATATCGCCGGAACTTACAGAACCTTCATCTGGGGGAAGTTTTGACGATTCTCTTGGTGGATCAAGAATTTGTGCAGATTGGCGATTCTCATCTTCTTCTTCATCGTTAGCTTTATTGCTCCATTTTCCTTCCTTATCTGAACACCATTTCCACTTGACCAAACATGGTCTTCGCTACAACACTTCTTCACAGAAAGAAGCAGGACATTTGGATTTTTCATATGTTACAGTTGGAATTAGGGTAAAGGGCAAATTCGGAATATCAAAAATTAAGTGAAGATAATAATTGGAAAAAAAAAAACAGAACCATGTCCAAAACTGAGCATTTTCATGGTTTTGAAATCATGAAACAAAACCATACCATACTACGGAATTAATGAAACAATCGAAAACCACCATCCAAGCAAGTTGTTAGTGTTGAGGATGCTGACCTTAGTCAGAAAGGAGTGGAGGTCGCGTAGTAGGGTGGAAGTTAATAGGGGTAGGATGATGTCTGGTATAGTAGGTTAGTAGAATTAGTCGTATACTCGTGTCTTTATATCTTATGTTGATTATTTTGTATGTTCAAATTTGTTTCTTATCTTTGTATTTATATGTCATCACTTGCTTTCTGTTTTAGCCATTTATCTTTCATATCTTGTATCTTCTGCTTTAGGGGCTTGATATTTTTATGTTAAAGGTCTTCTGGAAACAACCCCTCTCTCTATGAAGTAGTTATAAGGTCTGTGTACATTTTACCCCTGAGTATATTTATTATAGTGTTGTGGTACACATGAGGCATCTTGTGTTAACGCAGAGTTAGCATCAATGGTTGATTTGAGTAGCTTGAATTAGTGATCCATAAATCATCGCGAGTCATGAATAATCTTTCATTATTTCAAAGGCCTCTCTTTCTTAATCTAATGATAGCAATTATAAACTAAAGTGAGCATCACATCACATCACTTTAACCATCACCAATTAAAAAGTAGTTTCTATTTGTCTATGATAATATTTTTATTAAAAGTTGTCACTATCTGAAAAGCTTAAGTAATTATGAGTGATTCTGTTGACATGATGTGAAGTTGAGGAATCAATTGGCATCTAAGTTAACACAAGAATGCAGACAAATACCACTACCTTTTTTGTATATTATAGTTGGTGATGGTTGTGAGGCTGCACAATAAGGAATGAAGAATTTTGGTTTTGGTTGAAGTAAGGTCTAGCATTGTCATTGGACCATGATTCACAAAAGCCATTTGACATTTCGAAGGACTTGTTTATACAATAACGCTTTGCAATTGCAAGCCCTGAGGCATAAAGATATGTAAGCCAACTTCAGCCAAGGCAATGATCTGAATGTGTGTCATATTATAAGGGGATTTAGAAAAATATAAATGTTATGTTTGCAATTTGTTATTTGGTCGCTGGATAAGAAACGAATGTTTCATGTATTAATTTTTGTATGATTATTCAACATTTGGTTTACATTTCTAACACCTGCATTATTCTAATCAACTACCACTCGGCCCATATACTTCTCTTATTATCAAGGGGATTCCAACCTTTTAATATGCACCATCAAAATTTATTTTTACCTTATTTTGCACAGTATAACTTTGGGACAGAGAATTCAATTGCTCTAACAATCCATCCACCGTAGGCTCAAAAGAACAGGTTGTGAAAAACTGAAAAAACTCGTAATGAAAATGCAAAATTTAACCATTCTGTATGTCAATATCCATTAGTTAATTAATTGATTATGTTTCAACATCAAATTAGTTGGGGTATATTATATAGTTTTTTCAAATTTTTTCCTAATATGGTCCTTGAATTAGTTGTTGACATGTATTGTCATTCATTAACAGACTTGTGGATGTAGCAGTTTTGTGCGATGGGCGGCTGTTTATCAGCCCAGTCGATTGGGCTTTATTGACAAGTGGACTGACTTAATTGAGATGTACTCTGTCGTCCCCAACTTACATAGATATACTAGATTAAGAAAATATTTATTATTTATAGTAATAATAATTTATTTTCGCTGAACATTTATAATACGGTTTTAATTCATATTACAGAGCACTATTTATATAATATATCTAATACAAATTTCATTGATGGATAATACATTTATCACACACTTTAATATATTTATATTCCATGCATAATTCATTTTTAATATAAGTGCAGATTTATCATAATATTGTTATATATTGCTATAAATGATAATAAATAAAAAGTATAGCTAAAATCAATAATTATTTATCAAAAAGGATCTGCCTAAGTAATTTTTGCAAGAACAAGGATATGAATTTGTAAAATGTTGGATTGCTCCTATATCTAAGTAATAAATGAAACTATGTGGTGCAGTGGATGAGTTATTTCTGCCTTAACCAGAGTTTGCAAGTTTGAGCCTGAATATGAAAAAATAAAAAATCCTTGGTAGGGAGTGCTTCCCCCAAAGGGGACCCTGCCAGTAGGACTTCGATATAATTGGACTCCAATGCAGGTATCGAACATCGAGTAGGAAATCAAAAATAAAAATAAAAGTAAATAAATGCCATCTAAGATACAAAGGCATATTTTCTTGATACAAACTTTAGTATTTTATTTAAAATCTAAACATAAAGTGAAAAATGAAGTGCAAAATCGAGTGAAAGAATAGGAAGATTTTCAATTCTCCATGATTAAAAATCGCATCTTCTATTGAGGGGTTGGGTGTGGGGAAGAGAACAAATAACGAGGTCAATCAAAAAAAGATATCCTAGGAGACATAAAACATGTATTGATTTGGTGATACATTCGATGATTGGACAAAGAACTAACCTAAATTGTTATCTTAAAAATAGTTAGCAGATACGTAATTCATGTATAATATACGTATAATTATGTATAATTTAAGTATATTGGCAAAAAAAATATATTAAATTTATTCGTTTATTTGTGTGAAGATTCTGAAATTTTTGGTAAGTTAAACTTATATCCTATTTTTAACCATTTGATATTCGTAATTCACTGAGCTTTCATCAATTCGAATAAATTTGCATTAGATTAACCACTAAGAGGGCAAAGCATTACTCGCTAAAAGGTTCTTTTTTTACGTGAGCTCATGAAACCCAAGATATATTTCACTAACGGAATTTGAAGTATAAAAAAGAGTATCACATGAAAAATCGAGGGATTCAACTTCTATAATAAATACGTAAAAATAATTTTGATCTTGCGACAAAAGGAGTTTGGATGTGTTCCCTTGTGCTTCTCTAGCTCTCTTTTTGGCGGAGGGATCGGATTCCAATCATCCCACCACATTTTTCGATACTATAAATGAATTAAAATATTGAGTGTGTGTGTATATATATATTCCTGTGATATATTCAGGGGTGGCTCGACAGTGTTAGAAAAAAGGCAAGTACCTTATGCCTCTAAATTTGAGGGACCTTAATTTTTATTTTAGTAATAATAGGTTATAGATTTTTTTTTTTAGAAAAAAAATACTAAGTAAATACTATT
>JAABOM020000001.1:38101082-38120266 GCA_011800125.2 Solanum clarkiae | reverse complement strand
AAAATATAAAAGTTTAACAAAATAAAAGAATAAATATGAAAAAAATTAAATATTTACTTTGAATTTTAAATAATTTAAATATTTTAAATATTAAAAAAATTATTAAAATTTAATTAATTAGATACGAACAGAGAAATTTCTAAAACATCTTTGTGTCAATCCTAACTTCACCATGCACAAATATTTATGTGTAACAGTGTCATCACCCCATTCCTCCTCTTCCTCTGCCCCTACAACTTACCATACTTTATAAACAAACACCTGGCGGACTTGATTAAGCAATGAACAGAAGATTTGGCATATAATAGTACGGTAAAACTCATCCACCATCCCAAATGTAAGAGTAACTGCCAAACTTGTCATATCAAGTAACTTTTTGAAATGTTCTTTGATTTCATTTACATAAAAAATAATTGTTCTAGCAATTTATTACTCTCTTCCCAGGGATGACAATTAAACAGATTGAGTTAAATTTAAATAGATTATAATGAGTTAAAATTTAATTTAATTTAAATTTATTTGAGTCAAAACAGATTATAAAGTGGGTCAAGATCCAATTCGACCTAAATTTTATTAAGTTTTATTTATTTTGTTTGTTCTTTTTTAATATTTTAGTACCTAATTAAATTATATTTTTTTATTGTAGGTCTATAAAACCTATTTTTTGAAAAAAATGTTTTGAAAATATTTTAACATGATCTCTCTCAAATTAATTTGGGTTGCATAACAACTCAATTTTAAATAGGTTGAAACGGTTTAGGTTGAAATGGGTTGAACTAATAATAACCCATCCAAACTTTAACGGTTACGTCAGGTTGAGCGAGTTGGACTTAATTTTGCCATTCCTACTCCATTCTATTTTATGTAACACTATTTGACTTGGTACGATGTTTAAGAGAAAAACATAAGACTTTTAAAATTTATGATCTAAAATTATTTTTAGATATTTATATGACTGAAAATTATTTTATTAAGAATAAAAATAAAATTTTGAAATAAATTATTTTTAATTTAAATAAAATAATATTCTTTTTGAAATGGAAAAAAAAGGTGCAAAATTGGAGGGAGTACTATATGTGTACACACTAGTACTATTTGTTTTAATGATGGGATAAATTATAATATATACATGAGAGAATAATTTATCCTAAATAATCTATTATCTCGAGATAATTTGTTTCCAACCAAATGACCCCTTAATATTAATAATGTGGAAATTGGTTGTGCTAAAATTATTTTTTATACAATATTTAATTTGGTGTATTGAAAATAATATGAATTGTCTAATTTCTAAAAATGTCATTTATATTTAAATGTACCCTCTACTAATATGATTGAAAGGATGTGGAAAACATTTTAAAGAAAAATTATTTTTAATCATGTTAATGCGTACATTAGAGCCTCTTATATTATTAATATTGTTAGTTATATACACCTTAATATTAAATAGAGTGTACAAGTAATGCTTGAAATAGTTATGCATAAATTAAAAAGTTATACTAAATAAAATATATAAAGCTAATATATATTTCAATATTCTCTCCATTTAAAAAAATGATATACCTTTTTTTTATCTGTTTCAAAAAGAATGATTTATTTTTTTATTGACAGAACTTTAATTTTAACTTTCAACATGGCATGTTTAAAGTTATAAAATTAAAAGATATTTTGGTATATTTTATATAACTTTAATTTAAAATCATAAAATTTTTTAAAAATTATTTTTTTTAACTTTATGCTAAGTTAAATTAGATCATTATTTTTTTAAACCAAGGAAGTATACTTTATCAAACGACCCTTTTAGTGGTCTGGCCTTTTGTTAAAACAAATATCGAAGAGGTGTACGTTGTTTATTCTTCCCGTTATCCTATTTTATATGGCACCATTTGACTTAACACAATATTTAAGAAAAGGGGAGAAAACTTTTGAAACTTGTGATCTAAAATCATTCATAAATATTTGTGTGGTTGAAAAAATTATTTCATCAAGTGTAAAATATAAATTTTAATTTAAAATTATTTCTAATTCAAGTAAGATGATATTCTTTTTGGGACGGATTAAAATAAAAAGGATACTACACGAAATTAGACGGAGGGAGTAGTTTATTTGTAAAATGGGAGATAGAAAGATCCAAAGAGGGACACCTCTTCCATAACTAAAGCTTAGGTGTTACTCCTTGTCTCATTTTAATTAAAATTTTGAGGTAATACACATATATTAAGAAAAATAATTAAAGATAAAATTTAAATTACACTTTTCACTATTGTCCTTTGTAAAATCATAAATATGTAGTATAATTTATCTCCTCTAAAATCTAAAACTTTAATAAATGAAAGGGAAATATGAAAAAAGTTTTAAATATTTTTAATTAATTTAAAACTGAGAGAGTAAGAGAACGCAATTTTAAACACTAAAAATAAAAAAAAAACATAAAAAAAAGGTAAAACTCGATTTTCTTAATAGGATGTCCGTAAAATCGACCTGAAATGAGAAAGGAAAAATATAAGAAAAGTGAAAAATATATGATAATTGATACCAAAATATTAAAGAGGCAAACCTTTCCCTTTACATATATATACATTTATGAAGTCAAATATTGTAATGCAAGCAACACGTATAGCATCAAGAATATTTATATTATCAAATTTAAAAAATAACTAATAATTATCCATATAAAGTTCGATATGATAAGCTCAAGATTATACAACAATAAAGCATGATAATCAAGCGTTAAGTTTTTCATATAAAAATTTATTGGCATGTACATACCAAATCAAATTCTACTTTTATTCTCCTCATTTGTCGTTAGTGCAGCTGGCAGATGGAAAGGTCAAGGAAACTAGTAAGATAGCTAGTTATCATTTAATTTAGTGATAAAAACTCAAATATATAATCGAACTTTAAATAAAATTCATTAAAAATTTAGCTTATTCATGTCATTATTTTTTAACTTTGATTTTGCAAAATCACTTAAATAGCTTTTAAACACTTTTAAATTAGAATTTTGTATTAAATATAGTCTTTTTGGTCATTATTCAAGAATGTCAAGAACACGATGAAGAATATCAAGAGCTCCTAAATTTTCAATATCTTCAAATTTTCACAAAATTACCTCAAATTTTAAGAGTGGTATTTTTGAAAAAATTTCCTAGATATTTCATATTATTAAAAACACAATTTGATATACAAAGCTTCAGTAAAATAATACGTGTAGAGTTTGGGAAAAAACTGACCATCAGATGTTGCATTTTTTGGCAGTGCTGTTTTCACCTACTATGGCTTTGTCCTTGGAGTTCTTCTTTTTACTATTTTTACATGGGTAGGTGTTCGGTATTCCTTTAGGATTTTAAAATTTTGAATTTGATAATTTAATAATTGGTAATTAAAGGTGGATATTAAATGTTGAATTTTTAAATTTTGATTAGGTAATTTGATAATCAATAAATTAAACTTTGGTTTGATTTGATTGTTGGTAATACCATATTAAAGTTTTAACTGATTGTCTTACTAAGTTAATATTATTGCTCCAATTATTTATATGTTTCTACGTAAAGGCACTACAAGTAAGCAGACGTCAAAAAAATAAATTGACATGACTAAAAGACATATTTATGTTTGGTCTTTAAATTTCTCTTCGAAATGGGTAATGACTAATGAACATGTCGGTTCATGACGTCACTAAGTAAATAATCCCATATTCAAAAAATACTAAATATCAAATGGTATTAATGTCTCGTACTAATCTCAAACCTAAATACCATAATTTTAACACTTTGGAGTGATTCGATAATTTGATTTTCGATATTTTATTCCAATCCTGATTTCTTCTATTTTAGTTTGATAATCTTATTTTGACTTGACCATACAGATTCTACAAAAGTAAAAAGAACTTTTTTGAATAAAATGGACTTCAACTAAAAATATGTCAATACTACTCCGTTTAAAAAAGAATGACTTCATTATTTTTTTGTAACATTTTACTTTTAACTTTTCACATGACATATTTAAGGTCACAAGATTAAAGAACATTTTGGTGCATTTGATATAACTTTAATTTATAACCACAAAATCAAATAGTCTTCTTTATTTTCTTAAATTTCATGCACAGTACTCGGTAAGAGTGTCAAAATAAGCCTAAAATTCAAATATGGGTTACTGCATAGATGTAATATATGTTTTCTATCTATTTGATATTTTTGTAATTTATTTATCTATTAACTTTTTATTTTTATTTTTTTGAGATGAAATTCAAATTTTGATTATAATAAATAAATAATAATATGTTAAAATTATTGAGATTAAGCGGGTCATGATCCAACTCAAATTTTAACCTAAAGTAAATTTGAAGGGGTTATAATCTAACTCAATAATTTCTATTTCAACTTATTTTAATATTTCTAATTTTAATCGAACACGTCAGTAATTATGTCCTCAACAAAACTGGAAGTCTTCCTCCATCTAGCTATATAATTTGCAACTGTTATCACTGTAACGAAGGCAAATGATCATCCACAGTACACCGCATCACGTGTACGTACGCACAGCAAAAAATAGTACTTCTCCTTCTTCTTTATTTTAATTTTTTGGGCTAAGAAAAATTCGATATTGGTGGAAAGGTACCCGAAAAAAGCAATGAAAAGAACCCCTAAAAGCCCCAACATATAGTACTCTAGAGCCATGAACTCTAGAAAGAAGCAAAAATAACCAAACACAAATTCCCAAATTTAGGAACAGAGAAAGTTAAACCAAATGGTAAAATCAACTCAAATTAGTGTATTAATAATAATAACGAAAATTTATACCAGTTAGATAGTATGTTGGAGATGATGAGAAGAAGGGAAGAAGATGGAGGAATATCATCATCCTCAAGTAGCAATAGGTGTCAAGATTGTGGAAATCAAGCTAAAAAAGATTGTACATATATGAGGTGCAGAACTTGCTGTAAGAGTCGAGGATTTCAGTGTGAAACACATGTTAAGAGTACTTGGGTCCCTGTCTCTATTAGGCGTCCACGGCACCATCTTCATCATCACATTAATACTATTCAACAACAGCAACAACAACTTCAAGCTGGGCCAAACCCTAAAAGATATAGATCAAATGAAAGTCAAGGTACTGCTATTGCACTCATGACAGACAATCTTTTATTTTCCATAATGTATAGATCCACACTCATTGCACTTTGCTTGCATCTTTAAATCTACTGTGTCGAGCTTTTTCGTGTGACCATTTCATCTGAAGGCTATTCTACTTTTTAATTTTTAATAGGTCATTTTGTTTTCGATAATGGGTGTGAAATTCAAAATTTTTTATAAAAGTAAAGACATAAAATTCAGTATTTATAATATTTTCATCTTGTGTGTGTATATATAAAAAATATAATTTTATGAAAAACCTCTTGCGCCCCTAGAATTCCAAGCAACTGCAGGACTAGAATTTTTATCAGAAGGTATCAAAATATGAAAAAATTGAGATACAAAAAAAAAAAATCAAGTAGATGCAACAAATAGTATATAAATTTTAAAAAATTACATGTGGCTCTGCCGTTGTATGGCGGTGAGAATTCGACCCAAGACTCTTATCTGATCAGATATCATATTGATCGGTGTGACTTTCTCGTTTAAGAGCTTAAGCTATTTTAACTAATTTTGAAGATTATATATGTTCAATATGTACATAAATTATGAAACCCTAACTATTGCAGCTTTTCTGGGTATGCTTGCTAGCAATCAATGTTACGATACTTCAAAAACTATTTTTTCTATAGCCTTGCCACTACTACACCATGTAAAGTCCCAACTGGGGAATAAAAATTGCAGTATTAGTGTCAGCGTGTAGCGTATAAACTCGTTAACTAAATTTCGCGCTTTGTTTTTGATGCAGTGATAGGTGATGATCAGGAGGGAGGTGATTTTCCGGGAGAAGTGTGTTTTCCAGCAGTATTTCGATGTATTCGAGTAAGATCGGTAGACAATGTGGTGGATCAATATGCATATCAAACATCAGTGAAGATAGCAGGACATGTTTTTAAAGGGATATTGTATGATCAAGGCGCTGATCATGAGAGTCCTCGTTACAACAATAATAACATGGTTGGAGAAAGTTCGTCAAGCGTTTTTCAGCTTCAACAACCTTCTAATTTACCTACTACTGCTACTACAACAACTTCTCCACCACCACCATCTTCGACTTATCCCAATCTATTTAGTGCTTTTAGTATGCCTGGTACGCAATTTTTTCAATACCCAAAATCATCTTGAAACAATCTTTCTTCGATCAATTTATTTAACTTATATACATTGATAGTTCACAATAAATCCTAGTATTATTTTGCTCATTGACTAGATTGGGTTTACCAGTCAAGTGTTGTATTAGCTCCCCTCTGTGTAACTTTTGTTGGAATATAATTTAGACTACATTAGATGATACGCCCTTGCCAAACATGCCATTACTTCCACTCTATTTTGCTCGAACTCTTCAAAAACGTCAGCAGATGCGTGTCGAATTCTCCAAAATTATTGTATTTTTAGAGAATTCGACATGGATGCGGCATCAAAAGCGAAGAGTTTGCGCAATCTACAATATGAGATAAAGGGCCTTCTAAGAATATATGGACAAATATCAGATACATGCTTTCAGAATTAAGCTCATGAAACACCCAATTTTTTTTAGCCTCCTTAAAGTTACAAAGGGAACTATAGTTTCACTTGAGTACTTCCTTTAGTCTTAAGGATATATATTTCTCCTACCTTCCTCATGTGTTGTGCACATCTTTTGTGAATAATGATATTATCTCTATAGGTTTCTGGTTTATGTTCCACTCAAATTTATTCATTGTTTTATCAGAATACAGGGTGGGGATCTTTGCTAAACTCCCCGACCACCTGGGAACTAACCTAGGTGGCTAGAATTAATTACTTACTCTGTCTTGACACACTTTTCTTTTTATTTCGTTCCAAAAAGAATATAATCTTGCTTTAATATCTAACCAAAAATAATTTAACTTTGAAATTCTTCTTTTAACCGCTACACAAATATCTAAAAAAAAAAATTTTAAAGCATCATGTTAAGTCATATGTTACATAAAATGAGATAAAGGAAGTATTATTTTTTTAAAAAAAAAGTTGCACCACCTTTTGGTATTTTAACTCTCCAAAAAGGGAGATTGATATATAGAGTCATTATATTTCTGGAAACAGTTTGTCTATCTCTATGAGGTAGTGATAAAGGTATCTATATATTTTATCTCCCCGGACGCTGTTGTTGTTTTGTTGGACGATTATTTGTATGTACTTTTTTTAAATGACCTAATTCACTTCGTCAATGTCTAAAGTAAATCCCTCTAGTTATCTCTCGGCATTTTGTAATGTTCAGTGCAATGATAAAAGTTAAAAACAATGTACATTGAACATTGAACAAAAAAGAAAGAGAAGAAGAAAAGGTTAAAAACGTGTATTTTCTAATTTTGAATTTCAATGAGGAATTATTGGTTGGCATATGGTTCTGCAGTTTGTCTTATCATGAATTTCCCCATCCCCAATGTTTTAATCTTTGATTAGGGGAATTAATTATGTCTGATTTACTTGTTTATGAATACCAATGCCACTTTTCTCCTCATTACCCGTTTCTTTGCCGGCTTAAAATGCATGTATCCTTTTTAGTAGACACAAGGACAATAAGTGATTCTTTGATCATATTTTAATCATCATAATTAAGTTATACTTAGCTTCTTCTATACATATCTAACAGTAGTGTAAAATAATTTATACTGTCACAATAATTAAAAGAGACTACCAGTGCATAACGTAGGGAAAAAAAAATAAGACAGGATACAACATGTTACAATAAACTAAATTACAACAGAAACATTATTTGACATTATGAGTATAATGCATATGAGTTATATTCTAAATTATATGTATCAATTAGGGTGTGCCAGTGACCAGAGGCAAAACTACATTTACCCAAGAATGGTCAGATGAACACTCTTCGTCGAAATTTTTTTCCAAATATACAGGTTAAATATAGATATTCTGATATATATCAATTGTTGAACACTCTTAATACAAAAAAGAAAATATAAACACCCTTGATCAAAATATTGGCTCCGTCATAGGCGTTCATCCTCCCCCAGTGAACAAATAAAAGCCAACGTGGGGAAGGTCCCTTTCTTGATTTCTTTTAGAGTTAATTAACACAATAAGCAAATCATACAAGAAACTGAGAAAGTAGGCACTGATGCTTACCCACTATAATTGTCCCCTTGTTGCACGTAAAAAGCTCAACATAAACTCCAAATCTTCAAAATTTTATTATGGCAAGCGTGGTTACACAAAGAAAGAAAATTGGTATTATTCTCGATCGAATAGTCTTGGTGGTTAAAGAGATAGGTAGTCTGTTTATAAAATAATTTGAACAATTATTTCCTCATCAACTAACTTTTGACGTTGAGTTAAACCCAAAAATTTTAAACTCAAATAGGAACCATTGTCTTTGAATTATGTGTAAATTGTAATTGTTATGATCTCTTTATTATTGATTTGTGGTACGTCTTTTAACTAAAGCACTTTTATGATAATAGAACTTTAGTTAATTATATATGGGTATCTAGTTCATAATTAATGCCTAAGATCTACCTTCAATAATAAGCAAGTGTTAGACATTGATCGTTGTAGCACTTGGGACAATGAAAAGGAATCCTTGATTAGTATAAGGGACCCTTAAAATGATTACTACTTAAATAAGTATCTTGAAGCAAAAAAATATTGGGTGGGCATCTTGTGTTAAAAGATAGTGACTTGAAGCAAAAAAAGTAGCTCGTAAAGCCTCATGTTTAACCTTTTATGCTAAAGAGATATTCACACACCAACCAAAGGTAAAGGTTGATGCCCCTATCAATGACGCAATGTTGGAATATATCCCTCTATTAGTACTCACAGAGAAGAAACTAATTAAGAACTAGGAGAATAAATTACATGTACATTTTGTAAAAGGGACAAAACAATTACAACAATATACCCAATAGAATCCCACAAGGATAAAATATATGCAGATCTTATCACTACATTGTGAGACTATGAATTATATTATTTTATAATCGTGCCATTTGGACTAGTTTGAGCCTGCTCTTTTTTTGTTGGTGGGGGCTGCTATTTTATAGAATTCAAAATTTGAGATGTTATGATTCTTAACGTAACTTAATTATGATAGACTTGTTTGAAGCTACAACCTTATGATTCTCAACATAACCCATTTCATCAGCAGTCATATGCTTGAGCGTGAAATATGTGAGTACCTTATTTTGAAATGTCCAACATATGAAAAAGAATTAGGCCTCAAACATATATCTAGATTTAACAGAATAAAGTAAAATAAAAATAGACTGATCTTGCAAAAATGCACAGCAAAAATCACATACAATAGATTCCTATGATTCGACCTTTCTCTAGACCTATTCATGACATAAGTTTAAATACACCAAATTTACCTTTTAAATAAATTAAAGTGTGTTCTTTCCCATTAACAATGCATAAACTTTGATGAGAGGATCATACATTTCAATATACATATATGTTAGATACAAAAATTCCTCAGAGTGCATTCTCACTCATACCTAACTTCCTGATGACTTTCCCATTTAGTTCTTTAGAGAACCCTCTTTATAAGGAATGCCTACTTTTCCAGAAGCGGTTCTAAGCAAGCAATTTCCTTCCCTTTTTTCTTGATTCTTAAGCAAAGAAGTTTACACGATATGGGGGCAAACCAATATAGCTATAGGCACCAACATGGGTTGTGATGCAATAGTGAGACTGCTTCATCCTTAATCAAAAGTCTCGGATTTGAGCTCTGAGTATGAAAAAATTCTGTTGAATGCGCCACTCCCGAATGGATCCTATATCGTGATCCAATTTTAATCTAGACGATACGAACTTCGAACATCGGCTGAAAAAAAAAATATAGCTTTAGGCGGAACAGATAGTGATGTTTCTTTCATTATAATATATGGTTGGTACTTTAACATATAAATTAAATCAGATACTTTAGTGGCCTTGGGGACCAGGCACATGATCAAGAGTTTTTTTTCCCTTAAGGAATAGTATCTATAGCAAGTATATTGAGATTGTTTTTATAAGTGATCTTTGGCCTTATTGAGGAGATGATGATAAATGAGTATTGTGCTTTTCCACCACATGGGCACAAAAACAAGAAAAAAAAAAAGAATCAGTACTTGTACGGAGTTCATGTATTTATCCGCTCTTTCAAATTTTATGGATAAATGATGAGCTCCACATTTTGGACAAAATTATTTGTCTCATATATTGGTTTTTTTCCAGGTGACACAGAAAATAAAGTTTTATTTCTATTCTAGTTTATCTTTATTCGAATTAAATATAAAGTGTGGTAAAGTGATAAATATTCATCATCCTTTCATTATAGATATGAGGTCTAATAATATAATACGATATATGTAGTGTAATTTTACAAGGGGAATAGATATATGTTGGGTTTGAGTATTTTCAATAGATTGAGAATACTCAAGCTTTCAATGGTGTGAATTTCCATTAGTTGGTTCAGTGGATTTCGATTTCCATCAATCTCGGATGGAGCCAAATATTTATTATTTTTTGGCTTTAGAGTATGATGGAATAAAGCAAAATGGCTCTTTAAACTGTCTGCGCTTTTTTCAATTGTGAAGTAGCAGTTAGTCAATGCAACTTTCGACGCTCATCATGGGTCATTCAGAAATAGTCGCGCTATGTTTTTAAGCATAGGGGTCAGACTACGTACATCCGACCCTTCCTTATCCCGCAATTGGCGGGAGCCTTTGAGGCATTGGGGTAATATTATTGTTGTTGGTTCAGTGGATTTCAAACCTTGGACGCTTGAAGGGGAATAAAACGCATTGGGGTAATGTTGTTGTTGTTGGTTCAGTGGATTTCGAACCTTGGACGCTTGAAGGGGAATAAAACTTCCATAAAATCTTAGAAATTACTCATTACTCTTCAGATTGTTTAATACGTAGATCATGAGTTGAATATTTGAGCTAATGAATTCAGATAGTTGTTTGAACTGATTTGGCACTGATCCAGCAGCTTCATAAATGGAAAAATTAATTTATAGATGTTGAATTTTGTTTTGCATTCAGCATAGCAATTGAGATATTTACTGGCAATAAATTTTTCTTCTAGAGATAACTGAGTTATTATTATTGCATTCATCATCGGTAAAGTCTTTAATATAACAACAACAACAACATTACCCCAATGCCTCAAAGGCTCCCGCCCATTGCAGGGTAAGGGGGGTCGAATGTACGCAGTCTGACCCCTATGTTTAAAAACAATAGCGCGATTATTTTCGGATGACTCATGATGAGCGTCGAAAGTTGCATTGACTAAGTGCTAATTCACAATTGAAAGAAGCACAGACAGTTTAAAGAGCCATTTTGCTTTATTCCATCATATCCCAACGCCAAAAAATAGTGAATCAAAGCATCCGAGATTGATGGAAGTCGGTAAAGTCTTTAATGACATTTATATAGAGTAATAGCCATAAATATTAATATTATATTATTGTTGTTTAATATAATGAGAATTATATTATTATCGTTAAATAATTACAATATAATTTTTATTTGTTGTAGCGACTTCACAAATATTTTTCTTTTTTATTCAGCCATGGATTTAATTTAATTTATTGGCCACACGAAATTGTATCCAATTTTATGTATCTAGCTATTCCCCACGATTTGAATGCATGCCAGTTAAAAACTACTCCATTAGAGAAGATCGAAACACTTGAAGATCAAGATCAACTTACATAGATAATCTTTAAAATAAACTTGTTTGGAAATTACTTATAGTAATTTATGTCTTTTAACTTATTACGAGCTAAAATATTTTAATATGTTCTTAGGCTCTTAACTATCTACTATCCCAATGTCTTGTGCCTTCACATCTGCGAGGGCTTCAAGACCCCACAAAAATATGGGTCATGAGGAATAACTTGAAATCTTTCATCACTTACGCAAACAATTTTTCAAGCAGCTCATGAGTACATATAAATCTTCTTTCAGAAAGGAATAGTGTTTTTGATCAGTGAAGTGAAGTAGGGTGTCAAATGAGTGGGTTGGATTAGAATTGAGAATATTAAAATGTTTGAAATAGAAATTGAATTGGGTTATGATCTGTCCAAATTTACTTTGGGTTATAATTTGGATTGGGTCATGACTCGTTCAATCTCAATAATTTTAACATATTATTGTTATTATTATTTATTTTTTTATAATCAAATTTGAATTTCAACTCAATAAATAAAAACAAAAGATTACAAATTGATAGATAAATGATCTAAAATATAAAATAGGTAGAAAACATATATTACATCAATACAAAAGTAAAGAGTCTTAGAACAGGTTGAAAATAGAGATTAACTTGGGTTCAATTGAGGATATTTATGATATGGGGTTAAGACTTGAATTAGTTGGGATTGAACTCAATCAAAATTATCTTGAGTGCAACTCACAAAATTTTAGACGAATTATCTACATTTGGACTCATTTTGACCTCCTTACAGTGAAGTTGTATATTTAGTAACATAACTTATCCGTATATATTGATGGAGTCAAAATTTATATGATCAAATTCGAAAGTGCTCGAGTTCATTTGAACGGGAAACTTGGTTTCCCTCCTATTGGTTGAAGCGTTTCCACTATAATGAGCCATATTGAGATATACAATGTGCACTAGAATTAATCGGATCAATAAATATTAAATACTGTAAAATCATTATGTGAAAAAAAAAAAACTGATGATAACACCTACAAAGAGTTGAATACAAATGCGATGTGGTATTATGTGATTAAACTAAATAGAGATAAAAATGAGAGCTAGCTACCAAAGTTTGTTTGATAGAAAACAAAGCAAACTTTTAAATTACTTTTATCTCTAAGCCCGTTTGTGCACCAATTAAGACAACTCAAGCACCCATTAGGAATCATTAGAGGTCAAGTTGTACGGTTATTTCTTTCGTGTAATTGATCTCAAAAAGTTGTGAATTGAAGAAAAACAAAGGCCATCACGCAAATAACTATATTAAAAAATGAAAAAGCTTAAAGGGACTAGCTTTCAGATTTACTATTTGGATCGCATTTTTGAAAAAGCAAATCAAACAGGAGTGATGGTTGATGAAATATCTAGACCATACTAATTTGTGATAGAAGTCTGATGAAAATTGGCTAGTCTATAACAGATTATTAACAATTATCTAACGAATTTAACAAATAGCTCGTAATCATGAGTTCGAATCTTGATTGTCTCCTAAATCATAATAGCATCGCTTAATGAGTCTAGTATTATTAATTGGCAAAACTATGCAAATAAACATACATTACTACCATATATACTAATAATACCTATACTTTCAAACAATTATATATATGACCACTTTTTATAATTTATACCATAGTATTACATGAGATATAATGAGCTAGTAATTTGATTTCCTCCTTAAATTAAGTAGTTTAGTTATAATCCCTATTTAAATAGTATCCTACTTTTGTCAATTTCTTGAATATGTAATGTCCAGTTTAGATATATGTATCCAACCAATAAAATATGGCATAAGAAGAAATATTCTAAACCAAGTAATTAGGGCTAAACTAGTGGATTTATTAAAAAAATGTAGGAAAAATTACTTAACTAGATTCGTTTTAATAAATAATCACTAACTTTAGTGATATTTTTTATTTATTATCATTTATAACAATATATAACAATACTATGATAAATCTGCACTTGTATTAAAAATACATCATGCATTCAATACAAATATATTATAATTATTTAGTAAAAATAATTTTTAATTACTATAAATGATAAATATTTTTTAAATCTAATATATCTATGAAAGTTTCCTATTTATGTAAGTTGCACTTGCTAATTTTGTTAAAAATAGAAGCCCAATAGAATAGGACTGCTTTACGTACGGGCTTCGTGAAGCACACATAATACAGTGGACCCAGTCCAATTTCCTTTACAATAACCACAGAATCTAAAAGCCTAGGCCCAATAGAAAGCCCATAACTGAGAGCTCATTAAGCGATTTGGCGCCAAAAGGCACCAGATTCTCCCGCCAAAGATATCCATCACATTTACATTGAGGCCTCCCTCAACAGATCAAGCCCTAACTATTTCTTTCTTCAATCCCAACCGGCAACCCTTTCAGCTGCATACGGGAAAGCTCCGGCGAACGGAAAATGGCTTCCGACTCATCTCCAGTCAACGCTCGCGGCGGTAAGTGCACTGCATCTCCTTTGTCGTCTATCTGCTCCCATGTTTAGCTTCTTTTTTTTTTTTGTACGTAGAATTTTCTTAGAAAGAATTCGTAATATACAGGTCCAGCTACACCAGATGACTCCATTTCAAGTCCAATTGGGAACACTTACTCTTCTCCCGGCGACTCTGCTCGCCGGAAGCGTGGCCGCCACTCGGCCACATCCACACCAGTAGCACCGTCAAATCGGCGATTCACAACTCCTGAGGCTACACCAACACCGTCGAGTACTAATCCTCGCCGAAGCGGAAGAAGAGAATCCTCCAACACCCCTACTGGTGCTGGGACTCCATCCTATACCTCTGATATTCCGCCGTCCTCAGTAGGTGGGGAAGGTGACGATGCCGATGAGCCCCCACCAATGTATGTTTGGGGCACAAACATCAGCGTGCAAGATGTAAATGCCGCAATTCTTAGGTTTTTGAGGAATTTCCGGGAGGATTCGTCTCAAACTGAGGGGAAATACATGAGGTCAATTCATAATGTAATTGAAATGGAAGGCGACTCACTGGATGTTGATGCACATGATGTTTTTGACTATGATGGTGATTTGTATACCAAAATGGTCAGATTCCCACTTGAGGTGCTATCAATTTTTGATATTATCTTGATGGACATGGTTAGCAGAATCAACCCACTCTTTGAGAAGCACATACAAGCTAGAATTTTCAATCTTAAGACGTCCACTTCAATGAGAAATCTCAATCCTTCTGGTTAGTTGCATTTTAGTGTGATATATTTTTTTCAGGAAGTATAATGATACATGGAACTATATTGATTTGTGTCCTCTTCTGTCAGATATTGAGAAGATGGTGTCACTCAAAGGGATGATTATCCGTTGTAGTGCAATTATTCCAGAGATAAGGGAAGCTATATTTAGATGTCTTGTTTGTGGATATTACTCCGACCCAATTGTTGTAGACAGAGGTAGGTTGACTAGGTGGAGTTTATTACCTTGTCCTTTATAAATTCTGGTTCATACGTGCTAAACTTTGACTGTTATCAGGAAGGATTAGTGAGCCAACATTATGCGGCAAGCAAGAATGTCTTGCAAGGAATTCAATGACTCTGGTTCACAATAGATGCAGGTAAACATGACTATCACATGACTACCCTCTGCATCTTGATTGATCATACTTGTATAAGGTGGTGGTTGGTTTTTGGTCCTAATTTGATCAGCTGAAGCCAATGTTTGAAAATTTGTTCCCATCCCTCCTTAATTGAGCTCAATTAGTTGCACTTTGTTCTGAGTAATATTCAGTCATCCACAGAAAATACTTCCTGTGATATCTGATAAGCAGTTTATTCAGTTTGCTCTCTAGTGCTGAAAGAGTCATACTTGTTGCTTGATGTAACAAATTTGTTGCTAATTATGGTTGAAAGATAGAAGCATTGCACTTGGATCCTGGGAATAGTGCAGGACCGATTGGCTTTCAAACTATAACACCATGCCCAACTAAAATCTACCACTAGCCCTGATGATTCGTTATCACCAATTCATAGCAGTGATTGATGACCTTTATTGCCCTCAACACCTCGACATATCTTAGCTTGACTTTGAGGCATCTAGTTTAGTATCTTAACTTAAGTCAAGGAACTTGGACTTTTTATCTAGTTGCTATGATGACAATGATAAAATGATCTATTCTTACTAAGCTACAAAAATCTCTAATCTAGAAGCAGCAATTCTTCCCTGTGGTTCATCTGGTTTACAAGTTTGATCCAAGTCTAGAATAATGTACCATGAATGTAGGCTAACCTTATTGGCCTTCAACAGTTTGACTTTTTTTTTCAAATGTATTTTCCCATACACTCAATTTATTACAATTTTATTCAACTGGTTCCTTGTCGACACAGGTTTGCTGATAAACAAATTGTGAGAGTTCAAGAAACACCAGATGAGATCCCTGAGGGAGGAACACCTCACACCGTAAGCTTGTTGATGCATGACAAGCTGGTGGATGCTGGGAAGCCAGGTGATAGAGTTGAAGTAAGACTCTATGTCATATATTGTTTCTTGGTGATTCTGTATAGAAGTCCAACATCCGGTTCCTTTTTTTATGTTAATACTTGAATGGTTATTTTTGTTGGTTAGGTCACTGGAATTTATAGGGCTATGAGTGTGAGAATTGGGTCAGCACACCGGACTGTAAAATCATTGTTCAAGGTATGTCTTCCTATGTGGTTGCTTAGAGTAGTTTGATGATTAGGCCATTCCCCAATCTGTAAACCAATCATATATCCAAATTAGACTCTACAATGTGCAGAAACTGATTGGACATCTTTTGATTCCAGACTTACATTGATTGTCTTCACATTAAGAAGACTGACAAATCAAGAATGCACGGAGAGGATCCAATTGAAATTGAAAATGGTGTTTTTGGAAATGATGAGCCTCTTGATCATGAAGAAAAGGTTACTCTAATTGAACCTTCTTTTTTGAGGACAAGAATGATCCAAGTCTTGTTTATGTTTATGAAAGGTTGTTTTGAAATGACAGGTGGAGAAATTGAAAGAACTATCTAAACAGCCTGATATCTATGAAAGGCTGACCAAGTCCTTGGCACCTAACATATGGGAGTTGGATGATGTAAAGAAAGGCCTTCTTTGCCAGGTACCATGACAGTCACCTTTTGTGCTCTTACTACTTGTGCTTTTTAATGAACATAATATATTTGATTTATCCAAAAATATTTATCTTAATACTGACGGTTTAAGTGATCTCCTTGTAGCTGTTTGGCGGAAATGCATTGAGCTTGACGTCTGGGGCAAGCTTCCGTGGTGATATCAACATTCTTCTTGTTGGTGATCCAGGTACCAGCAAATCGCAACTGCTCCAGTATATTCACAAACTTTCTCCTCGTGGTATATACACAAGTGGGCGAGGAAGTTCAGCTGTGGGGTTGACTGCTTATGTAGCCAAAGATCCCGAGACTGGTGAAACTGTATAATAACTGCTTGTTGCTCTCTTCATTGACTTTTGGTTTCATCAATGCATCTGCCAAAATTTGATTAGACAATTTACTTCACAGGTCCTTGAGAGTGGGGCCCTGGTCCTGAGCGACAGAGGGATCTGCTGTATTGATGAGTTCGACAAAATGTCCGACAGTGCCAGGAGCATGTTACATGAGGCGAGACTCCAAGCTTCTATTTCTTCCTAAACGTTACAGCATTTTGCTTTACAAGATCAAAATAACTGTATATACCATTAATAGCTCCAAGCAAGCTAAAATGTTTCTCGTTCATCTTTTTCATTGATTTCTCTTTAGGTGATGGAGCAACAAACTGTTTCAATTGCAAAGGCTGGAATTATCGCGTCACTTAATGCTAGGACTTCAGTATTGGCATGTGCAAATCCTATTGGCTCCCGCTACAATCCCCGATTATCTGTCATTGATAATATACACCTTCCACCTACCCTGCTGTCAAGGTATAATTGTGCAAACAAAAACTGCTAACATGCACTAGAAACTTGATTTCTCATCTGTTTCTTTTAGCATAATGCTACTGGCTGTTGATCTACATCTCGGAATTGGATATCCACAAGTTGGTGCTTGAACTAGTGGCATCTCTGATTAATCTTTTTTTTTGTTTCAGATTTGATTTGATATATTTAATTCTAGACAAAGCAGATGAGCAGACCGACAGGCGCCTTGCAAAGCACATAGTTGCTTTACACTTTGAGAATCCTGAGGTTGATTGATTTGATTCAGTAAACTTTCCAATCCTGTAGCTTGGTAAGGAAGTACTAATTAGCTATTTAACTTTCCATCTCTGCAGAACTCTGAGCAAGAAGTAATTGACCTTCTAACATTAGCTTCATACTTGAGCTATGCTCGAAAACATATACATCCACAATTATCAGATGAAGCAGCTGAAGAATTGACTAGAGGTTACGTGGAGATGAGAAGAAGAGGGAATTTCCCTGGCAGCAGTAAAAAGGTCTAATTTTTAAACAACCAAGTTATAAGTTTCATTGGCATAATTTTATTCTGAAAGATACTGATGCAGATTATTATATTGCACTCTTCAAATAATTGCCATAGCTAAGTACTACTATCTGGTATTTGATATGTAATCTTTTACAGGTTATTACTGCCACACCAAGGCAACTAGAGAGTTTAATACGCCTTAGTGAAGCTCTTGCTCGAATTCGTTTTTCAGAAAAGGTTTGTATAGCTTACCTAGTGCTCATCTTTGTGTTTGGACTTGGCCTAAGATGCTATTGCCACTTCATGTGCAGGTGGAGAAAAGAGATGTAATAGAGGCTTTTCGTCTTCTAGAAGTTGCATTGCAGCAGTCTGCAACTGACCATGCTACAGGTATAACTTGGAATACCCTTTTTATAACCTAAACATCCAGATTAGTTCTATCCTTTTGACTATGATTCTTAGTACTTCAAAGTAAACAAGTCTTTAGATTCCATAAAGCTAAATGTATCTCTTTCTTGTCATGTTCAATTGAAAACTCCTTTTTAATATTGTCACCTCGTTCAAGTATTTTGAGCAGTTGTGTTCTTTGAGCAGGAACCATTGACATGGATCTCATCACAACTGGTGTATCTGCAAGTGAAAGGATGAGAAGGGAGAATTTGGTGTCAACGACCCGCAACATAATTATGGAGAAGATGCAGCTTGGGGGACCATCAATTCGTTTGCTAGAGGTTTGTTAACTTATCGAAATTATACTTTTATAGCATTTTGGGGGGACTGAAAAGAAATTCAGTACTGACTTTTGCTTACTTCAATGTATAGTTACTAGAAGACGTAAAGAAGCAAAGTGGCGAAGTTCACCTAGCAGATGTAAATTTCTCTCCCACTCAACTCTCTGACATTTACTATGGGTCCAAGAGA
>JAABOM020000001.1:38075484-38100982 GCA_011800125.2 Solanum clarkiae | reverse complement strand
ACCCCCCCCCCCCCCCCCCCCCCCTTCCCCTTATACACTTTTGGTTGAAAAAAATCATCTGATGTTTTTTCCCTCTTGGTGTTGCATCAGCTGCGAAATGCACTGGCTACCCTCGGAAGCGAAGGGCTGGTTGTTGTTCATGGAGACAACGTGAAGAGAGTATGATGAGAGGATTGCTCAGGAAACTTGGGTTGATATGCATGTTGCCGTTATTTGCCAGAGCACTCACAGGCACTTGCTTCATCCACAGTCTACTTTACTGTGCCCTTTGAATAGTTAGCCATATTGTAAGAGCAATATGTCGGACTATGCAATGTAGTGCTTTCTTTGAAATCTTTAATTAAGAACTTGGGTGGACTTAAAACCTGAATCTGTATATTAGAAATTAGATGATATGTTATCGGTGATTTTGGCGTATATCTATTGGGAATGATATAAGTATTTCATTAAATTTAATATGACATCATATTTTGAATGTCAGATGCGATAGTGTATGTGGCAACTCGTCCATAAGTTACTCTGAATGTGCATCGTTTTTTTTTTTTTTTTTAAATCATAAAAGCAGAGGAGGAATGAGGTAGAAATATTATCAACAAATTGATTAGCTGCAGGGACACTTGGAACGTGCAAGGTTGTTTTGTTTCTATCTGTGGGACCCGCCAACATCATGTGTCCGTTATTTGTCCACAGGTGATCCTCCGGAAATTTCGTCTACAGATTTTTTTAAGGATTAAAAAGATTACCACCGTTTGTATCATTGTTTTACCAAAGTATACGCTTCGTTAAAATTAGAGGGATGAAATTAAATTTAATCTGTTTAATTTATTTACCTATTGAAGTTTAGATAGGTCGGGATGAGTTAAAAATAAAAAAAATTATCATACGAGACAGAACAATTTAAAAAATATTTCAGATTAATCTCAATTCGCGCCCGCGCCAACCCCATTGCCGTACCTAATTGATTTACCATAGTATGTTATGTGAGGTTTTGCATTTGTAGCAATTGGATTGGTAGTGACTCCAACCTATCCTATATAGCAATGTGGCTCAAACATAATAATTAAGAAATAATGACATGTTGCTTAATTCTAACCTTAAATTTTTCTTTTCAAGAGCCAAAAACGCCTATATAACAAAACAAAAGCTTAAACAACTTGTTCAAAAATTATATAACAAGCTTAGTTCATTTTTCATATCTAGTAAAATCTTAAAACTTGAAGAATATTAGCATGACCAAAATGACAAATTGATAAACCTTTTAAATGTTTGATGTATATAATTTATTTAAACACAATAATTTTGATGCATAATATAAATTTATGTGTATAAATATTTTTTAAAATTATAAAAATAATATATATGTACCTATGATTTTTTAAAAAAAATAGATTCAATGCTAAAAAAGGTTTAAAAATTGAATCCATTTGAGTTAATTAATTAACCTCTTATGTCGAAGCAATAGTCCAAAGCCAAACCAAAAAGTCCTTGTATTAAATAGATAGAAAATAACAAAAGATTTATGGATCAATAATAAATCCGAGTCGCGTGAATAATGTGGAAGCGGTAAGAAAGAAATAAAACTTACCAACTCTTTTCTTTACTTTGATGTGATCCATATATCATTTGTAGAGGAGAGAAGAAAGTCAGAACACAGATTTGAAACTCGGGAGGAGCAGAAGAAGAGCTGCAATGGCGGAGCAAACTGGTGGAGGATGCTGTCCACCGATGGATCTGTTCCGTTCAGAGTCGATGCAACTCATCCAAATCATCATTCCGAATGAATCTGCTCATCGGACAATCGATTACCTTGGAGAAATCGGACTTGTTCAGTTCAAAGACGTGCGTTTCTTCATCTCTATACTTTTTTTGTCTTTTCGCTATGTTTATTTGTGTGATTTGTGTTTGATGTATTGTTATCCTGTAGTATCGGATAATTGTGTGGACTTGCTGTATGGCTAGGGTTTAGCTGTTGTTTTATGCTTTATTTTAAGTTAATTTTGGACGAATTTGAGATTTAGGATCCAGAACAGTGTTAGAGCTTATTTACTTTCGTGTTTCTGCGATATTGATCAAGAATCGGTTCAATTAATCCAGCATTGACATTATAAAGTTTGGACAAATCGTTAATTCTAGATTATGTTGTTTTTATCCACTGCTATCTTTTCATTTTTGCGATGACTTTATTAACAACTAGAAATGTTGATTTAATTGTAGATTTTCATATGGTTTCTGTATGTTCCTTTGCAAACACAAATTACCCTAGTCACTTAAAAGCAGGTTTAGTTTATTTTAGCTATTCCTGTGAAGTGATATTACAGGACATAGAAGGGGGACTTTTGATTTGGTAGGTTATGTTATTAGATAAGGGCTTACCAATTTTCCGTTCCGGCTTCGTTCTGTTTTTTGGGTGGGCTGGCTCTATTGACAGACTTCACTTGAGAATTGAGTAACATATGTAGGTGTATTCCATTCAAGTGTAAGATAACACTGATTCTTTTACATAATATTGAAAATTATCTTGAAACTTTTGCAATTTTAGAAAACTTTCCCTCTAAAGTTGACTCATGCATGAATTTACTATAGTGTGATATTTAAGGAACATCATTAAAAAAAAAGGAACTGCAATAGAAAACCATACACAATTTTTTTCTTTTAGATGACAAGGGAACCTGCAGTCTCTACCCTTTGGCTATGCACAGGGTAAACCCGGCTCATGCACAATAGCTCGCAAACCTTGCAGGAGAGGTAAACCGCACTAGGCAAGTCCCGTGCAAATAGCTCAACCTGAAAAAGCGATCCCCTTGTTGTTGCAAGTAAGGGGTATCGAACTTGAGACCTCCATTGTGGAAGTCCCAAGCGAAACCATTTGAGCCACACTCCGAAGAGTTAAAACACGTGCAGGGTTTACTTGTTTAGTTTTAACTGCATCTTCGATGCTCTGCAATGACTTTGTTAGAACTCTACTCATGATTTGGTTTCCACACAGTTGCTTATGCGAGCTGTCTTCATTATACTTATATTGTTGTAGAGGCCTTGGGCTTATTAATTATAATTAATCAAGTGGAGTGACTCTGCATGTATATTATGTTGACTGTTTACTGGATTATGAGATTTTTATCTTTGCATTTCATTTATCCAGCTTTTCGTTTTTTACAGTTGAATGCTGAAAAGAGCCCATTTCAACGAACATATGCTAATCAGGTATTGCATGAAACAGTTAATAAGCCTTGAGTCCACCCTATTTGTACTCTCATCTTGCTCTTTAGTTTTCCATTCAGTCACATTATACCTATCAAAATCTGGCTAGTTATCCTGTGGGATTATCAACTGTTACTTAAAGATTGGGGTAGGAGAATTATGTTTGTTATTTTTGTGGGAAATAGGAAAAGATCCTCTTTATTAGTTGAGAACCTTATCAATATAATTATGAATTTTACTATTCCTAACTTTTGGGATTTCACTGGGTATGTTGTTGTTACCCGTTCCTAACTTTTACATTTGTATTTGTTCTTTCCGTCAATTAGATTGTTGCATTTCTTTCTTGATGGATTATACCATTTTCACTCTTTTGGACCAATTTTTTCTCAGAATAGCATTAACCAGAGAAATTGATGAAATTAACCCAATTAGTAAATCCTAGTGTGAGGGGGTGTAGATGTACTCATGCCCTCCAATATTGCTGTCTTGTTAACTTCTTTAAAGTACCTGAATTATCTGGCACTGAAAAGAACCTTCTTTTGAGTGACTGCCAATGCTATGAGCTTCCACAAAATATTCTCATCTATATTTCGGTCTTCCTTTAGAATGGTCACGCTCTTTTCCCTGACAAAAGCTGCTTCCTGCCGCCAACTATTTCTCCTTTTTGCGAAGACAATATCCACACCCGTCTGCATCCTTATCATGTCTATTCCGCATGTTGAAGGGAAACAAACAAAAAAAGGAACAAGGGTGGAATATGGGAGGACTTACAATAATTTAATCTAGCATTTGTTCCTCCCAATGAAGTAATTAAGTATCATATTCAGTTTAAAATTAGAGACCTTAAGGCTCCTGCTGTGCATAAACACCTTTTGCAACTACCACAACAAAGTTGTTGGAACTTCTGAATTTTCCATCAGAAACAGTCTTATGAGACGTGCCCATTTTTGTATCAAGATAACTTATTGTTTTGTCTCAGACTGAAAGCTCCAGTGTAGGTAGTAACCTGAATGACTTTGTGCTAGATGTCATTGAGTCGCATATTGCTATTGCCTGAATACCTGTTCAAATTGTGAAATATGGTTAGGTGCTGTCTTTAAAGATACATGTTTATCTTCTTTTGCGTAAATCTTCTTCACTCTTGCCATTCTGAACTGGTAACTCTATACATATAACACTGTGTTCATTGTAAAGATCAAAAGATGTGGAGAGATGGCTCGTAAATTACGTCTATTTAAGGAACAAATGTCCAAAGCGGGCTTGGTATCTTCTTCTACATCGGCCACACAAGTTGATTTAAGCTTTGATGACCTTGAGGTATGTTTAGTCTATCTGTTTGTATGTAAATTGCTTTTGTTCAATGGGTCAACACAGCTCATTTGTGCACCAGGTCAAGCTTGAAGAACTTGAAGCAGAGCTGATTGAAATGAATGCTAATGGGGATAAGTTACAACGTTCATACAATGAGCTTGTGGAATATAAACTTGTTTTGCAAAAGGTGCAGTTTCTTGGTTTATCAATGCCTGAAGAATATATAGAATTGCGTAGTCCTATTTGACTTTAAAAATGAATAGCTGATTGCCAATATAGTCTACGACAATTTTGAGCATTCTATTTGTTTTCTAGGCTGGTGAGTTTTTCCACAAAGCACGGAGCAGTGCTGAAGCTCTACATCGAGAACAGGCATCAAATCAATCTGGTGAACAATCATTAGAAACTCCTTTGCTATCAGACCAGGTAAACCTTGATATTTAACAAATTATATACATTCTTCCTTTGGAGTAACTTTGTCGTCGGATTCGGATTCTTAGGACGCAGTGACTGATCCATCCAAGCAAGTTAAGTTGGGATTTATTACTGGACTTGTTCCAAGAGAAAAATCGATGGCCTTTGAGAGGATTCTCTTTCGTGCTACCCGGGGTAATGTGTTCTTGAGGCAGGCTGTACTTGAAGAACCTGTCACTGATCCCGTTTCTGGAGAGAAGGTATTTTTCATCAATTTTCTTCTGTAGGGATAGTATCAATTGTGCATGACAAATGGTAGTAACTTTTGAGAAGATTGATGGATAGAAATTGATTCACAAAGCATGTCTGTTATCTGGTAGTTTTAGGCTTTTTCACAACTCAATAAAGAGTTTCTGTTCACATAAAATTGATGGACCCCTCTATTAGATACCGGATCTCATGATATGACTTTGGTTTCTATATGGTCTATTTGGATGTTTGTTGTGTTCTCCATAGTTTTATAGTTCTCGCCAGTAAAATTTAGTAAGTACTTTGTTCCATTTAGTAACTTTAATCAGTTTCTGTTTTTTTGTGAGAAGAGAGTGTTTTCTTTTGCAAATCTATTTGTTTCTTCTCAACTTTTCAATCACAAATATTTGATGGTACATATAAATATTCCTGCTTTATCTATATACTTGTAAAAAATAATACTATTAGCCATTTGATATGAAGATGTTATCATATCTTGGAGAAAACATAAAGAAAAATGTTTCATGCAGAAGTTATGCAACTTTTAATTTGATACAAAACATTTGTTGATTATAGCTGCTCCCCATTAGCTAAAATCAGAAACTTGGTTTTCATTTTTGTTCGGACTAGCATATATTGGCTATCCAAAGAATGATTTTTCTTCATTCGGGCTCTACGGGTAATTTCAGGTTGAGAAAAATGTATTTGCAATCTTCTTTTCTGGTGAAAGAGCAAAGAGCAAAATTCTCAAAATATGTGAAGCTTTTGGAGCAAATCGTTATTCTGTCCCCGAGGACCTTGGTAAACAGACTCAGATGATTACTGAGGTATGCATCACATACTTTTTTCTTATATATATGTTCTTTATTTTTCCTAGGCCATCCTTGCTCCAGTTCCTTCTATTTTTCTTATGTTAAGTTCCTTCTTTGCTTTTACCACTCTGTTAATTTTAAGTAATTGCTAATTAACACAGCATCTGGGCTCAAATCTTGTGGTAAATTAGTACTTACAAGTCAAAGAAACAATAGAAACGAACCTATTCATGTATATGCGCAGAACAATAACTGACACAAAATCATCTGTTTTGTTAATATTAACTATAATGCTCAAATTGTTATTTGTTCAGACGAAGTTGCTTTCTTCCTAATCTGGCATCTCTGTTGTGGAAGTCTAGATCTGTCTGGTTGATACTTCTCATTTATTTGGAATACTAATGGCATGAAATACGTCTACGATGTCTGTTTGCAGGTCTCTGGAAGAATCTCAGAGCTAAAGACGACAATAGATGCTGGCTTGGTGCACCGGGGAAATTTGTTACAAACTATTGGTGAACAATATGATAGATGGAACATTTTGGTTAGTTATTAGTTAAGGAGAAACCTATTTTTACAAGTTTTATTGTTTGAAGAGCTTTTGTTCCATAACTTTATTATGAATGGCTTAATGTTTGGCTATTGGCTTTTGTTCTATTCACGAAATCTTTTTAATTATATTTTAGGCGAGGAAGGAGAAATCGATTTATCACACACTCAATATGCTTAGCATTGACGTGACCAAAAAATGTCTCGTGGCTGAAGGTTGGAGTCCTGTTTTTGCAACCAAACAGGTGACTATGTTTTTGTCTTTCGTTTCTTGGTCATGGTACTCAGGTTCATGTATAGGATGAAACACTAACAGTAAGAGAAGAATGTATTGTTGTATGATAAGATGTGGTGATGTCATCTTGTGTTACAAGCCTTCACTCCCTTTCTTAAAAATTAAAAGACTTCTCTCTGTTTCATTTGCTATTTCTTTGCAAATTGGTAGTAGAAAGCTGTCCACTTCGGCAGATATTTAAGCATGTTGACTTAGTAAATGATGTATGATTGTGCAGATTCAGGATGCGCTGCAGCGGGCAACACATGACTCAAATTCAGAAGTTGGTGCAATCTTCCGGGTTCTGCGAACCCGAGAAATGCCGCCTACATATTTTCGAACAAATAAATTTACTTCTTCTTTTCAGGAAATTGTCGATGCATACGGGTGGGTCTCTAGTCCCAAAATTTGGATTACTTTTACGAAAAGATTAAACGATGATTTCTCTCTTTTTAATAAAGTGAGTTGGTTATTTTTATGGGTCGAGTATCTGTCTTCTGCACTTGTAAAGACCATAGAATTAGTTGGTCGGTATCTCTGTTGCAGTTTCTAACATTTGTAAGATATGTTCTTTTGGAGTAATGAAGATTAATACGAATTGCAATGTTTCAAAACCATATTCTCCCTCGTGTATCACTTGACTACCTGTCCCTAAAGAATAACTAATATCTATGATTCATTTTGGAAACAGAAATGCCTACTGATGATGAACGACTATAACTTAGCATTTCAAATTGCCAACATCTTTTTCTTAAGTAAACAAACATTTTTTCCATCGAAAATATGAAAAGAATGACTTGGCAAACTGTGATCCCAGAACCTGGTACTTTGTGACATCGATCAATCATGTTTATATCCTTACATATATTTAATGGGATCCTTTAAATGTTATGTTTTCTTAGAACATATTTATCATATGGCCTGAATAAGCCTGCCACTATTTACTTCTGTAGCGTAGGTAGTGAATTCTGTTTATTCTTTGTGTTTGACAACTGAAAAAGTGATAGGGCATACGAGATCATTGGTGCTTGCACTAGTAGAAATACCTATCTTTCTTAGTGATAAAAGTCCTCAGTTTGTTTCAATCTTTATACTGTTTCTAATACTTACTATATGTGATATTATTTTTCATACTCATGCTGTTTTGATTAACTGTTACAGGGTGGCCAAGTATCAGGAAGCAAATCCTGGTGTTTACACTATCGTCACCTTTCCATTCCTTTTCGCAGTTATGTTTGGTGACTGGGGTCACGGTATCTGTCTGTTGCTTGCAACCATGTACTTCATATTTAGTGAGAAGAAATTGTCCGGTCAGGTGACTATTGCTTTTCTATTTATTATGTATTAAAAATTACCTAGTTAGATTAGTTTATAGACCCAATCGGGTATGTCTGTTACATCAGTTTGCTAAAAACCACAGGAATGACCCCTTATTTCCCTTGTAACAAGCATTATAAAAGATCCCTTGTAATAACGCTTAGGGGATGTCGTTTTGTTGTGTAGTGACTTGACTTCAACATGCTAAGACCTAGGTCAGCCTCTTATCAATTGTATAAATAGATTTATTTTTGTAATTTGGTGCAATGATGACTTATGTACTGATGTTGTAATGATTGGAGGTTTTGGAGTCCTTGCAGCTACATAGGATTCGTGCCCAGTAATGACTGTGGACAATACATCTCATTACAAGCTCTAAGCTTTTAGCATTAATAAAATTAACTTGTTCATCAAAACTAGGTCAGCTTCCTAAGTGAGCAAGGAATTGTTGTATATTCATCAGGCTGATATTACTCAAGACACTTCTAAATGATACAACCTTTTCATAGTTTGAACAAGGAAAAAACAACTACATAAAAAGTTATTGAGTTGGCAATGTATACAGCAAATGCAATTGCTCAATGATAAGGACATTTTTCTTTGAAGATTAGCAAAAAAACCTGAGTTGTGTTGGTGGTCTAGCGTCGTCCACATCCTAGTTAGTCTCTTGTGCAGGTTTTGGTAAATTGGGGTGTACTTGGATTATGAATATTCTTAGAACTATTAGTTTGTTATAGTTTATGGCAGCAATGGGATTTTTCCAAGTAAATTACGCTTTTTATGCTGGGGTATGAATTTAAATTATTTGAAACATGATAGATAATGATTCATGAATGCAGAAACTTGGGGACATCATGGAAATGACTTTTGGAGGGCGATATGTGATATTTATGATGTCCCTCTTCTCAATATACACGGGCCTGATCTATAATGAGTTCTTCTCTGTGCCGTTTGAGTTATTTGGAAAATCAGCATATGGGTGTCGTGATCCTTCTTGCAGGTATGGAATTATTAAAATAATTTTTTGATAGCTTAGTGTCATTTCCTATATTAATACCTTCAGTGTCTTATCTATTGCAAGTTGGCTAATCCTATTCGGCTTGATTGTAGGGATTCTACCACAGCAGGCCTAATCAAAGTGCGTGACACTTACCCATTTGGTGTTGATCCAGCATGGCATGGTACACGTAGTGAGCTACCGTACCTCAATTCATTGAAGATGAAAATGTCTATCCTTCTTGGGGTGGCCCAAATGAACCTTGGAATAATTCTGAGCTTTTTCAATGCTCTGTTCTTTCGCAATGGTGTAAACATTTGGTAAGTTCCATTGCGTTCAGGTTACTCTTCCTACATTTCTAGCAGTGTCAATTATCGATTTGGATGTTGCAATCAAGATGTTGACAGTTAGCCAAACTTTGCAATCTCAGGTGTCAATTTGTTCCCCAAATGATATTTTTGAATGCTCTGTTTGGATACCTGTCCATCCTTATCATTGTGAAGTGGTGCACCGGGTCCAAAGCTGATTTATACCATGTAATGATATACATGTTCCTTAGCCCAACAGATGAGCTTGGTGAAAACCAGCTTTTTGCTGGTCAGAAGATGACTCAGGTTAAGTATCCCTTCATAACCACATTTCTCTTGATTTGTCACATCTCGATGAATGATGTCTGATTTCACTTCGATTTTTGTTAATATTTGGCCAGCTTGTCCTGCTACTCTTGGCCCTTGTTGCTGTCCCATGGATGCTTCTTCCAAAGCCCTTCCTTTTGAAAGCTCAACATCAAGTATGTTTTCTTGCTTTGTTTCTTTGTCCTTTTCACTCATCCATAAGCTTTTGTTTGTTGAATTATAACGATATTTGGTTTGCTACTTATTTAGAGGCACCAAGGACAGTCCTACACAGCACTTCAAGAGGCAGAAGAGTCTTTATTAGTGGAGAGTAATGATGATTCTGGTCATCACGAGGAATTCGAGTTCAGTGAGGTTTTTGTTCATCAGCTCATTCACACAATTGAATTTGTACTTGGAGCAGTCTCAAACACTGCTTCATACCTTCGTCTGTGGGCTCTCAGGTATGCTTGAGGAGTTGGGATCTGTTGATCTCCTGCTTTACTCTAGTAATACAATTCTTGGTTTGTTTCTATGTTGAAAACTCACTCATAATAGTTGTTGAATAGATTTTAGACAAAATGCTTTGTCGTTAGATTTTGATATCTTGATTATTTGTTGGAATTATTAACTATTATGGGTTTATGTGGTTATCGGGAATGGAACTTCTTCTTGAATCTCCATAACCAGTGAGATGCTTTGTGTTTACCCAATAGGGGTCTGTTCAGAGGCCATGTGAGGGGGGATGTATTGGGTAGTGGCTGCCGATATGTTACTTACAAGGGAGATGACATTGTCATATTACATAATTGGGAAAATTCCCCTGGGCTTCTATTGACGAGAATCTATTTTATAATGCTACTGGAAATTAAAAAAGTTGGACCATAAATAAATTGAACTAAGAAACCAGTCATCCTGTACTTCACTGTAGTCACCCAAAACACCTCAACTATTGCTGTATATCTTGTTCATAATTTGCATATTAGTAAAATCTCCACGGCATAAGCTACCTTATCTCATCACTGGCCGAACTAACCCACAATTATTATCACATGTCACCTTTTCATTAACAGAATAATTTCCTATGTTGTTTTTTGCAGCCTTGCACACTCTGAGCTGTCCAGTGTATTTTACGAAAAGGTTCTACTTCTGGCCTGGGGGTAAGTCACTTATTCTATGTTCATTGGCTAGCTGCTTCCTGCACTAGTTTTGGTGTTGGTTCAAATTGATCGGACTTTGTGAAGCTGATCTGTGCTTAAATTAAAAATACATGTTTGGTTCTCTGAGAATAAGCTGTCAATTATCAAGTTTATTTTTGCAGACCTCCAATATATATAAATCTGAATGCCCTAGGATTTATCTGGCTTGTAGTGGGGATGAATATTCCAAGAAGAAAAATATAATGGATTTTTAAAATTTTACTTATGCTTCTCAGGTACAACAATGTCATTATTCTCATTGTTGGCATCATTGTATTCATCTTTGCCACTGTTGGCGTGTTGTTGGTGATGGAAACACTCAGTGCCTTCCTACACGCATTGCGACTTCACTGGGTGGAGTTCCAAAATAAATTTTACGAAGGAGATGGATACAAGTTTAGTCCTTTCTCATTCACATTGGTTGATTGGGGAGAGGATGAATGAGAAAGCGTCAAATATTCTTAGAGATGAAGCTCGCTGTTTGTAAAAGAATGTGTATGTTATTCTTTTTGCTTGAATGGTCATTTTAGTGGAGGGGATACAATTTCTTTTTCTCCTTTTCATTTTTGGTGGGATGGAGCAATATTCTGTGAGCACGCTCCATTCTATTTGTTTTATTGGCACCGAGAGAAATAAGCATTCTGCATGTGAGGTTCACAGCAAAGAAAGCAGCATCTGTGGAGCTGCAACTTTTAGATGGTATAATAAGTTATTTATTAATTGTATTTGTTATGTCCTGTGATACTGAAACAGTCACTGTTTTGTGCAACACATATGCCCAGACAGTTTGCCTGTAAATTAATCATAATCACGTATGTTTATTAGCATTTCTATTGGTAATAATGCTAACATGTGAACACAACAAGTGTGTGGCATTGGTTCTCATCAGTTCCATATGCAATTCAGGTCGGTTCGCTGAAAAAGAAATAATTACTGTTTTATGTATGCATTTTGTCCACTTGGTTATTTCGTGCTGAAAATAGTCGTTACTGGTAGACATTTTACTAGCTGCCTGAAGGGCTTGATTGCAGAAAGTACAACCAAGTTGTTCCTTCTGGATGAGTGATATGTTGCACAAACTCCAAAATGTAGTTTATATAGTCGCATTGGTGGGCACAATCAGTAGTATCCTATAGTAAACAAAGAAGAAAAGCTTTTGATTTGCAAATGCCAGCAACTCAAAGGTGGAAGTTACCTCTCAACTTCAGTTTTTTGGTCTTCTGATAAGGCGTTTTTTGTTTGTTGGAGACGAGGAGGGGCTTACAAGTTTATGCAAATGAATTAAGTTATGATGAAGGATGTCTGTAGAATGCAAACAGCCCGTACGTTTACTGGTATCTAATACACATCAACTTCCGCTTGCTGAATAACTATCTGGTTGAGGAATCTATCAATGTATGAGCACAGAGCCAAGCAGAGAAATATTTTGAAGTTTTGTTGAATTGGAAATAGAGTAAACAACCGGAAATAACGTAACATGGTCTTTTTCTTCTAAGCAATAAATTTAACAATTCTCATGTACCAAATGACTGATGGGTACAGGTTAATACTAGCTACACTTAATTTACATAGTGTAGTCGGTAAAAGTAGACGTTAAATTTCACTATGAGCTGGTACTAACAGCTGCAACTGTTGAAACCATTGAATCCACTCCACAAACATTGGGGCCTCTGCAGATTTTATAGTATCCATTTTCTCCCCATTTCTCTCCCCACGAGTTCTTGATGATCCAGTATGGTTTATCTTTCATTCGAATGGGAGAATAGCCAGTACCATAACCAACTAATAAGACTCCATGATCCAACTTCTTAGAGCATATATATGGACAGGAGACTCCCCCAACATATGTCTGCATGAACACTGCATTGATAGCCACTGCAAGCCAAGCAACACTTTGAGAATTTCACATTAACGAAAAGTTCAAAACAATTAGCACTAGAAGAGTAATAATTCCATATCCAAAAATGCAGTTTCAAGCTAATAAGGAAGTGTTTCAAGAGGTCATTTACCAGCGAGAGGGCCATTCTTGACAAGATTAGCAGCAATTTGTTCTTCATCGAGGGACACAACACTAAAGTTAGCAACTTTAGCTGCAACCTTGGTGTTGTCAAATTTGCAGGTAGCACGATCAGTGCCAGTATATGGATAATCTTCTTCTCGCATAAGTCCACCAGCTTTGAGAGTGTATTCAAAAGCACTATTCATTAGCCCACCATTGCACCCAGAATCACATGAACCTTTTTTCTTCTGGATCACACTGCAGGTAACATAATTCAGGCCAAATTAGTCTAGACCTTACATATTTCAGGGAGATAGAGGACACTGAAATTTCGAAGTAAGAATTTCATTTGACCAGATGGAGTAAGTACTGCAAGAGTTATATTGTAAGTCATTATTATACTGTCTACAATTCCAAATTCGCAAATTCCTATTAGCAATTGGCATGCTGAAAACAGCAACAAAATCAAATCTACGCCTACAAGAACTGTTTAAATAAACATGTATGCAGCTCAACTCCCCCTCCCGTAAAGCGGATCCCCTGGCCTCCGAAAACAAAGAGGAAGAATAAAAAGAGAAGACAATAGAACAATACAATACTTGAAGAATAAAGACAGTAACTAAAAGGTTGATATTGAACAACACCACAAAGAACGGCTGCTATTTAGATTAGTTTGTTAGTTAAAAATAAGGCCAAAAAGCAGCAAGGGCATAGCAGTAGCATGCAAATCATTCAGCTTAGCGCACCCCTTTTCTTGGTCATTACCCAAATTATTTATATTATAGTCGCAAAGAAACTAATAAAGGAAATTTGACCAGTAATAGCAACAAACACAAAACTCAATTCTAACTACATGGGGTCAATTATATGAATCCTCTCAGATTCACTACATATTTTACATTAAACACCATGCTACCTTCCTCCTTTGTTATGGCATGCGGAGTCAATGGGATCATGTGTCGTTCATGCTTAAAAGTGAGAAAGGAAACAGAGCAAGCACTTTATGCTGTTTAGTATCCTTGAAGCTATCAATTCCCTTTCTTAAAACTGATCCAACATTAGTAACGTCTATCGCAATAACTGATACCACCAATCATCAGTTACATGATGAGGAAAAGAAAAAAAAGGCCTCTACCACATAATAATGACAGAACAACTGAACAAGATAAAACAATTTTTAATGCTAATAGAAAATTACAATCGAATCAGTTACACTTCTAAATTTAGCAAAAAATAAATTAACTAACCATGTAGTAATGTAGAGGGAAAAAAGTCAAACCTCATGATCACAGTCGACAAGTTGCTGCTCGCTGAGGCTAACAAGCTTCCCTGTAGCAAGAAAGTTGGCACCTTCTAATGCACCAGTGGTACTAAATGACCAGCATGAGCCGCATGAACCCTAGTTTTTCAATTATAAACTATAGCTATTACTTAATTATCCATTGATCGTTAACACTGCACGTACCAATCTCTCAGAGAAGCAAACTTACCTGATTCTTCACTGGTGTAACGGCACCATGCTGTCTCCAATCGAATTCTGAAGGAAGATCCCCGGTAGGAAGAATCGGAGCTTTATTGGCATCAGAAGGAAGCCGGAGACGGCGGTTAACGCCGAGGAAATTCCGGCGGAATTCCTCTGGCGTCATATCGGAAAATTGAGTCACGCCGTGGACAGCAGATGGATCGAGCTTCTGGTGGTGCATTGCACGGCGCAAGTTAGCTTTAAAAACCGAGAATCTGTAACGATGCTCCTCATCGGAGGCGTACGTTTTGCCGAACCTCTTCTTAAAAATCGAGAAGTGATGATCGGCGTTTAGCATGTGATGATCATCGTCGCCGACGACTTGACGGATTAAAATATCATCATCGTCACGGCCGTTATTCTCGCCGTTAACGGCCACCAAATACGACGTCGCTAAGAGGATAGAGAATAGAAAAAGATAAGAGAAACGAAGAGCCATTGTTGATTTAGGAGTTACGTTTTCCGTCTTCTCCGGGTTTCATTTTGCTATATATAGAGAGAAGAATATGGATGTAACCATCAGTCTCCGAAAAGCAGAAGATTGCTTAGAGTTGAGGTGAATGAAATCCAATAGAAGACTGCCACGTGGTGGATAATGATTCGTTGAAGGATTGGCAGTTCCTTCTCGCCGTGGGTTTGGGTAGTTTTTCAGTTTTGAAGTGGAAATGCATAAAGAAATAAAAAGACCGAAAGGAAGAAATTATCCTTAATTTTACCGTTAAAGTTGTTGCCTTTAAGAAAAAAAGGTCTTCCAAAAAGCAAAACATAAAAAATTAAATTTAACAATGATTTTTTGTTTTAATATAAAAAGACCGAAAGGAAGAAATTATCCTTAATTTTATCGTTAAAGTTGTTGCCTTTAAGAAACAAAGGTCTTCCAAAAAGCAAAACATAAAAAACTAAATTTAACAATGATTTTTTGTTTTAATTAAAGAAATGTTGAAGAAATCTATATTAAAAAATACGTTCATTTTTATTTGTCATTATTTAACTTATCGAAGTTAAAGTATATGAATCCAAAATTTTAAAATGCATTTTCATCATATTAATATGCGAATGATTGTAACTTATAATATTTTTTGTATAGTTTTTAACTTTTTAAATTTTAGATTTCAAATATTAAACTTAGTTTTGAAGTTTAGTCAAGTTAACCTCAAAAAGCAAAATAATGATAATTAAAAGTGAACAAATAAAGTAATAAACAATGATGATTAATGATTATTTTTTATTTAAAAAGTGTTGAAGAATTCTACTCCATGTTAGTCGAATCTTTGTCTTGTACTCAATAAGCTATAAAAAGTTCACTCAACTTGAAGCATTGAAACAGAATGGTGATCAAAGAGAAATTCAATTGTTGTACCTTGTAAGTGTTTGGTATCTTAAAAATAATAAAATAATCACACAAAATTGATCATTAAATAGAATTGAAGTTTTTATTATTATTATTATTATTATTATTATTATTATTATTATTATTATTATTATTATTATTATTATCTAAATGATGAATTTAATTATATAATACAATAAAAGTAAAGTAATTATCAAAATAAACATTGTATTTAAAATAACGATACTGATACAACATGTGACACCGTCCAAACATGTTATTAGATTTCCATAAGCTGAAAATGAAAGGATCAAATGTAACCCGATTTATACTATTTTTTGTGAAATAGAGAAATTTATTTTGATGTAGACATATATAGAGGAAATCCAATATGAGATTAGTTAGAAAAAGCAGTTTGAAATTATTCAAAAACAAAATTTAGCAAACATAGTCCACAATTTAAGTCTCCATACATGTGATAGTTTAAGCTTGGCGGACACAAAGGTTATTATTGACAGAGGGTCGTAACGTATACAATAATCTATCCTCCAAATATAGTTAATTTCTTATGTCACTCGACCAAGATGGGAAAGTTTGAATTAAAGGAAGAAAAATTACGCAAATATATACTACTTAATCAACTAATATAGCTATAGTTTAAATTAATTAGGACTCGTGACAAACAACTAGTTATAATTACAATATGAGTTTTGTATAGTTTACGTGACTTATACGAACTTTGCGTGATTACACGAAAGTTGTGCGCGAATCAAAGTATAACAGTGAATTATATACCGAATTATACAAACATTGTACATACGTATTATATAGTGAAATATACAAATACTATACAAAAACTGCGATTCGTATAAAATAAACATTAATTTTCAATAGCAAGGGTAAAAATAGGTATCAAATGACAAATTATCTCTTGATTTCCAATTTTAACATGTAGAAATGAGCATGAATATTTAATAAAGTGGCCAAAGAGGGAGTAGATGCTAATTGTTATCTACTAATAAGGAACTGCAGAAACTTGGAAGAAACTTGAAAATTCACATAAAAATGTGTTTGGAAGGATGCAATAGATGCAAACTTATAGCAACAGAAAAGTAAAATTAAAATGTGTGAGATAATTTGAATTAGCAAGTCAATAATCATGAGAACTTTATACTTGGATTACATCTGTACACACTTTTTTGAGGCTTGTGTTTTTCTTGTTTATGTTTTTTTTTTTTTTTTCTGCCTCAAGTGGAAGCAAAATTTCTAATATTTTCCACTGAACCTCAACTCCTCAAGTAATAGAAGTAAAGTCTATGCACAAGTCTAGTTATTTAGCTGATTACTACTTAAATTCCAAAAGACGAAAAAGATAACCAGGAGAACGGAAGTAATGGAAAGCCAATGGACGATCCTTATGCAGAACCTGGTAGCAGAATCGCAAGCACACCAGTGTCGATGAACTCTTTTTCCACAGTTGTAGCAGAAATTGGCACCACACCTACATCCAGATGAAAAGAGAACCAGATTTAAAGTGTAAAACTTGAAAGCTGAACCTTTTCTCTACTTCTTATCATTTAATATCAGAAAAACGTCATTTTAACAAAATATCTTGCTCAACGCCTGTGTACCTTTATAAGGGCTCGGAACTGAACAAAACCAGAAGAATGTAAGGATTGCATAGGAGAGTATATTGAAATCTCGAAATGATACACAAATTGCATAATTACGAGAAGAGCTTTCAGGAGTTAAGATACGAACAATATAAGACACTTAATATCTCACATATGCTGATATCTTATATCATAAACCCAACATATTCAAAAATTTTAGATACAACGAGCAACTTCTTTCCTCCCAGATCGTTAATTTGGATTCAAAGGCACATTTTTCTTTATAAGCTATTTACAAGAAGATGGGATCTAAGATTGAATATGCAGAGGTCAAGCTTGATTGTCACACGTAAAATCTCCTTTTAGTGTTCATAGCCATTATCTTCTCTTTTGTTTCTTTCCTGAAGAAAAGTAATTATTAAACAGTAGGGACAACAAAATAAAAGGACAAGCATTTCATTTGTGAGAAAATACACATTCGATTAGAGCCAAATACTTGAAAACTAGGAGAGGAAAAGGTCTGGCTACTATAACAATCGATATGATCAAGACCTATCAATGTCAACAAGAAATCTAATAATTGAAACCTCAGATAAGTGGAAACTGAGAATGATCAGCATCTTAATCTCAATTAAGTGGCATTAGAAAATATATTAGATAAATTTTCCTCTCATGTTACTTTCTTATCATGTATAAGATAATTCTTCTGCTCATATTAGAAATGTCCAAATTATCTCACAGAACTACAGAATGCTTCCATTAAATCCATGTGCCCTTCATAACCGTAGCCTAATGTTGAAAATTTATCAGCCTAAGAATTTATGGGCCTTTTCATCCCATATTTTGAAGTTTGTTAATCAGACGCATATTAGCAACTTATCCCTATTTGTGAAAACACGAAAATATGCAACTCCTGGTTAAAAAAATCGATATTGCACCAATTAAAAATCCCATTAAGCAGATACTCGAATGCCACAACAAATTTATAGGCCTTTTCATCCCATATTTTGAAGTTTGTTAATCAGACGCATATTAGCAACTTATCCCTATTTGTGAAAACACGAAAATATGCAACTCCCGGTTCAAAAAATCGATATTGCACCAATTAAAAATCCCATTAAGCAGATACTGGAATGCCACAACAAAGATATAGAAGTCTTTAAAAAATTACTAAGTAGATATACAGTGAAAGTCTGAAAGAAGAGACTATTAACCTATTATAGCTAAATATTCTGCTGCCAAACAACAAATTAATGGTCCTCAAATTCCTGGGAGCCCATGTATGCATAGGAAGAATCAATGTTACATTCATTTTTTTCTCTCTTTTGGTTATAATAGCTAAATGCAAGTCTTTAAAATCCTATCTTCTCTATCTACATTACTTCTGCAGGAGTTAAAACCTTATCAATCAATTACTTGCCGTGCCTCAATCCCAAAATTCCGATCATTTCCAACTCAACAACAACATACCCGGTTTAGGATCTGGGGAGGGTGCTCATACGGAGCCTTAACCCTGCCTTCACACCAATTCCAATTCAATACTAAATATATGGATGGTTATCTTGTTAAGCATTAAAAAGAGTGCAGTTTTATTTATTTAATTAGGTCTTCAAGATTGCACCAGGATCAATGTACTTAGAAATTATTAAATCCAGGACCCCTATCAACTCTGCTCTGTATATGTTTCTCCCTAATTCTTCTAAAAGAAACAAAAGAAAATTATATTAACTAAACCTCAAAATTACTATACTTCCATATGGTTGGCAAAATTTTGCAGTTAATACTAGCCAAAAGGTACAGACTCCGGTATAATCCAAACCTTACAAGTTACAACAACAACATATTCAGTGTAATTCCACGAGTGGATCTCTGGCGTGTGTGGTGTGTTCGCAGCCTTAACTAAACTTGACTCAAGTAAACATCAGAAGTAGAACAATTTTTCTTTTTTTCGACATGAGATTTTTCATATTCGTATCAATACACAACCCTAGGAAAAAGAATAAAGAAAATTTATTTAAGAGTAGGAAGATGAGAAGAAAAGAAGAATTAAACTAACCTGCACTTAACAATTTTGCAACCTTCAATAAGTTGAACAAAATGGCGACACTGTGGACACCTTTTCCACTTGTTAAGCTCAGCAACCACACCAAAAACGACATCGTTTCTGTCTCTTAATTCCTGACTCTCTTCACACTGAAATCCAGCATGCCATGGAAGCTTACACTGAAAACAAAACTTCCTCTTGCAACTTGGGCACTGCGATCGCTTCGCATTCTCACCACACTCATCCAAAATCAAAGCCGAACAAGTCCTATTCGGACAGTAACACTGCGCTAGCCCTAAAACAGACGATTCACACAACACGTCGGACCATTTAACAAACAGCTGAGGTCCCACAAGATTCCGGCAAGAAATTGGGTCCAAAAATTTGTCACAACTCAGAGACGGACAAGGAATCTTGCCGACGTTCTCCTCAAGCTTGACGGAGATGTACTTTACCATACAATCATTACAGAACGGATGAACACAGAAATTCTGATTCTTGAATTTTTTATGAGGTAACAACATAGGCTCGATACAAATTTCGCAGGTGAATGGTTCATCTGGTAATTCTGCCACTGGCGATTCTTGTTCTGTATGATGATTTTGGCACAATTTTGGCGGTGCGTTTCCCATTTTCAGTGTGAATTTTTTTTTTAAGTGAAGTGCTTCCGTTTTTTAATAACTTTTTGTGTGCAAAGGGAGGGTCAATTTTAGACGTTTCAGGTCCCTGTCTTATAGTAGAGGTAATATTTTCCCCCAAAATTTCCCTCGACGTATAACTTTTGCAGTTATATGCCTCTTTTCCAACTTAGCTGAACTTTCTTGGAATTGGAATACTCCCTCTGTTTCATATTAAGTGAATTGATGGGTTATTTAGTCATATTAAGAAAAAGAAATAAAAACAAAATTTAGTCATATTTTTTCATTTTTACCCTTTCCAAACTCCACACATTCATTTAATACATCATTTATTTCTCGTACAAAACTCAACCTTAGAAACTTAATTAATGAAGGATAAAATTGAAAAAAATTTCCTACATATCCCTTGAAAAGTGAACAATTCACTTATTTTGAAACATCAAAAATTTGCCAACAATTCACTTAATATGAAACGGAAGGAGTACCATAATAGGTCAAAACAAATTTTGTTTAATTTAGAGATAATATCAAAAATACATCTAAATTTATTTTTATTTTTTAAAATTTTATAAGTAAATTGTTGAAGTTTGAGTTTTATATCTAAATTATCACTTATTAGTTTAGAAAAAAATACCAGTAATTTAGATGTACTTTTGATACTTCACAGTTTTATTTATAAGTTATTCTTACGTCTCATTAAAAAAAAAGTTACTTTTACTACTTTTGATGATTTAATTACTTAGGCTAATCTAAATTTGTTTACCTAAACTTTTATTTTGGATTTTTGGAGAAATATTTAGGTATATATACACAGTCCTATATATTAGAACTTGCATCATTAATTCCATATATGGTAGTTGGTTAGGACCAAGTATAAAATACAATATTTGATTTACAATTTAAAAATTTAGATAATTAATACTTGTATAAACTATGAGGATATCTGTGTATAAAGTTATGCAAGATAGAAAATAAAATACTCCCTCCGATTCCTTTTATATATCACCCTTACCATAATAGATGATCCTTAATATATGTCCTTTCACAAAATAGATACATAAATAACAGGGTTCTTTCTATTTTACCTTTATTAGTTAATGAGCTTTAAAAATATATATTTGGCCAACTAGAAGAAATTAAAAAAAAACAAATAATAAAGTCATTTTTTTCTTAATGCAAGTGCAATCACAAAAATATGACATATAAAAGGAACTAAAGGAAATAACTAATACATAAATGAGTAAATCTTATGTAACTCATTTTTACACATACTATAAACAAATTTCTTCACAATTAATTCATGTATACATAACTCTAAGATGCCATTTGGTTGTGATTTTCTTTTTTCTACACATGTCAAATTTTTGGTTGAGAACATAAAAAAAAAAATATTTTCGCTTTAACTTATTTACAAAACTTCAAAAATAATTTTATTTTCATGTATCATTTTCACTAACCATATAATAATGAATAGGAAACTTCTGGGATCATTCCGCTTTTGACGTAGTGATAAGGGGAGAAAAATATTTGGCAAGCTGCAAAATCTTTTTGCTTCCGTAAATTTGCGAGAAGTTGTAGGGTAGGAAACTTCTGCGATGATTCCACTTTTCTTTTTTTGTTTATATTAGTGAAAGTGCACAGCAATTACCGCACTAAATAAGAAAGGTATATACGGTATATGAAAGAGAAATATAACTCATTGGTTGCACTTTATTTGGAGGGTTGTTATATATTATTTTATAATGTATTGTATTGTTTCAATGAATGTGATGTTTGAATAGATTGTATTTTTTCTTTCGTCATTACATAATATCATATATTCATGATTTAAATGATAAATCTATGAGAAATTGTACGATATATGGTAAATAGCATATAATACAATGAAATTTAAGTAACAATCAAAACAAATATTATATTTAAACTAACAATACAATACGACGAATAACAACCATCCAACAAGGGGCAAATGTTAATATTAAATTAATTCAAATATGGCAATAGTTAGGTTAAACATTGAATGACTTGAAACAGCAATATGTTTTGAATTATTGAAATTTATTTATATGGTGTTTGTTATAGCTAAACTCAGAAGTAGTTGAAAATGCGAATTCTACTACAGTTAGGGATGAACAAGCGTGCAGATTTCATCAAGCAATCATGCTAAAAATATAATGAAATTATGATATCCTTTTAAACGATGCAGCGCGGGTAAGTTTTAAAATATTAGGACATTTAACATATACCTTTTTAACAAATCAATGTAGATTCTAGGACATATGAAAGTAGATGATAAAATAGATTTCCGCCTTTGGGTGGGGGTTTCTTGGAAGGCTAGTAGACTTTCTCCCGGAATAGCTATAAGCATGAATTGATTTAATAAATTATCTAAAGTGATCATGAGCAATCTAGAAGGTAAATTTATTTTAACTAAGAAAGTTAAAATTTGATGATGAAGACCGTAGAAAAAATGTTGACGTTTTAAGGAAAAAAAAATATTCTATTTCAAATTGAAAGAAAAAATTAACCACTCCTGCATTTTATTATCCATAACAATTTAATCACCCCAGGAAAGAAAAATCCTTTTATAGAAGCATATTCATAAGTAAAAAGATTTTGATTTTGAGCTTGTATATAATTTTGTATTCCAATTTGTATTAGGATATATATGATTAATATTCTATTTTTTTTTTTACAAACGAAAAAAATCTAAAAGTAATTTATAGAGAAAATGATCAAAATAGTCCTTTTAATGTATGAATTTTGATTACATATTGATCCTTCATAAATGAATTTGATGGAAATAGTCCTTAATATATCATAAAATGTGATTATTTTGATCTTCAACCCATAATTAACAATGCCCTATCTTTCTACAATCAAATTAACTCTTATTTATGTGTCACTTAATTATAACTATAATTAAATTACATATTTTGCAACCGAAAATTTCAGTTTCAACCCATGGAAATACAGGTAAGAACAAAGATGCCAATAATAAGAAAACTATAAAAAAGCACGTAAAATTGAATAAACCATACATATAATATTATATTATATATTGTACAATGAAAAAGAACGTCGTCTAAAGAATATCTAGTGTAAAAAAAGAAAAAGCTCATTAGCATGGGGGAGGAAATGGAGACAAATCAACTGAATATAAAAAAAAAAGTTAAAAAAATGAGTGAACAAGAAAGACTGAGATATGTTCATCAATCGTTTTGTAGTGAAAAAATTGTTATAGTAAGAAAAAATTGAATGACGTTAAAGAGGAAAAACAAGTCTAGCATCTCTCTTAATTACGATTTATTTTTTAAATTATAATTTAGATACTTTGTTTGTTTGATGATAAAAAGAATTGAATTAATAATGATAGATTGAAAATCAAAATAATCATATTTTATGATATATTTCATCAAATTTATAGAAGCAAATGAATTAAAGCTCATACATTAAAGACTATTTTAATTGTTTTTTCATAAATTCTATTTACGACAACTTTTACTCTGGACTCCCTACTGCTTTGTTTTTTATTAGGACTCTTACTATCGTTTTTTTCAAAAAATAAGACGACTTTTACTTTTTTAAATAATTTATTTAAAATAATTTACCTTAGAAGGATAACATGTTGAAACTAAATACCCCTTCATAATTTTGAGTCCTACGGAAGTAGGCTTCATAGTTAGAATAGAATTTTTGAGTCCTAAGTAGTTTTGTTTCATACTATTGTAAATAAAAAAAAAGTTAGTCTATTTTTCAAATTGAAAGCTGAACGATTTACTTACTATGGGAAACACATTGCAAAAATTTAGTATAGATAAATCTCAATTGCGAAAACTAAAATTTGGTATGGATGAATCTCAATCGCAAAAACTTGGTATGGATGAATCTCAACCATTTACATGTGAAATTTGTATTGAGCCTATGTTGTTACCTCATATAAAATTTAACAATCAAAATCTCTGCGTGCATCCATTTTGTATGGACTGTATAGCGAAATACATCTCCGCCAAGCTTGAGGATAACATAATCGAAATTCGGTGTCCGTCTCTTAATTGCAACCAATTTTTGGACCCAATTGGTTGCCGGAATCTTGTGGATCCCGAGCTGTTTGATAAATGGTCGGAAAAGTTGTGTGAGTACTCTGTTTTAGGGTTGGCGCAGTGCTATTGTCCGAATCGGAATTGTTCGGCTTTGATTTTGGATGAGTGTGGTGGAATTGCGAAGCGATCGCAGTGCCCAAATTGCAACAGCTTATTTTGCTTCCAGTGCAAGCTTCCATGGCATGCTGGATTTCAATGTAAGGAGAGTGAGGAATCGAGGGATATAAACGACGTAGCTTTTGGTGAGCTTGCTGAGAGTAAAAAGTGGATGAGGTGTCCTCACTGTCGCTGCTTTGTTCAACTTATCGGAGGTTGCAGAATTGTCAGATGCAGGTATATTAGTTTCGATAGCTAATATAGTTATGGCTGATAAAAATTTATTGTGTTTTTATTATGAAAAATTACATAAATTTCATCAAGTAAACTCTTTATTCAAATTGAACCCAATTTAATATATTTATCTTGATTATATCCACGATCCAAATTATTTGCACTGCGCAGTATCAAATTACCTGTGATGATATCAAGAGACACTGCATGTTCTCCCAAGTATAATATGTGTTTATACATACTTTTAATAATTAATCATGATTAATTAATATGATTCTTGCCTTATTAAATTAGTACTTGTTTGGTGTAAATAGAGAAAAGGGTTCAACTCTTCATGTGTTTATACTTTAGACTTTGTTAGGATGGTTGTATTATATTGTTTCATAATGTATTGTATTGTGTTATAATTTGAATAATAATCTTAAAATAAATTGTAGGGTATGTGGTGGATACCATAAATGATAAATTGGAATTATTAAATAATAAATAAAGTAAAAAATGAGAAGATATTATTATAGTAACGACGTAACCACACTAAATCGGTCGTTACATTTTTGTCTTTTCATTGTTATCTAACAATGGATTTAAACAATACGATACAATGAAATCTAGTAACAATCAAAATAAATATTTATATTTAAACTAACAATACGTTATAATCCAGCAGGAAACAACCATGCAAGGGGTTAATCTGATTTGTCTTTTCGTGTGGATATGTGTAGGTGTAGTGCTACTTTCTGCTACAAGTGCGGAAGACGACTTAAAGGTCACTTTGATTGGTGTGTTTGTTGTTCTCCTTCAGTGATACCAGTACGAGGACTGACCTTCAGCTGTTTTCTAGTACTTCTTATCCTACATTATTATTATATTTTTATCAAAAACTAAACTTTCTATTTGCATTTAGAGGTTATTTCGAAGATAGATAGAGTTATGAAGGTATTGATAATGTAAAGATTGATAACGTGCGTACTATTTTATGCAAATA
>JAABOM020000001.1:38036623-38075384 GCA_011800125.2 Solanum clarkiae | reverse complement strand
GTACTATTTTATGCAAATATTAGTTACACAAGATTTAGTTATTAGTTACACAAAATTTAACTATTCATGTGTTAGTTTATACTACATAAAATAATACATAAATTATCTCATAGCTTACACATGTATTACAGGTTTCAAAATAGCGAACCAAACACCATATTAATTTTAAACATTTCAAAAGGTTTTATATATGAACAATTTACCTTCTAACCAGCTACTAAACGACCCTTTAGCTCTATTATTGTGTGACTGAGCTCCATATTTTCTCTACACTTCCACATTTTCATCCTTCAGAAAATGGAAAAGAGAGTTTTTAAGTTAGTACTCTGGATTAGTAAAAGTAATCCAAATATTAAGTTTTAAAATAATTGGATATAAGTGTATTGATTACCAGATTCACTATAAATACATACACATAAGGATAGAGGCGAGTGAGATAAGAGAGAGGTGAGAGAGGGAGTTAGTGTATCTCAGATACACGCGACTCTACTTGAATACAATTTTGGAACAAATTACACTTAGTTTTGACCCGATATATACGAGATACATGTATTTGAGCGCATCTAGATACTTGTACTTGCATTCTAATTTTCCATGAATAGCAATGTTGAAAATTCATGAGAAGATACACAATTAGACCTTAAACTAGTGAGATTTGTGTTATTTATGCATTTTGTTATGGGCTAAACAGTTTGGCCCATAAGACTGGTCCAGTCCAGCTCGTTGTTGGGTCAGATTGACTAGAATCTTGTTTTACTTTTCGGCCCAACTCGGTTCGCTCAAGTGCTTGGTTGAGCCTGCGGCTAATCACCATTATGACCATTACCAAATAAATGATTTGATAAAATGAAAAATATTAGATATGTTATTACGAGTTATAATAATAGATAATAAATTACAAGTTCTAGCAATTACAAATTTTAACAATTTAATTACAAGTTATAACGGATATATACATTATACTTATTCCAACCAATTACATACTCAAATCTGTTAGGATATATGTTTGAATATGTAATTGGTATGGATTGTGTATGATGTATATATTTATTATAACTTGTAATTAAATTATTAAAATTCATAATTAATATTATGTAATGTTACAACCCATAATAACATATTTAATATTTGTCATTTTAGCAAACCTTATTTAGCTACCAAATAATGCTTACGTAGAAAGTTTCTTGTAATTATCGATTAGTCTACTTGAATATATAAATATGTTTTACACTATGGCTAAAAGTGAAGAATATAATATTATTGTTGTCTCTTTTTGGTGCAAAAAAAAAAAAGACAAAAATATTAAAATTATCCTTAAATTTGACTTACAAATAACGAAGTATTGTGAAGCAGTGAGAGGGCAGCTGAGAAGCATCACGACAGGTGATAAAACATGGTCCAATACTTAGAACGATCGTCTTCCAACAATTAATAAAAAAATAGATTATTCTAAAATCAAGAGTTAAAAGGTGTTGTTAAAAATACGAGGATTATCAAATATTTCATTTGAAAAAAATACAATATTTGAGGGAAACAACATAATATCACCATAGTTAAGAGTTTTAACATTTTATTTTATAAATCTCACTCTAATACTCGCACTCTATTTTCTTTAATTAGTGGTGTATTATGTACAGATTTGGATAAATTCATTAACTTTTGAATATGATTAATATGTATTATAAAATTTTATTACACATATATAAATATTTATTAACTAAAATAAAATATAATTTGATAATACATTTAGGAATCATAAATTTTAAAGTTGATTACATGTAACTTTTTCTGCAAAATGACAAATGCTCACCTTATAATTTGCCTTTTGCAACTTGTTTTCATCTTTTCTCTTTTTCTTTTTCTTTTTCAATCACCTTTTTTTTTTTTTTTGTTCAATGGGGACCTCACATATTGGAATATGGCATTTCCGCAATAGAGTTGTCTTGTGAGACTTATAACTATCCTATAGTCTAGTGTCCACCATAATACTTTCATAATTTTTTTTAACTTTCATTTTTAATTTATTTAGAAAATATTTTTGAAATAATTTTAAAATTTTTATCTTTTACTTAAATGTTTAAGATCGCAAGATTAAATGACAATTAATATATTCTATGTATTCTTAGTTTAAGATTATAAAATTCAAAAATATTTTTTTATTTTTTAAATTTAATATCAAAATAAAATGCGATAAACAAATTAAAACAAAGGAATTACTATTTAATGTTTAGATGAAAAAGAAAAAGGAACAATTTTGTAGTACAAGTCATATCCTATTTATCTTGGTTCATCGAAGCAAATGACTTCTCAACAACAATAACTTATCTAGTGGAATTTTATAAGTGGAGTTTGGACGGATAAAATGTATGCAGGCTTACTACTACATCATAGCAATAAATAGTTTATTTCCAGTAGATGACTTCTAAAAAAAAAAAAGAGAAAAGAGTAGGGAGTGGGTTTTGTTCCATTTTAAAAAGTATCTCTAGACGTAATTAATTTAAAGAAAACTTTTTCGATAAAGTTATCTAACAGGACACGTTCAATTTTACTTTCTTTTATTGAAGTTTAAAAAGGAAACTTTGCTAGAAAAAGGATGGTCTTTATAATCCTACTTCTTGGATGAATATTTATTTATTTTAACTTGATATAAAATTAAAAATATATAGAGTGCATAACAATAATTTTTTAATCTTATAAAATTAAACATGTTCAATAAAAAGTCAAAATCACAAATTATAAGAAAAAATAAAGAATACTCTATTTGAAATAGATTACAATAACATACCCCAGTACCTCAAAAGGCTCCCGCTCATTGTAGGATGAGAGGGGTCGGATGTACGCAGCCTAACCCATATGTTTAAAAACATAAAGCGGCTGTTTCCAGATTATTTGAAATAGATTAAAAAAACAAAACAAACAAAATAAATTAAAAGAAAGGAAATATCAAATAATAGAATTGATTGGTTCAACACGACAGGAAAACAATGATTGAGAGAAGGAAATAAAAGGGTGCACCACATCGTACGTTTTTACTCTCTGCTCATCAAATATTCAGATTGTTTATTAAGTATAATATACTTTGCATGTTTCTTACTAAACAACAAATGAAATTTATATCTTATCATAATATTTTATATTAATCAGTGCATGATCTCAATAAACTTCAAAAAAAAAATAATTAATATTAGGTGTAAAAAGAGATTTTTTTCTTGATAATTAAAAACAATTTTATTTTCTTTAATAATGTAAAGAACTAAACTTAAATGGAGAGATTATTCGAAAAAAGTGGCATTTAGAGACGAACAACCCTAACAATGAGAATCTTTAATGGCATATGGTCAAATAATGAGTTAAAGCCGTAAAAGAAGGTTATTCAACAAAAATATTGAGATTGTATTGTTATAAAACGAGATATAAGTGTCCTCCATGCATTTGACAATTGAAACCCTACTTAACTTCTGACTGATTAGCTTAAGTTTATTAATTCATATTATAGTTACTCCCTCCGTTCAAAAGCACTAAATAATAGAAGTAATTTCATCAAATCATTCTTATTAAATATTCTTTTCATTTTATTTTTATTGTTGTAATTTTCATTTTTAGAATTAAACTACATAGGCTTTGACTAACTAAGATATATTTTTTCATTATATTGATATGACAAAGTTGCAATCAAATAATTTTTTCTCTTACAGTTTTTGAATATCTAAATTTTTATTTTTAAATATTAAATTAATTTAATTTAAACTTAGAAATTAATCAAATTGACTTTTGAAAAGTGCAACATAACAACTAAAAATGAATAAAAACTCGTGAAATTTCGAACAGATAAAAAGAATGATGTCACACAAAATAGGATCAATTATATATTTTTTTAATACAATGTCAAATGTGGACGTCATTGTCGCATTGGTCCAAAGATGTACCACCTTATGATGGGCAATTGTGGGCTTATTGGGTTCAAACCCGATGTATCTAATATGATAACAGCGAAGTTCTCGTTAGTCGTGATTGGTGAAGTCAACACAATTTATTGCTGCCTATGATTATATAGCTATTTGTTTTTCTGGATTTCCCATTGATAAATAAATCCCAATCCAAAATATAGATTGGCTACTCAAGTCGTTGACTTGGCATATTTTATTAATCCCAATCCACTATTTTATAAACTAACTCGGGAGTAAGGAGTACTCAACATCGTATAAATATAGAATATTCCCCGTAATTCTAGACTTATAAATTGGGAATACAGGTATCTATATACTTTCTCTATGCATATATATAGGAGCTTCTACTCTTGATTAGTGTGAAGTTGAGTTTTCCCAAAAGACGTATCTATCAAGAATGGGATTTTTTGGGTATTGCATTCTTCTTTTTCTGGGTTTGGTTCTGAATGAGTCAGTTTTATGCAATGGCGGAGTCACTAGTAGTTTTGTTAGAAAAGTTGAGAAGACAATTGATATGCCTCTGGATAGTGATGCCTTCAGTGTGCCTCCTGGATATAATGCGCCTCAACAGGTATCTTCATATTATCCTCCTTTTTTTTGTTCTGTAATTTGTATTTGTTTTCTGTTGAGAGCTTTTAACAAACACGTTTGATGCATAATTGACCTTGACCTTGCTGTGATTTGTTGAATTTTTTATGGATATTTTGATGCACTTTTCATCTTTTACGTTTTTGTTTAATGGGATTCTGTATTCACTTTTACTTTATGGTTTTGTTATATGGGCGAGAGGGCTTTAAGTAATAAATAGTACTGTAGTACTGTTAGAAAAGTATAGATATTTCTGGGATCCACTTTAACTCCTCACTGCTTATGGATTTTTTGAGTGGAGGGTTTTAAGATCAGCTTAGTCCACTCGTGGATTCCACTGGTATGATGTTGTTGTACTTTTAACTCATCGTGCTCTTGAAATGAAATTATGGTCAGAACTCAGAGTTCATTTTCATAGCTAACTTCCAAGGAGGCAGATCAGAAGGTATAGTCCTATGAATAACGCCTTTGAAGGCTGTCCACCGGGTGTGCTATACAGTAGATATTTGTTTATGTTGGCTGCTTATTCAGTGCCTTCTTTACGACTTTCGACCAAGCCATTATTGAACTTCTTGTTTTAACATTTGTCAAAATTTTACCATCTTTTCATATATAAATCAACAATAGCATAGCTAGTGAAATATCACAAAATAGGGTCTAGAGAGAACAGGGTGTAAGCGACCCTATCCACGCCTACTCTTGCCCCATGAGGCAAAAAAGCTGTTTACAAAAGGCTGGTTCAAGTGAAACTACACAAAGTAGTCATGAAAAAGAAAAATGGACTGATGGGGAAGCAGTGCAGAGCATACAAATAAGGAACAAAAAAAATCAACAAACTAGTGCAATTACCTAAACATCATATACAACAAATGACTAGAAACTGCATGAATAAGGCTATTACTACAACAGACATGGTGCACCACTCTAAGTTTAATCAGTGTGGGAAATTCTGGGTTCAGTTAAACCCATTGGACAAATGCTGCACCTGCCTCTGCTATGGGATAGTGTTTAAAGTTTTTATCAGATGTAACAAATTCTGTTTATGCTTGTCTCATTTATGGAATTTGGTTTATTTTCCAATTGATTCTGTTTCTCTTTATAAGGTTCACATAACACAAGGGGATCATGTGGGGAAGGCCGTGATTGTTTCATGGGTGACTATGGATGAACCTGGTTCAAGTACAGTAGTATACTGGAGTGAGAAATGCAAGCAAAAGAATAAGGCCACTGGAAAAGTTACTACCTACAAATATTATAACTACACTTCTGGTTACATCCACCATTGCACTATCAAAAATTTGGAGGTGAACATTCTTTCTTTTATTCCCTTTTTTGGGAGATAATTTTGGTTCCTTGAGCATTTGTAAACTACTTTTACCGACTAAAATGATGCTCAAACTTACAATGGATTACTCCTTTGCAGTTCGATACCAAATACTACTATAAGATTGGGGTTGGGCACGTGTCCCGCACCTTCTGGTTCACAACTCCTCCAGCAGTTGGGCCTGATGTACCCTATACTTTTGGTCTTATAGGTAACAATTCCAACCAAATTATTGCTGTTGGAACTTCGTGGAATTTTCTTAGGTTATTTTACACATTGCTTTTGACGTATCATTGATATTGTGCTTTCGCGTACATTACCAAAATAAAGATTGATTGTAGCATCATGTTGATGTAGATGCGATTTAGACCCTGAATCTAGGATTGAGAGATGGCATATTCTCTAGTTTATTGTGTGAGACAGCATTATTTGTACGACGCATAAACTTCGTTAGATGGACATTATACCTACAACATGCTTCTCCTATAGTGCATTTGTTGAACGTGTTTCAGTGAGGACCTCTCTGCATGCTTACAAAAGAAAAGGAAAGATCAAAACTGTAATGCATTGATCTTGTGGTTAGCGTTTGTGTGGCATTTCTCAATCAACCTGCATTCATTACAGGGGATCTTGGTCAAAGTTTCGATTCAAACAAGACACTCACACATTATGAATTAAATCCAATTAAGGGGCAAGCAGTGTTGTTCGTAGGCGACCTATCTTATGCTGATAACTACCCTAATCATGATAATGTAAGATGGGATACATGGGGAAGGTTTGTGGAGAGAAGTACTGCTTATCAACCTTGGATTTGGACTGCAGGAAATCATGAGTTAGATTTTGCTCCTGAAATTGTAAGTGATATCATACTATTTCCCTTCTCGCTTTTAACTGTTTTCTTGTGTATTTCATGGATTTCACATTCTTTTGAGCTAGATATAGATCTTTACTGATGACAAAACTGCTAATTGAAATGTTTTGATGCATTTTTTCACCTTCAGCCGATTGAGAAGAAACTCTGTGTTAACACCCTCTTGCTTCGGTGAATGAACAGAGGAACACTTGCATGAATTCTACATTTGTCCCAATATTGGTTTATCTTAACCAGAGATTCTGCTCTCTATTCTAGTTTGAGTTCAGTGAGTTTATTGGAGCTGGCATCTCTCTCTGTTTTAACAAATAGATAGATAGACATTTGCGCAACTTTGCCAAGTAACACGAGATTCATCTTGCATGCTAAACAATGACTATATTGAGAGAGATTAATAATGAGCAAGCATGCATGTTTTAGAGAGAACCAATATAGTTGTGTAGTTGATTGATTGAACTCCACAGCAAAAGAAGACAATTTGTGCTTTTCCTTACTTTTAATGCTCTATCAACGTCCTAGATTTTAGATGGTTTCGTATGGAATTTTGACTAATACATTCTGATACTGCCTGCAGGGGGAAACAAAACCATTCAAGCCCTATACTCATCGGTATCATGTCCCATTTAGAGCATCAGACAGCACATCTCCACTTTGGTATTCAATCAAGCGAGCTTCAGCATATATCATAGTTTTATCCTCATATTCAGCATATGGTAAGGATATGGAATTCTTGTGAATGATACTTAGCATTTAGTTGAACTGGTTTTTCGCTTTCCCTTCTCCTCTTCTTTAGTGGGGACAGAGAAGTACTCAACCACGGAAATATCATCTACAGTCTGTTACTTTTCCAGTTCTTGAAGAATTAAGCAGTCTTTGTGTAGTACGAAATTTCAGTCCGTATTCTTGTGATGACATTTTATTGATGTTCATCTTTTGTTCACATTCGTGTTGCTCCGAGAAAAAGTCTCTGAGTGCATTTTCTTGGTCTCTAATAAAGGTTATTCAGGAGAGGCATCTGTTTTGAAAATTCAGGACCATGGATTTTGTCTATTTTCTTTTAAGATCCTTTTCTTTTTTCATTTTTAGGCAAATACACTCCTCAATATAAATGGCTTGAGGAAGAGCTACCAAAGGTTAACAGGACGGAGACTCCGTGGCTGATTGTTCTACTACATTCCCCATGGTATAACAGCTACAACTATCACTATATGGAAGGAGAAACCATGAGAGTAATGTATGAGCCATGGTTTGTACAGTACAAAGTGGATATGGTTTTTGCAGGTCATGTTCATGCTTATGAACGAACGGTATGTACAACTCATCTAGTTCTCTGAGCTGAAGTGAGAATCATAGTTTCATCTGTTATAGAAGATCTAAACTTTTATTGTATTTCAGGAACGGATATCTAATGTGGCCTACAACGTTGTCAATGGACAATGCACTCCTATTAAAGATCAATCTGCTCCAATTTATATAACAATCGGCGATGGAGGAAATCTTGAAGGCCTAGCCACCAAGTAAGATTAATCTAAGTCTAGAAAGTTGCTTTATCTTGTTGTGGTTGACATTTCTCTCAGACAACTAATCAGATATCTTCTCCACTAATTTCAGCATGACAGAACCACAGCCAGCTTACTCTGCCTTCCGTGAGGCCAGTTTTGGACATGCCACTCTCGCGATCAAGAATAGAACTCATGCTTATTATAGTTGGCATCGTAATCAAGATGGATATGCTGTGGAAGCTGATAAACTATGGGTTAACAACCGTATTTGGCATCCAGTTGATGAGTCCACAGCAGCCAAATCATGATATATCATGAGATTTCATCCTTCTTTTCTTTCCTTTTCCTCAGTAACATTATGTACTTGTTTCTTGGTCTTCAACCAATAAATTTCATAATTTGTAAAACTTCCATCTTGGGGCGTGGCAAAAGAGTCATCGTGAGGAAAACGAAAAAACATCGTAAAGGGAAATCGGCGGACATATATTTGTTCATAGCTACTCATTTATCCAAGTATGAATGTGATTTAGGTTGTCAAATTGAGTTGCAAACGTCTTTTTTTTTTTTTACAAATATGTTTAAAAATGGCTTGTGGGTGTATTATTTCCTAGGAATTATACGCGATTAATGGGATTTGAACCCTTCATATCAATCGTGGAAAGCTGGTGCCAAAGTAATTAGCGCCTATCACATCACAGCTTATACCTTTAACGGCTCAAACGAAAGAGTAGACCGTACACATTGAAATTTTGTAGTGTTTTATAAAATTAGTTGTATTTCAGTCCGAGTTTTTGAAAATTACTCTAATTTAGACTCTAATTCATGAATAATGCCTATATAAAGGGATTAGTATGCTTACTTCTCCATATTCTATTTCAGTCTGATCAAAATATGGTGAATTAATCCATATTCTATTTCAGTCCGATCAAAATATGATGACTTAAGGAAGTCCAAAATAATATGATGACTTAAGGAAGTCCAAAATCATCCTAATCAAGGGATTAACAGATTTGTATTCACATGCTTATCAATGAAATTATGTTTCTTTATATTTTATTTGTGATTGCAATTTATTTTTCTATCACAATAAAATTTATTACAAACATAGACATTCCCCCTGATAACTGAATGCAAGCGAGGCTGGTTTCAATCCGTGTGTTTGTACCTGAAAATATATGACTATTACAAATACCATTTGCATTAATTGCATTGTAATTGGGTTTATGTAATAAAACTTCCATAATTTTCTTACGAAACTGGCTCATTTTTCGTGTTGGGACATGCTTGCATAGTTGCATTGGCTTGCCATCATCTAGTCTTACAGTAATAAACTAGTTGTGACATGGTGATACGGTTAACTAACTTTAGCATATCAGTGCTAGTGTGCTACTATTGTTAATATATCAATAATAGTTCTTATTATTAAATATTTTCTATCATAAATTAATTTACGTGGGTGTCTAATTGCTGATGGTTGAATCAGCCTACTCTTGGAACCAATATAAATAAAAATAGAACTTTAAAATTGATCGTAATATTAGTATATTTTAAATTTATCAAAGTTAGAGAAAGAAGACTTGCTGAAAAAGTAGTCCAAAAGAGATCCAAAAATATATACCTTAGGTAGGTGGCATTTTTGAGTTAGTTCTAAGTTCGACTCTCAAATAATTGGATTAAGATTTCAATTTTAGAAAAATACTTTATCTTGAATAGATTTTGAAAGAACAACTTTTAAAAACTAATCATAAAAAAGTAACATTGAAATCCTAAAACCAAATAAATGCTTTTCAATCAGTGAAATTGAAGTAATTGAAAATTAGAAGAAATGGCATTCAACTGTATAAACCTATTTTTATTTTCTTTTTAGTCTAATTTAATTAAATTTGGGCATAAATGAGATTTGGGACAACTAGAAAGGCTTACTCGCAATATTTTTGGGGAAGGGAAAAAGATTACAGGAAATATAATAGGAAGAAAGTGGAAAAAGCAAACGGAGAAGGGTGCTTCTCGTAAATCATTAAAGTTTCGGGGAGGAAATGACAAAAACAGAAAAAGGAGGGAGTTACTCGCCACAAACTTTAAAAGTGTATAAGCACCGTCATAAAAAATTGGCGCAGTTGACGGACTCTAGTAAATTGCACATGCGGAACGAGATCCTCGATTCGCATTTTGACAACTCCGTTCTCAGCCATCGCCGAGAGAAAAAAAAGAAATTTCAAAAGCGCTTCTTCCACGATCTGGTTGCCGGAGGAGGCGATTTTTTGAATGAAGAGTTCACCTGAATTTCCCCCGAAATGGCTGAACCGACGACAATCCAGAGGAGCTCGCCTGAAGATCATGATCATGAACTGAAGGAGGAGAATATCGAGAAGAAAAAGGATTTAACTGAAAATCCTGAGTTCTTCAGTTGTATGCTTCAGCCAGCGCCTGCCAATTCAGATCCAAATTACATTGGGATTCGCCGATTCCTCCTACATCGCAAAGCTGAATCCGGTGTGCTTCGTCGCAAGGTACGGTTTTTTCACTCGTATGTACTTACATGTGATTGTATTTAACTGCATCATCGCTGTGAGTATGTGTAATTTCTCTTCGGAATCAAATGTTATATAAATCCGTGTTGTACGTATTCACGTTTTTTTTCATTTGATTTACTTGTTCATCAATGATATACATACCGGTGTCCTGGTTCAGTCGTAAATAAGATCTCATTATGAGCAATTATTGCTTTCTTGATATACATTTGTGGCATTTTGATTTATCTCAGTTTAAATTGATATTTGTGGTTCAGGTGTAAACTATATGCAACTTTATCCAACATTTTTACTGTAGGATCTATGTATTTGTTGCAATTAGCTATGCTATGACCTGATAGAACTTTATTTCTTGTTTAAGGACTGGAGATGCAATGGAAAAGGATACGTAGCTTATCGTAATTATATTAGTAGGCCAAAGAATTGGGAGACATTGCAAATACCAAGCCGACCAAGTACCCCAGGGAACAGGTGATTGAGATCTATCTTCATATCTTCTAGTAGCATGCAATCCCTTTTTTGCTTAGTGCGCTTGATTAAGACTCATCGTTGGTTATTTACTTCTTGCCATTTTTGTAATTTTCAATTATCAAATCCACTAAGGACATTGTCGAGAGGTTGAATTTTAGAAATGCTAGGCTTTCCAGAGAGAGATACTCAGCTGACATAAATGTATGCAGCCTTCAAAACTCGAAGCTTGATACTTGCAACAGTTTTTTTAAGTACAATACTTAGCAAGCCATGCGTTTTGAAACTACAGATAATAAGAAACCTATGCAACGTCCTGCAAAGTCTAGCAACCATATTGATAACTTTGCTTCTTAGTCTGAAATTGTTTAGACTGAATTTATTACACTGTACAGTGTACAGGATGGGCCAATGATGTATTCTTTATTTGCTTGACGTACTGGGCCATGATTGAAATGAAGTGGGTTACATAGAACCATGAGGTCTCATGTTCAAATTCAACAGAGACAAAAAACTCTAGGTGCTTTTGTTCTCATTTGTTTTCACGGGTGGACCCATGCGTGGTCAATGGATCGAAATGAATATGTCTCGTAATTTTTTTTAGTATTTATATTGGCTAAATTTGATAAAATCAATCAGGTTTTCTTAAATGAACCCACTTAGATCAAATATAATCTTATGGAGTGATGATTTAGTAGGTTTTAAAGAAATTGTTGAGGTCAGGTGTTTGAATGGTCTCTGCAGCAGCTGTCCTATTTTCTTTCTTAAATTTGTGTTTTGTGTCACCATATGTATTACAAATGTGTGCATGTCCAGTCCTATGGTAATACCTTGTTACTTTTTGTTAGTTGTTGGACTACTTTTTTAAATATCTATTTTCTACTCTTTTTTTCTTATGAATTTAGTTTGTATTTGATCATTACTCAAATTCAACAAGAATCATCTAGATCTATTTTACTTCAAACTTTCATCAAACTGAAATCAAACATAATTTTTCTCAACATATGCAAGTGCAATCATTGAAATTATTGACACATTCTTAGTTTGATCTATTAATATATGCTAAATTGATTGTTTTTGTTACATTGAAATTGTCAGATACTTTATAAGCTCTCTTCTTCTTATAGTTTGTTTTAGTTTAGTTAATGTCCTAATTAATACTTTATTTTTGTTGTCTCTTGTTTGTAGATAATTGTTAATAAATAAGAACAAGAGTTTACCTTTGAGAAATTTGTATTTAGTAAATGTCTAAATTGGTTAAATAGAACTTCTCTTAAAGCTTAGAAAAATTTAAAATTCGTTGAAAGAAAATTTGTTAAATTAAAGAGATAAGAGTTGTTAGCATTTCAAGTTAAAATAAATTGATTTTTGATATAATAGTTGAATTTCTTGCCCTAGTATTTTGGAAAGACAAGTATTCACCTCAACTTTTTAAGATTGTTCATTTGGTAGTTGCAACAAACCCAAAAAGGGAAAAACGATAGAGAAATTGCACTTGTTGACTGATTTTGCTTTTCATTGGACGTACTCGTGTAAAATTCTAGGTTCGTCATTGTTTGTCCTAGCCCTGGTGGACCTGATATTTGATGTTGGACAAGTTGGCAAGTATCCCGTGGAATTAGTTGAGGTAAACAAAAGTTAGTCTGGACAACAGAGTTATTTTAAAAAAAATCAATCAACTCTTTAAGTGCTAATAAGAACATCAGATTCTGAAAGGATAATCTTTTACACAGAAGTTTTATATGGGTATTATACCCATTTAAAAATGATTGTTGAGGAAGGCAACATAATACCATTGTCTTTTGTTTCACGTTCCATTAAAAAATCAGCTCTCTAGGTGCTATAAGAACACGAGATTCTAGAAGAATAATCCTTTAACACAGAAGCTTTATATGGCTATTATCTCTTTAATCTCCATTATTGTAAAGGAAGGCAATATTATCTTTTGTTGCACGTTCCTTTTCTACTGCTTCAGAATTGTTTGACATTTTGGAACTTTGGGGAATGTGTAACTTATCAACGTGAAGCATTTTATATATTTATTTGTCGTTTTTTCATGTCATTTGTTGAGGTTCGTACTCCATACAATCTAACATCAGGATAATTTATTGGTTGATACATCAGTGGGCGATGGATGCCTTCAGCAAGTCCAGTTTCCCAGTTACTCGAGTCGGATAGCTGGAATTCTTTAAGGGTATGTGCATCTTTTGGTTGTCTTTGACTTATCTTTTTCATACTTTTTACTTTAGTCTATGCATGCATCTGTTTATGACAAGTATTTGACTATCCATGACTTGTCATCTAAAAAGTATTTGGATGATAGATTGTGTCTACACCCTATAAACTAAGTTGAAGGGTGTAATTTATATAACTAAGTAATTTGAATCATTGAAATCCTTGGAAGCTGTTAACCTGCACCTTCTGAATATTCATGAGCAGCCCCCCTTTCTTTAGAAATGAAACTTAAATTGTAAACTATTAACTCTTTAATGTTGTATAATTTCATAAAATTAATGTTTCAAATGTAAAAACTTATGTATTACAATGCTTTATTTTGAAAGTACTAAAAATTATTATCTGAAATATTGATAAAATGTATTTTCTCAGATTATAAAACGTATTTCTTATAATTATGGAATTAAAAAAATTGTGGGAATTAATGTTTGTTTAAATACTTAAGCAAACTCACTTTAAATAAGGGCTCTCAGTTTATTTGAGATATATGTGGCATATATGAATTGACTCTTTGTTGCTTTAATGATATGCTTTGTTGTTTCCATTTGAAATCTATTTAACATTTTCTGGGTGACCCTTAATGTGTTAAATGCTCTTTTATTCTTATTTTGGTAATCTCTAATGGTAATTGCTCGATACATTTGGTTTAAGTGCTGAGTAAGTTTATTAAACTACCTATTTTTGCTCACTTGTACATATGGTTTTAATACAACCTATGTACTGATTTTATTTATATATACACAAATGTTATAACCTAAAAAGAAAGGTTTGAAGAATTTGAATTTTGACCACTGACTCTTTTTCTGTTGTGGAAAGGGTTAAGTCGGAGTGAACAACATTGTCGTGGTATGCCTGTTTGGTTATATATCTTTCCAGTGTTCTCATTTTTCAAATTTGCAAATGTTTATGCTAGCTCCATGTTTGACGTTCTATATTTGTAGATGTACCTTAATGTCTCCTTAAAGCCCTTTTTGCAAATAAATCTCTTGCACTTGATCTATAGATGTTGAATAACAATCAACTCATTGATTGTTTGGGTTATAAATGTATACATAGTTACATTAAGACTCTTGAGTTGAGTGCATCATGATAAGAACATGCAATTGCTCAGCTTGTTTAATCTTCTTGGTCTATAGCTCTTACATATGAGCTTTTCAGATTATCTTTTTTAGAAAAGATGAATGCTAAGGTTATTGCCAAATGAATTGGTCGAGTCTAGGTCCATACTAACCATATGCCAAATGTTCTTGGCGTAGGTTCTTTCTGGTATTAAAGTTCCATGAAAAATAAGAATTCTTTTAGCACAATTTTTACCATTCTAATGTTTATGCAGGATTTACGAAGTCCCAGTCAAGCAAGTCAAGCATTGAGTCGGACAACTAGTTTCAGTTCAAATGCAAGTGACACCGATGATCGGCCACGTAGAAGGTCGGAACCTGCATATTCCTTTGTTGGGATGCATTGCATTTTTGACCAATGCAAGGCCATGGGTAATTGTTTTTCATACCGGAATCAATCAATCTCGTTCTTCACCTAGCTTAATTATTAATTAGCTAATCTAATTTTTCAGTTACGGTTATAAAGTTTGGACATATGAGTTCTGATTTACTTGCATATGGAGCATCAGATGGCAGTTTGACAGTATGCAGTGTCTCCATGCCCCCTTCAGTCATTAAACAGTTAATAGGGCATTCAAAAGATGTCACAGGTTGGATTAACTGGTATTGATTCTGCAGTCTTAGTCTTTAACCTTGTACATATATCAAAACTGTTTGTGTTGTACTTTCCCTTTGTAAAAATGTATGAGAATAGTGGCTTATATTAGTAACTAGTCCTACTTAAGTTGCAATCAACATCTGGTATCAATGTTATCAAAGGCAAAAGACGTAGAAAAGCACCAAAATCTATCGAGGTTTTAAACTTAAAGCTCAATTCAGGGCTTTAGTAAAAAGGAACTGAAGAACTAAAAAAGGACTGTCAGGCACAATAAGCTCCTGCTATGTGCGGGGTCTAGAAAAGAACTAGTATATAAAAAAGGGGAAAAAAATAATAAACACAAAAACGTTATAGGTTGGAAATTTTTAAAAAGATAGTGAAGGATTGATAGAAACATTATGTGGAAGAATTCAACTTTCTTAGATCTTCGATTCAGATGCAAATGTTAAGTTGCCAATTCAGTATAGTATCTTCATTTCCTTGGTCTTAATTTCTAATTTCCTATTTCTGATCCATTAACTTAACCATTCAGTATGTATCTGTTCGAATACTAAATCATTTTGATGGCGTATTTATGTTTAGTTCTACCTTACAAGATAGAGACATGAGTTCCGTGAAATCAACAAAAGTTTTTCAAATATTTTTGGTTTGCTAGTTTTTGGATATTTGCTACGGTGCACCTAAGCGATGTGAAGCTTAGCCCGCTTTGTGTCACACTTCAGGTTAGGGGTATGAGAATGAAGAAATAAATCTTCCAGTATTGGTTGGATTAAGTTTGTAGAAGCATAGACAAAGTGTAGCACAGATATTGTTATAAAAGTTCTGACCAGAAACTATGTCCAGAATCGTTGATTGACTTTTGCAATGTCCAAATGGAAATGGTTTAGTGAACGTCATGTCTTCTGTCCTTGTGATTGTTATCCCATTCAGCTGATTAGCATTTGATTCAAAACCTTGAAACATTTAAAAGAGGACGTTGTGATTTAATAGAAAATGTTTAATACTCTGTCCATCCAAATTGAATGGGAGTATTAGACTGGATATGGACTGTTAAAGGAAAGAGAGGAAGGCCTTTGTGACAATAATTTGCAGAAAATACCAAAGTTCTCTTAATACCAAAATAATTTTTTTTCCCTGTGTGCAGTGGGGGGCTGTAGTAGGGGCAAAACAAGTTGCAAATTGGGATAGAGAGAGTAGCTTTTTTTACTCAGGGAAAGGAGTTAGCACTGCAATACACTGATTCTTAATTGCATGGTCCGTTTCACAATGTCTTGTTTGATATTTCATGGTCGAAAGTCCAAGAGCAGGTCATTCTATGTTTTTTTGTTTCCATCATTTTCCTTTAGTTTTTCGTTTGATTCATTTTTAACCTTTCTTCTTTTCTTGGTCGAAATTTCAAACATTTGGAATTTTTATCCATCTGGGTGGTTTATTTAATATTTTTGCTTTAATGCTACTTGTACTGCCCCTAATGATAATTTCGAGTTTTGCATTTTTTGTTTTGTTGAATCATTTTGATAAGGTGGACCCTTGCCTTATATAGGAGCCAAAGCCCAGGATCCAATTGCCAAATCTATGGAAATGAAAACATGTTGTTGAGGCCTAAATGTTAAAAATAGATATTGTTGTCTGTCTGAAACCCTCTCCATGTATACATGACCAACTAGAATAGCAGTTTTATACCTTGCAAAAATTTTGATAACCAGCTTTGCCAAGAGCTTTTATCATCACACAAGTCTTTTAACGTTCGTGCTTTCTTCAAACCTTTCATTTCAAAATTGATTTTAGTTTTGTAAAGAGTCCTTTTAATTCTCATAGTTTTCTGGATATGCGAAATTATTTCATGTGTTTTAGTGCCCACCACAATCCATTGATGGTCTAAACTGAGTAATCTAGCCAGAAACCACACTATGGTGCTCTTATGGAGTTTCTTTAGATTTGCTTAGCATGCCTTTCTGTGACTCTAATTGCAAGTGTGTTCCTTGGTCAAGCGTGGCGAAGTGCTAGCTATGCTTTATATATGTTTAATATGTTACTGATATTATTTTCGGAATCTGTTCTTTTCCAGATTTTGACTTCTCCACAAACAATCAGTACATCGCTTCATCTTCAATGGATAAAACTGTCAGAGTATGGGATATTTCTAGAGGCCTTTGCATTAGGGTGATTTATGGAGTCTCTTCACAGCTTTGTATTCGATTTCATCCTGTAAGTGGACAAAAATGTACCTTTTGGTTGTGGGTACACATTTTCTGCAACCACCAGAATAGACTTCTCTAGATGGCATTCTTGTTGTGAATGCATATTTGCATGCGTGTCCTCCTTGTTCTTGTAGAACAATAAACCATCTTCTTTAGTTTCCATGTGCTTTTCAGTTGTTTCTTTTTCTATTGTCTTTGTAACTGTTATCCATTCAACAAACTATATAACTTATTGCATGAAAGCACCTTCAAATTCTTTTTTAGGCTTGGTATTTAGATGCATTTAAATAACTTACTAAAATTAGTTCTTTCTTTGTTGCCTTTTTTATTTTCTTTTACAGGTGAACAACAACTTTCTTTCTGCTGGCAATGCAAAAAAAGAAATAAATGTAATTATCCTTTATTTTTTAGCTGAACAAATATTTATTGTTTAAATCTTTACTGTATAAATTATTGTCCATATCCTTGTTGGATTTATTGGCTTAGCTAAGACAATCCTCCTCCATGGGCACAAGATAAATATTTATCGTCCCTCCAGGTAAAGAGAATAGAACGAAGAAAGGATATTTTGATGTGCACAACATTCATCATGAAATTAGATTATTAGAGAGATAACATTTCCAAAATGCATTAGGGTACACTTGTTTTTCATCTCCAAGGGGTTGGCTGAGTGGTTGAGGCACAGTTGTAATAATCTGGAGAATCTTAGTTTTGAGTCCATAGCAACAGTGCCCAAGCCTGGATATGCAAGTTGACTGACATTTGTTCTTGTGGGCTGTAGTAGGAGGATGCCTGGTAAATTAGTTGAGGTGTACGTAATCTGGATGGGATATCACTGTTTGAAAAAAAAAAGATACGAAGTTTTTCATGAAGAAACACAAAACAAGCAGTTCACATCAAACTGAAAGTGAACATATCAAACCTGCTCATTTACTAAGATACAGATGAAATGTGGCAGTCAATTACTTGAATAAACTGGCAATATTTTGTGAGAAGCACATAGACACCTTTTACACATGAAGCAAAATGTTGGCCTTAAGCTTGTATTATAGTAAGAACCAAGAAAAAGTGCAAATTTATTCAGGCCCACATTCTAACCTACCAGACTATTTCTTTTGCTCCTAAAATTGAATTTGGATATGTTGCACTTCACAAGTAGGTTACTTCATACTTGTACGCTTGCAGAAACTGTTAGTGGATTCATACACATGTTCAAATTACTTCCAATGGTTTGAATGACGTGCATGCCTGTATATATTTATTTCACCATATAGAATATTTCACGACATTCATTTCACTCTTTATCTTCTACCTGATTGAGCACTAAACCTTAAAAACTAACATTCAGGTGTTCAATTTTAGCACGGGGAGAACGATCAGTACAACTGTGGTCGATGGCGAAGTCACTGCCATGGATCATGATCACACTGGTCAGTTTATTTTCTGCGGTGATGATCAGGTTGCCTGCTTTGTGCCTATTATTTTTCATTACAGTTTCTAGTCCTCTCTGTACCGAGGCTTACTATATTCAGCTTCATTATCTGCAGGGATGTATTTACACAGTTAGTATGAACTCCCATACAGGTGCACTTTCTCGAACTCATCGGAATAGAAGTAGCAGTAAGCATAGATCTGCTGTTACAACTGTTGAGTATAGGACATTTTCTCTGATGGCACGAGGCCCTGTCTTGCTGGCTTTTACTCGTGATGGAAGTTTGTCTTTTTTCAGGTCAAACTGAAACACATGCCTCTCGTCTTGGTTTCTCTTTCTTCTGATTTTTTTTCCTAGTCATGTTGAAAGTATTATGGGCTTGCAGCATCACTGTGGAGATGAAAGGTTATTTGACACTCCGATGCTCACTGAAGCTGGCTCCACGGCTACACAGCATTCGGGCTTCTTTCTGTCCTTTACTTTCCCTTGAAAAGGGAGAATACATAGGTATGTATTGGATTTGTTCATAGAAGTTTATTGTCTTTGAAAGCTGATTCCAATTTGTAAGTCTCTGCTTCCTTTTCTCCCCTCTCGAGATCCTAATGTTATAGTTTGTTTGTCTACCAAGCTGGAATTCGTTTTCTGGTGGAGAGATTTGTTTTGATGCAAATCCCTTGTTTTATTGACTTTGACCTTTCAATTTCTATTGTATTTACAATCAAGAAACTACTCAAAATAATGAGAGAAAAAAATGTGATTGGAGTTTGCCAAACGTATAACATTGGAGGAAGTAAGTCCTCCTAACACCTAAAGAACTTTCAGTTTCCTACATTCATCCTTTTTTTTTTTGGGAGAAAAAGAAAAGAAAAAGTTCTTAGTAACTTTGATCTATTACGCTCCATTCTTTGGGTCACCCTGGTAACATCTGTGTTCTCTGAAGCTTCATGGGTGCAAAACATGTTACCAGTCTCTGCTATTTATGAATTTCTTCCACAGCTGACTTAGTTATTGTGTTCTGCCAATTTGAAGTTGCTGGAAGTGAAGATGCAAATGTTTACTTCTATGATCTAACTCGGCCAAGGAATACATGTGTCAACAAACTTCAGGTATGAAAAAGATGGGCAAATTTGATCTCCAGAATTATATCATCTCGACGACCATGGAAAGAGAATTAATAAATCAGGGACGGATTTGGCTGCAGGGTCATGGCTATCCAGTAATAGGTATTGCTTGGAATCATGGAGAGAACTTGTTAGCTTCCTCCGATTTTGGTGGCACAGTCATCGTATGGAAGAGAGCAAAAACAGGTTAACATCAAAGCAGATCTGAGAAAAAAGCAGTTTACATGCAGTTGATCTGTTCGATTCTGGCATGGAATTTGTAAGGATTTGTAATTTTCTATACAAGTCACTAGTCATATCAGTGTAGCTGAGTTTATTAGGAGGCTTGAAGAGTGTAATATCATGCTTTTGCATACTTATTGCACCATTGTATTGTCATTTTTTTCACTGACTCTGTACAATTGTGTATTTGATTATCAGTGAATTAGAAGGAATTACATGATTTCCAGTCAAAAACGCCCTATCAAGACATGTTAGATGCCTTCCCTCTTCAAATATTCCAACCACGCAAATACCATTCACGTCTTATATGTTTGTGTAGTGGGAACACTGATGCCGAGTCCAAACAACTTGAAGGGTGACCACAACTAATTGAGGGTGCAGAGCACAATCAAGAAATAGAGCATGGAATGACCAAGAAAGCGCAAAAAAAAGAGAGTAAGTACGCAATCTCTACAGGTACCGGATTTAGTTCATATAGGGAAGATGTTAGCAGAAGAGCTACTTTACAGTAAACAGACTAAACTACTTTATTATAAACACCTGTCACACTAATAAGCAGCATGGAAGAACAGAAGAGAAACCTACAGTAAATAATTACACACAACCAAACACTTCCTTGACCTACTTAAAGGACAACAAGGTGCATGCCTATCAAACCAGTAGGCAATACAAAGTTCCAGTCAGTTTCCGATACATCAATCCACATGATTGTCGCTTCTGATGCAATTATAATTGCCTCGGTATTAGTTTGCATCCCGTTGGCCTATCACCTCCGTCGGCGCTTGGACTCAACCTGAAATACTCAAGTCAAATTTCAAAACCTGAGGCTTCAGTAGCATATCTAGATGACGACAACCACCTAAGAGCTGATTTTGTCAGAGTGATGGTTCTTACACTAAAAATCATTTGCTTACTCCTACAGAAAAAAGATTAGACAGCAAAAAGACGTTGAATAAAATCTACAGAGTTCCAGCAAAGAGCTTACATTGAGGGATAACAATCTCAAGATAAAATATAGAATTATTTTATCCTACGTTTGGTTAGGAATATTAGCTAGTTCCAAAATAATTTATGATGAAATGTCATCCCATATATACGGTGGGATAACTTATTCGATCTCAATCTCCATACCGAACAACCCATGCAGAAACGTCTTTTTGATAACAAAAATCAACAGATAATGCACATCTATTTTTGTTTTATTGAGAACATTTCAAAACTAAGGTGAATCCTGGTATCTCCACATCCCACAACCTCCATACTTGACTATTGTACTATCATTATTCAACATTCTTCCGTAGAATCTGAAGGCAACCTTACTGGATGTATTACTCCCTCTGTCCCATTTTATATAGCTTAGTTTTTTTTAAGCCAATCAGAAAAAAAGGGCATATTTTTACATTCAATAACTCAACTTTAAAATATCCATTTCATCCTTACCCATTGTTCGGATGGTGGTTTGTCATGATTTCACTATGTATAGCACTGTAAAGTATTGTACAGTACAATGTTTGAATAGACCGTACGGAGGAGAAATGAAAAGGATGCTTCGAATTAACATTACCAGGTTGTAAGAAAAAAAAAGAGATGCTAAAAACAGAGTACTACTTGCTTCCTTTAATAAAGCAGCCTTATTACTGAGACATAATTTTTTATCATCAAAAGATAGAGTTTGCCTTACCATCGTTAGTTGCCAGGGTGGTATGAGAAGATAAATTTCAGAAACGACGTATAAATCTCAGATGAATTTTTCCTCTTGCATTTCACCTTTGTATCCTTTATTCCAATATTCTCCTCCTATCAATTACCTTTTCTTTCATGTTTGATATTTCAAAAGCAGCTTTGAAGAACTCAGATCTCTTTCCAACACCCCCAACCCAGCCGGTGTAATGACATTTTCTATTTGCTTTTCTTTGACATTACTATTAAGTTGCAAAAGATGACAGGGTTACGCACCCAAGCTGCTACCTTCATCATATGTAACAAATGGTATGATAAAGCAGCAGCTTTACTAATCAAGTATACTCTAAAATGATCTTTTTTGTCATTGTTTTTCCTACCAGCATGTTTGGAATGAATATAACAAGCTACATCAGTGAATGGAGACCAAGGAAAATAGAAGATAAGAACCTTATATTATATCAATTTAGATCATAAAGATGGACCAAAAAGGTAACCAGGATGTTTGTGTTAACTAGCAATGGGTTCACCTTTATATCAGAATGTCTTGAAGTAGCATGAGAATTTAGCAATTTCTTCTGATCTTCAGATGAACAATTTTGGCAAAAGAAGTGGTCAAGTCTCTTGGCTTCCTCTGGTGTCATGTCTATACAAGTAGGGTGGAACCTGGATGAAAATTAAAATATACTGAGTTGCAGTCATCCAGATGTTAAAAGTAGATACTAGTAATGTACCAGTTTAGGAAAATGCTTTGTTGCCTATGAATCTTCACATACGAATAACTTTAAATCATGCAAATATGCTAAGACATGTTCTGCACTCAGACTAGCTGAAACAAAAATCATATTTTCACTTGAATCCAGTCAGGAAAAGTGATCAAGAATCTGCTGTATTTAGCTCTAAGGCTTCTCCCACACCTTGGCATCCTTTCCAAACAAGTTTTTTCAACGCAGGAAAGTACATACCTAACATAATTAAAGGCTTGACAATCTAAGATAAGCTAAAATAATGGCATCTTTCGGTCTTTGCATTCAAGACTCTTGTTTTATCTTTCAAGCAGCTATCCCTGATGGTTCCTCTTCTTCATTCATTCTTTGCCCAACCACATTTGCAGATGCAGAGATATTAAACTTCAACAAGCAGAGTACAAAACAGAACAGACCAATCTCCAAACATAATATGAATGCTGGTGTTCAAACCATAATGGAATAAATTGATTAGAAATATCAAAACACTCTGAAATAAATGTTTATGATGAGTCAGTTTCATTTCACAAGAATAAGTATATTCCATATACAGCCCTCGGGATGGATTGGAAGGCTTTTTTGAACCTTGGTATTGGGATCTGATAATTTGATCCTTTTGACCTTTTCTTATGTCTAAAAAAATCAAATTTTATGTCCTATGATAAACCAAGTGTGATAACATAGCCGTAAGACGCAAGTATAACCACTTATTCAACAACAACAACAACAACATACCCAGTGATATCCCACAAGTGGGGTCTGGGGAGGGTAGATTGTACGCAGACCTTACCTCTACCTCATAGAAGTATAACCACTTATTCAGTGAATTAGAATAATCAGTCTGAGTCTGAACTGATATCTTTTTTCTTACAAGTACCCTAAATCACCAATATTAATCCTCCATCAACAGAAGTACTTAGAGCAGACATTTGCACTGGACAGTAAGAGCATGTAACACTACAGTTAATATCATGATTCTTCTTATCTCAGAGGCTCAGAGTATGAAATTCCAATTCTGATAGCTCCACAATACATACACCTTACCTGTCACTCTTACCATTTTGAGATCTAAAAAAGTTTAGGACCATTAAAATCTCTATGCAACCTTCAAATCTTCGAGAATTCAAATTTTAAAATTGATGTTATATTTTCATTGTTTTATTATATTAAATTTTATTTAATAAGGGTAGCGTCCAAATCAAATTACTCGTATCTCTACTAATCCCTTGGTTATTTGCTATATTCCACTCACGCATGTACCAATAACCCTGTCACTAAGCGTTATGCAAATTGGAAAAATCACTACTTCAAATCATTGCCTAAATTATATTCACTACAAAGAATATTAAACTATGTAGACAAGGAAAAAAGATTTTTTAATGGAGGCATACACAAGCTGGAGTCTCCGGAGAGTTGATAAGGTCATCAAGATGATCCACTTGATGATTTCTGCAATAATTCTTTGGTGTTTGAGGAATAAAAGAAACCAAAGATATTTTGATGGAATCTCAACTACAAACTCTTTCCTCAAAGCTAAGTGTCCAATTGGTCTTTTTAGTTGGGTTAAGGTAAACCCTGTATTTCAGCACTGACCTTTTTTTGGAACTTTATTAGCTCTCTAGTCATAGACCAACACCTATTTAGGGACCTCCAAATGAATACATGCATTTTTGTTTTCAGCTCTTGTACTTTGCATTTACTTAATTCCTTGGGAAATACCTTACTCCATCAAGAAAAGCGAAAGGAAATTCCCCTTATCTAAGGTGGAATAAGCCCGCTAATATGTCCAATGTTCCTGCTGCAATATGATGAGATAAAGTGTACATTCACATTTTTTTTATATAGTGGAAATTCCAAAAAAAATAAAAAATTCATAAAGTGGAATCCTCCCCCCCCCCCTTTTTTTTTGATAAGAAAACAATTTTCATAATGATAGGAAATTTTCTGTATACAAGCAATATGCCAGAAAGTAGAGAATCGACAACCTAATGTGAACGAATGACATCCAATCTTCTATACACAATGGAACTTCAAAGGTGCACCAAAAAGATATAAAGAATGAGTGATCATAATATAAACTTCTCATCACAAGTTTATGTACCTAGGAATGATCCTACCTTAATATTCTACCATAGCGTCAATGATTACAAACAAAAATAGGCTATAGAATACTAACTTTTAACTAGATTCAACATATTATGAGAGAGTTTGTCTTATTAAACTTCATCTCCACTTTGGATATAATTGTTAGGCACAAACAACTTACCAATGTCCAAAATTTTTAAATCAAACCCTTCAATTTAACATGATTAAGTAAAAATTTGAGGAGATAATGTGTTAATTAACTATGGTTAAGTGATAAAATGCACATGCCATACATTTATTTGGTTGTTGTAAACTCTGTGTGTAGGTAAACTCTTTCCATAATTTGACTTCCTGAACAAAACATATTCCAAATCTGAATAGCCATATAGATATGCATAACACATCAGCATACATAATTAAAGAAATGCCAGAAAAGTTAAAGGCAGTACAGAGATCTAACGACCATGTAATAGGGAACTTACTAACTTTTTTCATCAGTATAATAAGGCACTTACTACTATCACCTCAAAGGAAACCTTTTTTTCAGTTAGACAAATTGGAAAGCAAAGAGAAATAAGAGTTTAAAAGTAGTACATAATTGCATTGCATCATACACCTAAAAATGTAGAGTAAATCCACTATGTGGGAAAACTTGATCCCAGCATTCGAACAGAAGGCATACACCATGTTAAAATGAATCATGATCCTTCGTCACAGGAAATGTGTGAGTAAGTCCAGGTACTCATCAACATTTGAGTTCCAAATCCTGGTGAACTAATGGCCAACTTTTCTTTCGAAATTAGCTCTTGCACTATATCGTGACTTATGGAAAAAAGAAAATAGTACACATAGAGCGTGCAATAAAACATAGGAATAGGCTTTGAGACTGAACACTAATGCATGACCTATACTATTTAGCAGTTATTATTACCACACCATTTGCCTCTCACAGGAAATGTTAAAGCTTGAGAAGATTTTTCACATAGTGGAACTGAGAACTAAAGAATAACCAGATCATAATATATTACCTGCCATGACAAAACTGTGAAGAATCAGACTTACCAGTCACTGCAGCCCTCACATTGAACCATGAGATCATCAGGATTGTATGGCATTTCACATTTGCAGTACCTGATGAATTAGGACCAAAAAGAATACTTAATGGCAAGCCAAGGTTAATAACCTATTCAATAAAGAAGCAAAACTTCCAAAAGAATTGCTTCCTTATAAACATCAAGTAGTTAGTATTGTAGCTTCATATTGTCAGGTTCTGAAGCACGGAATTTTATATGGATGTCTTTAACTGAAAACTTTTTATTCAGAAAAATAAACTACTTCTCCTCAACAAGATATTAATTAATGATAATACGAAAATCTGAAGTCAAGTTACCATTTTTTAATGTAGTACTCCCTCTATTCTTTTTTAGCTGTGATGTTGTACTTTCCAAAGTCAGTTTAACTAGTTTTCAAAGTAAAATCAGATTACAATAATTTGATATTTTTAAATAAAATTTTAGTTATTCAAAACTATACCAAAAGTAGTATAAAATATGATTTTTTTTATATAAAAGACGAAAATATAAGATGATAGTCAAAGTTCATATTGATTCTCAAAAGGAAAACTACCATAACTACAAAGAAAGGGAGGGATTACTAATTAAAGAGAGATTGTAAGGAAAAAGGCCACAATTTTCATCAAATTTTGTACATACACGGCCACTCTGTCAGGATTAAACGCTCCGGTAGAAGAATTGTAGTCGAATCGGCAAAAGAAATCTTCATTACCAACGGCATCGAGTTTGGTGTAGCTCTTGAACGTGTGGACCGTACACTTGCCTTCAATTGTGTCGGCGCTTTGTATATCGCGGTGATCGGACATAAACAGTTCCTTTGAGCCGTGAAACTGACGTCGGCCTCCGATCGACTCCTCCGGTCGGTAGTACCACCGGACGTGAACCCTGACGTTGCCGCCTCTGTTGTCTGACTCAATCTTCTCAATTCGAGCAACGTACGACGGCTTTGACGACTCCGCCGGTCGCATCAACACGCAGTCTCCAGCTGAAGAACGTTTCCAGGTTGTGCAAGTTAGATTTTCCGGCGAAAAGTTTTTGCAGGAAAATTGAGAGAAGTTTTCATGGAAGAGAACTTACCTCGAACGGTCTTGTTTATGGATTTAACAGTGTAAGAATCTAGGGTTCGACGATTGGTACGAGTTTTAGCCATGGACTGAAGGAGAAGTGTAAAACACTACAAAGGACATGCGCCTGAAAGTGTGAACTGTGCAGAGAGAGATAGGAGAGAGATAGGAGAGAGATATATGAACCAGCCAAAACCAGCGTGTGTCATCAGGGCTTTTTTTTTTCTTTTTAGATTTTTTTATTATCTAGTTTCAGGAGAAAGACTATTTTCCACTTTTTTAAAAAATAAAATAAAATCCTTTGATTTTATGATTTTTTTATTTAAAAAAAATAAAAAATAATTATTTTCAAAATATGTGTTATCTTAAAAATTAGAGAAAAAAGAATTAATAGTACGTTTTTTCAATTATAATCTTACATTATATTTTCAATACATATATTAAATATAGATAATTTAGTAAACTCTGGATTGAATTTGTTGATATTTTAATGAAGTAATTTTTGTCTAGTGAGCTTGTTTTGGGGCATTGAGACATTTTTGCCAGTTTAAATCCCTCACAGGCTACCCGTGCACTCTCTGCATATTTCCCATGATCGAAGTTCACTAATGAACTCTATCAGTTACCAGCAACTGGAGCACAAACTCTCACCTTTTGGACGCAAATTGATCTCCTCCATTGCCTTCCCTGGTACCAGTACCACACCTTATTTCTCAGACCAGCACCCTGTTCAGTTCCTCGCCAAATCAAGAAATAATATTCACTCAAAACCAGAAATTTTGCATGCCCATATCATAAAGACCCAGAATGTTGAATGCAATACACATGCTGCAAATTCTTTGCTGTATAGTTATGGTGAATATTCAAGAATGGACAATGCAGCCAAGGTGCTTGAAGAAATGCCTAACCCAAATTCTGTTTCCTGGAATCTGATGATTTCTAATTCTAATAAGGCATTATTGTATCAAGATTCTTGGAGGATATTTTGTAGGATGCACATGTTGGGGTTTGAGATGAATATGTTTACATATGGTGGTGTTCTTTCTGCCTGTGGTGCTTTGACATCTACATCGTGGGGTGAGCTGGTTTATGGGCTTGTGATGAAAAATGGTTGTTTCTCTGATGGATATATAAGATGTGGGATGATAGAATTGTTTTCAAAAAGTTGTAGGTTTCATGATGCTTTAAGGGTGTTTTATGATTATTTGTGTGATGAAGTGGTTTGCTGGAATGCTATTATATCAGGGGCAGTAAAGAATAGGGAGTATTGGGTTGCTTTGGATATATTTAGCCGAATGTGGGGTGAATTCTTAAAGCCTAATGAATTTACTATTCCAAGTGTACTGAGTGCTTGTGTTTCGCTGTTGGAACTTCAATTTGGCAAACTGGTTCATGGAGCGGCTATAAAATGTGGGCTGGTAACTGATGTTTTCGTGGGGACTTCCATTGTTGATATGTATGCAAAATGTGGGTTTATGAAGGAAGCATTTGGGGAACTCATGCAGATGCCAGTCAGCAATGTTGTTTCTTGGACTGCCATGCTAAATGGTTTCGTTCAGAATGGTGATCCTATTTCTGCTTTTCAAATATTTGGAGAAATGAGGAATAAAGGGGTAGAGATAAACAACTACACTGTCACTTGTGTGCTTACTGCCTGCGCTAATCCTACTATGGTAAAAGAAGCAATCCAAATCCATTCTTGGATCTATAAGACTGGATTTTATCAGGATTCAGTTGTGCATACGTCTTTGATCAATACGTACTCAAAGATAGGGGATGTTGCCTCATCTGAACTAGTCTTTGCAGAGGCTGAAAATCTGAAGCACCTAAGTTTGTGGTCTAATATGATATCTGTTTTTGCCCAGAGTAATGATTCTGACAAGTCAATTAATCTATTTCGGAGAATATTTCAAGAGGACTTGAAACCTGATAAGTTCTGTTGTTCTAGTGTCTTGGGAGTTGTAGACTGTCTTGACTTGGGTAGACAGATACATAGCTACACTCTTAAATCGGGTTTAATCTCTAATGTTAATGTGAGCAGCTCTCTGTTCACGATGTATTCAAAATGTGGTAGTATAGAGGAATCATATATTATATTTGAGTTGATTGAGGATAAGGATAATGTCGCATGGGCCTCGATGATTGCTGGTCTTGTAGAACATGGTTTTTCATATAGAGCCATTGAACTATTCAGAGAGATGCCCGTGGAGGAAATCATTCCTGATGAAATGACATTAACTGCTATCCTTAACGCATGTAGTTCTCTTCAAACCTTGAAGTCTGGCAAAGAAATTCATGGCTTCATTCTTCGACACAGTGTTAATGAGCTTTGCATTGCCAATGGTGCCATTGTGAATATGTATACAAAGTGTGATGATCTAGTTTCGGCAAAAAGTTTCTTTGATAGGATAGCCCTTAAAGATAAGTTTTCATGTTCTTCCATGATAACTGGGTTTGCTCAAAGGGGTTATGTTGAAGACACACTTCAGCTGTTCAAGCAAATGCTGATGAATGATTTAGATAGCAGTTCCTTTACAATTTCTTCTGTTCTTGGTGTTATTGCTCTTTCTAACAGATATCGCATTGGCATCCAAGTGCATGCACATTGTATAAAAATGGGATCACAATCAGAAGCGGTAACAGGAAGTTCACTGGTTATGATGTATTCAAAATTTGGAAGCATTGATGATTGCTGCAAAGCATTTGAAGAAATTTTGGCACCTGATTTGGTTAGCTGGACTGCTATGATTGTAAGCTATGCTCAAAATGGTAAAGGGGGTGATGCTTTGCAAGTTTATGAGTTAATGAGGAATTCAGGAATCAAGCCTGATTCAGTGACTTTTGTTGGTGTTCTTTCTGCTTGTAGCCGTGCTGGTTTGGTTGAAGAAGGGTATTTCTTTCTAAATTCAATGATGAAAGACTATGGCATTGAGCCTGGTTATCGTCATTATGCCTGTATGGTAGATCTTCTCAGTCGCTCTGGTAGATTAACTGAGGCTGAGAGGTTCATTAGCGAGATGCCTATAAAACCCGATGCTTTAATCTGGGGATCACTACTTGCTGCTTGTAAGTTACATGATGAAGTTGAGCTAGGAAAGCTGGCTGCAAAAAGGATCATAGAGTTGGAGCCAAGCGAAGTTGGTGCATATGTCTCATTGTCAAATATCTGGGCTAGTGTGGGCCAATGGGATGAAGTCTTGAAAACAAGAGGTTCAATGCGTGGAACTGGGATATCAAAGGAGCCTGGATGGAGTTCTTTGTGAAATACTACATTTCCAGTACAATAAATCTTTGCACCTTGCTCTTTACTGGTTGTTGTATGAATGTTCTTCAAGGTGGGCAACTTTCAAAGTAGCTGGGAGAGATCAAGGAACTGATGCAATCTGAACTAGACAATTTACTTTGCTGAATTCAGACGTCACTCATTATGCTCTCGGGGGGATGGTTTCAACCACGAAGAAGATTATCATATGTTTTCTAAAGATATATGTAGTCATTTTCGTGTATACACACATTAAAATGCCATCAAGGAAAGGCCTTGGCAGATCTATCAACAATCAACTAAGCACGTCTACACTGATTTCCTGGTTTAACTTTAGTATAGGATTCTTCTGTTATCCCATGAACTGGTTCTATTGGATGAGATATCTACTTTATTAAATAAGAGAAAAAAAAATGCACTTCCCTACAAGGGATTGAAGAGAAAGTTTGGATTGTTTTGTATTCTTGTTTCCAGGTACCTTGATGCGTAGAAGATAGAAGAAAAAAAAAATCTAAAGCAACTGAAACTGAAAATTCGATCAGAGACTTTTTTCCAACAATAACTTGTAATATATACACTGGTGAAGAGACAAGCAGTGGCACTGAAACCATATTTTGAACAAAGATGATTTTGCAAAGCAAATAAGCTAATTATTGCCCAAAAACTAGCATAAGAGTTTTTCATAGAACTCATTCATTTTATGAGACCAAACTTTACTTTCCAATCAGTGGTACCTAAATATTACTATCATATCTATACATATGTGATTGACCTTTTGACAAGAGAAATCTTTGATGCATCCCCACCTATCTCCTCAAAAACTACCAGCAAGTTCCCAGTTGGCTTCAACCAAGATCGAGGAACATGGTACCTAAAAGAAACCAATAGGTTTTTTGAGTTAGCAGCCATTTTTAATCTTCTCATTTATCAAGGGTTAAAAAAATACAGTTGTTATCTGCATACCATCTTTGAGTTGGCTGGCCGCAACCAGATTGGCACTTTTCTTGTCGGTATGTAGCTGCATAGGTGCAAGGGCCGCAATTACCAGTGGCATAAGCGGTCCAGTATCTTCCGATGCTCTGCCCATTGATCCATACTTGACCTTTTCCCATACTACCCATGTCCAGTGCTAATGGATCACTTCCTCTTGGTGCATTGAAATATACCTGAAAATTTCATGAAGAATCTCAGTACTCATGCTCAAGATCAAGATTCTACCTTTTCAATCATTTCTCATTATTACAGCTCTATACGACAATGCGAAGATCGAACACCAATAATCTCAATATCTGGAATGTGTTATTAATTCTGATGTTTCAAAAGTCACACCAAATAGTATACAAGTGATTTCCATCAATGAGTACATTCTCTTGTAACTAATCAATTATCTGTAAAGCAGTTCAATTTGGAAATTCTTTCGTTGTGCCCTCTGTATAGACAGAAGCAAACATATATACCTTGTACCACGTAAGAGGTTGTCGCTGCCTTGCTATCAAAGAGCCTCCCACCCATTCAGCAGCAGAAATTGCATTTGAAGCCAAGTTCATGGTCTCACCTCTCAACCCCACCTGCCCAAAAATATTCAAAGTTGTGGTAAGACCTCGAAGATTCCAAAGCATGAATAAGAAAAAATTAGGATATGCACCTGATATGACCATTTCTGCCATGATAAGTCCCTTTGACCCTTATCTAGCCCATGAAGAACGACTGGTCCAAGAACTCCTGTGCTCCATGTCTCATAACGTGCTCCGTTGTTCTTCAAATACAACAAACCAAACTCGAAGGTGAAAATATTTTCGCAAGCAAGAAAGTGATGAGGGATTTGGTGAGATCCACAAATGCAGAAATATCTCCCCACCACCCATGCCCCAACTCAAGTTGTTGCTACTAATGTTTATTCCAAAATAAAAATCTGTCATTTGTTCCCGGCATGTCCTTTACTGAGAATCTTTGATTACTTGAATGTGAATTGTAAAAGAGACTAACCGGCAATCCAACAGCTACGCTGAGTAGGGAAATTCTGTTTATTCCAGCATGCAGGTTAACACCTCCTGTAAATGTAACTCTTCGGTTTTCTCGGTTTCCATAAACTGAACCTGTAATTGGACCCTGGATTTCTTAGAAAGAATCCAACAACTAATGTTTCTCAACACTAAAACATTACCATGAGTCAACTAAAGGAGAGCATTTGCACCTGAAAGCCGTCCATTAATGTACACATGTAAGGCATGGCCTGCTGACTGCACAGTAAGAGTCAGATGTTGCCCTCGATGTAGAAATGATTCAGCAGAATTTATCTCAACACTGAAAAGTTCAATGACATGGTCAAACAAATATACACATTTGGTAACAGGCATATAAAAGGTTTTCGCATGTACCTAGTGGTGTACCAAAGGTAGTCACTCGCATCCCTGGTAACATTTAATTGCTCCAAGAGACCAACAGTAGTGAGCTTTGAATCCGCATCAATGGTGGATACATCTTCACTAAATGTTTCCCAAGTGCGCAGTTGTATGTTTGTGGGCAGCATTTGTGCAGTGGATGTCTTAACTCCAACCTGATTTGAAGAGAAAAAGATTTCATCACAAACATTTTCGCGTAAATAGACTGCAAGTTGGCAACTGAGCACCTCCTATATATCTTAGCTTCAATTCTCATCTTTGTAGATCATGTTAATGGGAATAAAAAGCCAAGAGTTGTTTAGTAGACACAATATTGTCAACTTATTATGAAATATTATTTGCTTAGGAAATATGGAGTGAATGGCATATTAAGAATGATTACAACCTAACATTAGCTACAGGGAAAACACTTATTAAGGAATAGCTCTTCAGCAACAATGAATAAAAGAAGAGGATATACAACAGGAGAAAGTAACTGTCGTAACATGTACATACCCTGGCAGTATTAAATACAACATTTTCACAGTCTGGAAGAATGCTTATTGACCAAGGTGGCAGGTCATAATGTTTGTGCTTAAATGTCACCCTTGCAGTGGAACTCAAATGGTAATTTGCAAGAAAAGCAGCACAATGTCCAGAGCCAGAAGAAAATACATGTGCCTGCAAAATGGAGAAGATTTCAGAATTTGAAAAGGCATAGGTGAATCAGATATGTAAAAGAATGTGTCTATGTAATACAAAGAAAGAACAAAGAGTTTTTGATTTTTTTAGTCATTAGAAATTTAAACATTAATTTGCACGCTCAACCTCGTTGTAGGGCCAAATGCAAGTATGTTATAGCGGGTGAGCCTGCACCCAGTACTACTTAAGAAACCAATATTTGTTTTTAATTTGCACCCATTTCCTTAACGCATAGTGGTGGGTATTGTTGTACTACACATCTGCTGGCATCCATTTCTACTCTAGAAACACCCCTATCCCCAAAAATCTAACGAAAAGAGTCAACAGAAAGGGAAACAGAAAAGATAAGAAATGCACCTGTTCATAGTTCCCTAAGGCAGTAATGGTAGGATCAGCAGAAATCAGTGCTGGTTCACATAACTTGACAGCCTTATGAAGCTCCTTCAAATGGTCATACTTTGGCTGCCTAATCAAGCCTATAAAATAAGCATGGGGAACTAGTTAGTACATACAAGGAAAGTTGAACCACATGTGAAATGGTGCATCTAAATGGTACTAGGTCAGTTTCTGACCATATTCATCAATAGGAGCATCATAGTCATAGCTGGTAGTGATAAAAGGCCCTCCAGCTGTTCTTCCAAAGTTGGTTCCCCCATGATACTGTTCAAAGAGGAAAGGAGAACATTGGTTAAGGTAAAAAAGTATCATCACAAGTTGCAACTATGATTGATTCTGCAGCCGTAAATCTCTTGATTTTTTTAAGTAAAAAATCTCTTGATGTCATTTGCTAACATTCACTTGGGAAGAATTTAATCTGTATTGTATGAAAGAATGAAAAGTACACAAAAGCCACTGGATTTAAAGTCCAGAGTTGGTGATGGATCTAGATGAAAACTGTTAAATATAGAAGATTATTTTCTGAAGCAAGTGTAATTTTGCAATGCTTTATTGTTTTGAGATTCAAACAATCTTTCCCAAAAAATTTCATGCATTAAATTAATAGATATTGCACTTTTCAGCAACGGGCATATCATTAATCGATATAGAACTTCAGAGAACTAGTTATTAGTTTAATTTCATGATTAAGGAGCTATAGTAATGAGAAATCTACCCACCATATAATAGTTCACCAAAGAGCCACCTTTTTGAATGAACCGAGCAACTGCAAAGGCCAAATCTTCAACTGGTCGATGATGAACTGGACCTCCAAAATCATCAAACCTTTTCACATGAAGAAACTTGAGTAAAATCATCCCAACATGGAAATGAATTAATCACACTGCAAAGGCCAAAGTATATTGTTTTTACCAGCCGCTCCATGCCTCTGTCCATATCGTTGGCTTGTTAGGTTTATTAGGTGAAAAATAATCACAATAAAAACCATTGCAGGTGTTTATCTGTCACGAAAATGAAGATTTTGAGCATAGTATAACATTAGGTAATCCCAAGTACTCAAAATCAGCTTTCCTGTATAATTGACTTTCTATAAGAATATTTTCCAATCTGGTAATTATGCGGGCAATCAAAACAACAAGTTGAAATAAGGAACCAAAAGAATTGAATGCTGCACTCAGTTTACTTGATAAAGGAACCCAAGCCAATCTTGTGTAGTGTGAAAAAAATCTTACCACTGGATCAGGGGCATCATCCTCCTTGCACATGATCCACGGGACCCCAGTACCCATTTCAACAGCCATTTTAGCCGCCCAAGTCATGTACTCATGACCAGGGGCACCATATTTTTTAATTTCTAACCCATACTCGTTCTCAATCTGCATCAACACTTCTAAACATAAGTATCTATGATGCTTCATCATTGCAAAGCACCATACTGCACATGGGATGAAATGACAAAAACAGATGATCCAGTCATCGAGTTTCCTCACATATCATTAAATTGCTTAAAGTACACACCAGATGCCACAATAAGTGGCTTTCATCACTTGTCATGAGTGAACTAGTAGAAAATCATACCTGAGACAGAATGATGGGACCGCCTTGGGTCTGAAATAGCTTCTCATTCTTCATCATTTGGACAATTTTTGTGGTGAATCTTTGCATTTCCCTCTGCAAGACAGAAATAACAGCCCACAGTGATTTAGCTTCCCAGATAAACAACAGCAACATAACAAGTATAATTTCCCACAAGTGGGTTTTGGGGAGGAAGGCGTGCAAGCAGCCTTACCCCACCTTACATTGTGAAGGTAGAGAGGCAAAATGTTACTATAATACTTTTTCTTTAACCAAAATTCTACCACACATTAGGATGTTCCACGCATACTAACTTTCCACCCGAAACAACAACAGCATCATATCTAGTGTCCCACAAGTGAGGTCTAGCGAGGGTAGAGTGACCACAAACCTTAACCCTGCCTTGTCACAGACCCTCCGCTCAAAGAAAGAAAATACACGACATTTATGAACATATAAGCAGTAAACTGTTCCACTTGAACATTTGCCATAAATGCAATCCCCTTCTTAAGAGCGTGCCCATGTGTATGTGAGAGAGACAAACAGACAGACCTTGAAAGGTTCATTATCAGTTCTAAAGCTGATACCAGGAACATACTTCAACCATACAGGAAAACCACTGAAATAGAAAGAAAAAAATATATATTATGCAGAGTATTTGGCATCAGAAAGTAAATACAATCATAAATCAAAGCTAATATAGTAAATTTGATAACAAAAATCAAACTCACCCAAAATTCCACTCTCCACAAATATAAGGCCCAATTCGAAGATGCATATAAAGCCCTGCCTTCTGAACCAGCTTTATGAATCGAACTAAATCATTACGTCCTTCAAAGTTGTACTATAAACCCACAAAAATTAAACATTAATATAGCATTTTCACCAATGCTTCTCAGAAGAAGAAAGAACTACTACTACTAAAAAAAACATTTGACAGAAAAATATTCACAATGAACAATTTAAACAGGAAGAAAGAGTAAAGTACATTGCCAGGTGAAGGTTCATGAAGATTCCAAAACACATAGGTTTCTATAACATCCAATCCTCCATCTTTTGCCTTCTGTATAATCCCCTCCCACATCTGCATTTTGTCCATTGTTAAACCCAAACGAAAAAAAAAATGAAAAAAACAGCAAAAAAAAGAAAAAATGCCATACATCAGGGGTGCTTCTGGGGTAATGAATAGAACCAGAAAAAAGAATTTTTCTTTGGCCATTGATAATGAGAGACTTCCTATCATAAGTAACACTGCAATAACCAATCTTGGAACAAAAAATCAACACAAAAGATAGCAAGAACCATTTGGTACTCATTTTCTTTTACTTTAAAGGAAGTAGGAAAAGAATATGCAAAATGCTTATCTCACAACAATGGTGGAGAAAGCAAAGTGGGAAATGATAAAAATGTGAATAAAGAAAGAGAGAGAAAGAGCCTGCAGAAGTGCAAGTAAATAAGGACACTGACAAGAATTCACAAAAGGCTAGGAATGTCTGTGACAGATAATCACACACTGAGAAAGGAAAAAAGTAACAGTATTTTGGATTTTGTTACTCTACATTTAACAATACTCAATGGGTCAAAAATGTCAAATGAATTTAAGAGTATTTTTTGCATTTTGCAGCAAATGCCGCTCCCAAGTCTCAATCTTTATAGATACAGACACCGTCGACCTCTCGCTTTTGGTTCTTCCAGAAATTATGTCCTTTCTCTCTCACACAAAATTATGTGACTAACCTAAAAATTAATAATTCGTAAATTTTTAAATTAAACGATTCAGTAGTTTAACATACACAATGCTGGCTTCAAAAAAGTCATTTCGCCGTTTGTGAAGGAAAAAAAAATGACATGATCAGATAGAAAAATTTGCATGTCAAATATAAGTATGAGTCAAGGTTGTAATATATGTAAGAGAAACCGGGGGTCAACATTAATATTCTCTCCCATAATATTTGTCCATTAATTTTATATATTTTTTAAAAAGTTATAAGTATAAATAATAACAATCCGTGGAATTTTACAAGTGGGGCTTAAAGAGGGTAGAATGGACGCAGACCTTACCTCTACCTCTACACACTACCTCGTACTGGTAGAGAGGCTGTTTTTTGAAAAAAGAAAAGTTATAAATAGAAGAATAATTTAATCGTATCATCATTTAAATATAATAAATACATATCTTAAAAAATATCATAGAAAAATAACTATAATTAATGATAAGGATAAATTAAAAATTAAGTATAAAACTTTCTTTTAATTTTATAAATTAGACAAGTATTATTGAACATTTATTTTTAATATAGTAGACAACTACTTTAGACATTGGATGTATTAGTTACCAGTATTTTTGTAGTATCTTAGTGTCTAAATTTTATTCCAATCTTCAAATATCTCTTTTCTTTTTTCTATTTATCTTGCTGTTTAGTTATTTCAATCAAGATGTACTCTTTTTTTAAAAATTTAAGATCTATTGTAAACAATTCTTTTATCATATAAAAATAAAGATAAGATTTTCCTATACTTCATCCTTTTTAAATTTTACTTATGGTATTAGTTAATAAACTACAATCCCTTAATAGTATTGTATATTTGTTAAAAATTAACAGAGAGCTTCACGATGAAGTTCCTTTGTTGCAAATTATTTGAAATTTAAAATTATTGATCTGATTAATTTAAATTTTCTTGCACTAGCCTATAAAAAAGGTAAAACTCCTTGTCAAAAATATAAAGGTGCTCTATATACTATGATAATTAAGCCAAGAAAGGGAACTCGGTGCTATTCTATATCACTTTTTATGACGAGTAAATTCATAATTTAAACTTAATAAATTTAAAACTATTTCAAATTCATTGATTTTGAGAGTAAAAAAAAAAAGCAAACTCAATACACTAAAGTTTCTGTTATGCGCAGAGTTCGAGAAAGATCTGTAAGCAACTTTAAAACTTAATATGTACAGTACGTAATTCTTTAAAAGTACTGTAAGTTCAATTGAATCTACTCCTAACAATCTATATGTGGAGTTATATTCCTTAATCCTTCTTTTCTTGCCTTCTCAACATCCAAAAATAAATTATAAAATGTGAAAGGAAAAAAGTTCCAATTCCAAATTAATAGTACTGCTACTTTAGTATATCCATTCATGAAAATTGTAACACTATTTGCTTTAATAATACCTTTTGGAAAAGGCTTCGTGTCAGTTACATTTTCACTTGTAACAATATAATTTTCTTTCTTTTTTCAACAATAAAGACGGAGTTGAAATTATTGCATTTACTCTTTTGGTCCACCAGAAATTAAATAAAGGACATCTATATCTAGTCATCTAATTTATGATGGCAACATCAACAGAATTAGAAGTGAGAGATTATAAAAGACGCAACATATGTAAATGTACTTTTCTCTGTACATATTTAATTTATTCTAACAGAGAAGAAACTTTTGACCTCATTCAAATTTATTGAGAATTTTGGTAATGTTTCCTGATGAGGGCATTTCTGGTATCGAGAATTTTGACTAGGGATGAGCATGGTCTGGGTGGGTGGTTTTTCTATCAAATCCAGGAACCACCCGCTATATATCGGTTTTGAAAAATTTGGACCACGGACCACCCATTATTTTCGTTAATCCACCCAAGGACCGTA
>JAABOM020000001.1:38008382-38021534 GCA_011800125.2 Solanum clarkiae | reverse complement strand
TTTTTTTTTAGATAAGGCTGACTTGTTCTGGTGGGGTTGAGCAAGTGCCATCACGCTCGATTTTCGGGTCGTGACACCAATAAAGGTTTAGTTGACAATTTTAAAATCGATTGGAGGAGGTTCGATAATATGTTAATGGGCTAAAAAAATACTTTTGAATTCAATAGAAGGACAAAGAGAAACCTTTTTAAGGGGAAAAAGGGATAGGAAGCTCTAAAAGTATGATCAAACAACAATTACAAGTCATTGTGGGAAAAGAACCCAAAAAACCTAAACTATTGGTAACAGTCTCTACAAGTAACCACTGATCACACGTTAGGTACCCAGCAACCAAAGGATATTTACATTCATTCAACTTCAATCCTCAATGAACTTAGATTGCTTCCTACATAGAGAGGAGACATTTTGGAAACCAGGACTTCACGTCACCAAGTAAAGGAAGACTTGCACAAATGGATCTTATATTCAACAAATTGAAAATACACCCGATTTAAGACATGAAGATTTTGATGCGGCATACGAAATGAAATTAGCAGTCCAAACACATTTGACTAACAAAGCCAGAGCAACTAAGATATATTAAGAAGTGATCATCCATCTTGCAGCAGGAGCAGAAGCATCTTAGTTATAAGTTATAGCCAAAGAATGCAACAACCTACTAAGGCATAATTAGCATTTTAGTTTCAGCTTTTACTAGACAGGTCTGACCCATTGCACTCCATGCAAAATTGCCTTTTCTTTTTTTTCCCTCCGCTTGTGCAAACTCTAATCCACACACCACTTGAAACAGACCTTGACCTTGGAGCAAGGAGAAAGAATGAAAAAATTATGGCTCGAAGGATTTTCTAAAAGCTAAACGCACCACATACAGATATCCACCATAATGTTTTCTCTCAGGTCTGCTCACTATAATAGTCTTATCAAATTGGTGATTTCTCAAGTACAGTTGATAAAAATAATAAGACAAATATAGCTACAGAATTATAAACAGTTAACCTGAGACACCTACCTGACTTGGTTCAATGGTGTAGTAACTCCAGAGTTTGATAAAGTAAATTTTATCACAATTGGTGACAAATACATCCGAATATATAAAGTACACTAAAAAATGGATGCCACATTAGTACTACATTTCCATGACTAAGATAAATTTGCTTGATATGATTAGATGAAGCAAATGATAAAATATCTAGCAAATTATAATAGGATATTCTCTGACAAAAAGAAAGACACCTACCATCTTCTGCAGTTGCTGAAGATTGACCACAAGATGCATAAACCTTTTTGGAAACAGCCCAATCAACAGCAATAGTTCGTTTACTCATTGTTTTCCCATTAAATGTCTTAATAGCCTAAAAAGAGAAATAGAGAAAACAAAACTAGGAGTTAGAATAGACAAGAGTCCAAAGGGACAACCCAAAAGAACTTCACAGTGGTGCAAGCTCATACAATTCATCGTAAGCACAAATTGGAAGCACTAGCTTTGTGATTTTTATCATTTACATATATTCCTTATGAAAGAGAAATTCTGATCATACTTATTCAAAGATGTAAACTGCAGCAAAAAGTATTGACTTTTCAATATAACAAGGAAAATGTTCAATAAGCCTTAGGGCATGTAATGGTTATGTTTGAGATCATGTACTAACTAGTGCTGCAAAAAATTATATGATATCATCAAAAGCACCCATGCGTAAAGAGTAAACAAAGGGAGCAGCGAAATTTAGTTTTGGTATTCCAAATCTTACAGTGAGAGAATTGAACTCTCTCCTGTCTCCTTCCTCTCTTCACTGAAGCCATGAGCAGTTTATTGACAATTCTACCTCACCCTTATTTTCCAACAAGTTCAAAGTCCATTTACCCCAACTGTCCACCTAAAGAACTAGCCAGAAGACCAAGATTACCTAATACATAAATCACTTTGGTCTATTGAATTGAAAAGAGTTCACAGATTTCTAACATAGCTCCAATTAGCCAAAGGCAGGCTTCTTTAGACCACACCTTTTTTGATAACCAAGAAAACTCCAAAATGGCTATCCGATGCACCATCCAAAACCATGTGTATCATGCCCCCAACCCCCTCATTATTCTCCAACAGGTTCAAAGTCCATCTCATATTTCCCCAATGGTCCAATTTAAAGAACTTGCCAGAAGACTAAGATTACATAAATACATAGATCACTTTGGTTTGTGGAACTGAAAAAGTTAACAAATGGCTATCTTCACAGTTCACTTTCTCTCAGACTTTAACCGCTTCTCAATTTCAAAGAAGAAGAAAGCCTTTGAATCAATCAACTTAAAGCCTTATTAATAAAGTTACTTGATATGAATGTGAGTTCATACATTCTCGGCGTCCTGCTTTGTTGTAAATTTGACAAATGCAAATCCCTTTGATAACCTGCAAATTGCTAACAAAGGTTACTAGTGGCAATTAACAATAACAAACTTTAAATTGTAAAGGATAGTCCCTTACCCTGTGTCAAAATTCTTAGGGATAAACACATCCCACACGAAGCCAACTTTTGAAAACATATCTTTTATCTCATTCACTTTGGCCTATGTTTGATTGTCAAGCTCAAAAGTCAGAGTTCATGAGCACACATGAATACAATGGAAAATGGTACACTGAAACTGGATTAGCATATGGCATAGAACTGATAAAGTAAAGAGCAAAAGGAAAGACCTTAAAAGGAAGATTTCTCACTATAAGTTTCCACTTTTGAGTCTTTGAGCCCTGGGAAGAAATGTATTAGTTAGAACGTGCAAGTAGATCAGCCAAATATAACACCTTACAAAATTAGGCAGTTTGAAGAAAATGTCCAATAAAATGAATCAAGACCTCTTTCAAAACAAAAATGCCACACAAGCCATATATACAGGTTACAGATGTGGGCAGTGGCATAAGCAATATCTTTCTTAAGAGGCGTCGACGTTCAAAGAAATGAACAATGTGACAACTCACTATATCAAATCACATTAACTCACTTCAATGCCGAAAGCAAAATTCTTGAAGATATGCTCATTTTCGCAACACCGCTTCGAACGATATTTTCAAATTGTTAATTTTTCCCTCACAACTCGGATCAGATTTGTGGGGTAATAAGTCAACTCCTTTACTTTGGCAATATAGATCCAATTCATTGGTCATTTTTTTCAAGTTTGCTGGACTTTGAGATGTTGAACTTAGTTTTGAAAGCTTGTAAGACGTTTTAAAGATGTCTCTTCATTGAAATTGAAGTTGAACTACAAATCAAAATATCAATCAGACAACTCTAAACAAAATTACAGAATTCAGCCCCAAAATAAAAACACTGAATGCCTTTACAAAATTCTAACAGGACAAAATAAACAATATACCCAGTAAAATCCCACAAAGTAGAGTTTGGGGAGGGTAGAGCTTACACAGACTTTACCACTATCTCATGGAGATAGAGAGGATGTTTCCGAATGACCCTTGGCTCAAAAGTATCCGCCTCAAGTAAAAAAAGAAAAACCATAGATTGAAATTCTAACCAGAAAGAAGAAAAAAGGGGGAAAAAAACAAGTAGGCAGACAAACATAAAATGGGAACGACCTCAATCCCCAAAAAAATCTAAATGTAGAGAAATATGATAGTTTTTTGAGAGCTATGATTTTATTTGCTAAAATAACTTCGCTCTAGAAGCATTCAAATATTAGTAGTGACTAAACTGTTTTTATTCACTCAGCATATTGGTTATTGGGTTTTAGTTTTTTCTTTTTTATTTTCAGGGGACAGGTTAGTGGCAAGTCACGGTGATAACCTTAATAGCACGCTCAAAATATATTTCAACACATGGAAATGCAAGTTACGAGAATCAAACCCTTGGCAGCACAATGAACATTCAGGTGCTCAACCAACGAACCAGGGAACACTTCATTGCAAACATTGTCATGTTAAAGCTTTTATATCACAAGCTCTTGCATATTTTTTTATACATATATTGAAGTAACTTTCCGATGAAGTGGTGTCACGTGACACTCCTTCAACCAAGGTCGATCTGCCCCAGGATGTGGGAGAGATAAAGGTAAAATGAGGCAGTTCTGATAGGGATGGCTAGGGGTTGTGGCGTAGGAGTAACATGGAAATCCTAAGCTTGAACCATAGCTACACAACTTGGTGTGAGCCCATTCACTTTAGCCTTGTGGATAGGATATCTCGGCAGCCTGTGCTTGTCTAGCATAGTGGATTAGTCGAGATACATACAAGTTGACTAGATACTTCCAATATCAAAGAGGGACAGGGTTCAAAAGGAAGTAATAACACGGAGAACCATGAGGAACACCCACTGGAAACTGATTGACATGTAAGTAAAGAGAATCACTCATATTCCCTTTTCTTTTTTCTTTATTTTAGACTCTCAAATACTTAAAATTTTCTCCTGGTCAACACAACAAAGCAATAATTAAGTAGAACAATAAAAACCTGAGACCTAGCTAAGGAATTATAATCATTTAGAAGGAACAGCAACGAAATTCATTTGGAAGCCGCTAGGTCATGCTGGCTAACATCAATTTTCCGGCTAAGAAGGAGCTTCCAGAATTCTAAGTCAAACACTTGATGTGTATGCGTGTGGGGGGTGGGGGTGGGATTGTAGCTAGAAATATTAACAGCTATGCAATAGAAGCTGAAAGGAAATATTGCACAAGTGCACATTCCCATGATTCTATTTATTCTAATAAAGCCAATGGACAAGGACTTCTTCCTAAGCATTTAGTCCCTTAGTAAAACAGTCTTTCTGCACACCAGGAGGAGGATTTATGACTTCAATTCCTGAGTGCCTGCCCTAGGGGTATGTTATCGATACAATACTAAGGGTGTGTTTTCCTCAGCCCTCAGGCATTTCCATAACGGACTTGAATTTCAATACCGACCCAAGTATCTCAACCATCGTTGTTTAGTCACTGATGATTATACTGTTACAGTCTTCACCAAAAGGAACAATACTCAAGGTGAAGCAATAAATTATTTTGGACATATTTAACTATTGCAAAACTGCTTAAATCTTTCCCAGGAAAGCTAGATCACATGACAAAAGCTAATAAAACAGAAGCATCCAACAATCTGAAAACAATGACAGCAACCTAACCTCTCCCCCAAGTTGGCGTGCCCAAAGTGTTGCTCCATGTACTTCCCTTTGGTGTAATGATGCGACACAAGCTTGAGCTGATTTGACACTAGTGAAAAGTACAGATGAAGCATCCATTTTACAACCATCATGTGATAACCCTAAAATATTCATAGATTTGTAAATGGATTAGCTGCCAAGTCAAATAACATGTATCTTATAATTTCCCTTGGAATTCATGATCTAACTTGTTTCTTATAAGGGAAAAAAGCAATCACTTAAAGGCCAAAATCCTCAACAGCTTTTTGCTGATTTAATCCACTGAGATCACCAATCAAATTATGTAGTACAAACTAAAAATTTGAAGACTTGGGGTCACTTTTGCCAAGCACTTTTTTTTAAGAAAATATTAATGTCAAAGAAAGTCATCACGCGATTAATCTGGTCCATGAAAAAGACATGATAGACTGCAGAAGCAAAAATGGATGTCCAAAATAAATGAAAGAAGAACATTTAATTGTTTTTACCATGATTTTCAATCTCCTCTTTTGGAAGAGGATAAGTAACAGAACATACGGTGCCACACTCTACCGCAAGCTGGTGAGCCTCTTTTGCCATATTCGCATTTACAATACCTCCTATTATAACTGTCCTGGCAACCCTGTTCAACATGAACGAAGACATAAAAAGTAATTTCAAAGGAGGATTTATATCAGTCAAATACAGGAAAGGAAAAACTACACCAATCACAAATTCAACAAGCAAATGCATAAATTCAATTCCCAAACAGTGATGTGGCATGGCTGCGTCTCTTTTGATAAATTATACTTTGTTGATGTGGGGAAAAAACTCCCTTCTACAAGTGGTACAAAAGGTATAGCCGTATAGCACCTAGACAAGAATATGATTCTGTAGAAAAGACACTCAACCATCTAAACAGGAACTTCATGGGTGCATTAAAAACAAAAGGTTATTTCTGAGCTATACAAGATCCTTTTTCAACCCCCTCAAAAGTTTAATATGCTTGAGCTTTTAATTAAACAATTTAAGCTCAACAGAAAAATTGCTCTTTGTAACTTTTGGTTTTGGTACCTTCTTGGTACTTGGTCAATTAATCATTACCTTATAAAAAAATAAAAATTGTTCTTGAAAGCCTATAATTACTTCTATACAAATTCTACATGAATATGAAGCTACAAACTTTGCCTCTCCAGAAGCTGAGTGAGCACACATAATTTTTTGTATTTGGTAAACGAGGGAGATTAAAAAGGTCATGAGTGATAATTCTCAAAAATAAGAAGGCCACAAGTGATTATTACTTTGATAAATAACAAATACCTTAGCATCTAAGTAGTGCCTAGACAGATAGCAACATCATATATGACACAAGAACTCCAAAATTAGGCAAGGAAGACAAGAAAAGAGCATTAATAAACCAAAAATAAAAAGAATCTAGAGTAATAATAGATAACCAAGTCCAAATAGATAACCAAGTCCAATGAGATAGGACAACAATTATCATCCTTCAGCAATTAACAAAAGATTAATCTACCAGTCCCTTGAGTTTTTAGTACTTCATATTTGATCCTTAACTAATCGTGCTAAAAATACAACATAAACTCTAGAATACAACTTATTTGGGACTGAGAAATCGTCGTCGCAATACCAAAATTATTATCAACAGAAATTGACAGAGTGCAACGTGATATTCATAACTAGATTCAGCAGAATAGTTTCAGAATCAAGAGAAATAGCAAAATTTAATAAATGAAAGTGCGGAAATATCAAATACACAAAAATTACCTCTGCTTTCCTGAATAATTTCCTTCATCAGCTGCAACATTGCAAAGCAATGTGGCCTTTTTTTTTCTAGTGGGTTTCCCTGAATTTTTTGACAACACTAAGTTACATTTTCAGAGGATGTTAATAAAGTGCAATTCCACGACATGATTGAATTTTGTGTTACTGATTAATCTAAATCACCAATAAACATTAAATACAGAAATCATTAACTCATATGATAATTATCATTGAATCTAAAAGTAAATCGTCCCAATTTTTTCAGAAATAAAAGTAAAAAGTTTCACTCGATGAATATATACAAAACTCATGCAAGTATTTTCTTTTAGATTACAAGTCTCATATATTATTTATTCTATTATCTTTTATGAAGTAAATAAATTAATGAAAGGGCCAAAACCGGCTGCACACAAGAGGTATATCGAAAACATAAGTATTCATTCAGGATATCTTAAAATACTTACTGATGTATATTTCTACGAATGTCAAAGAAGAATTGTATTAACTGAATATCTAACATATGTTGTCTCTTAAATTTGAGTTCATACATTATTGAGACATGTTATATGGCAACTCATGACTCACTAACAGCCATTATCAAACTAGTGAAATGCCAAGTTGGTCGCCAAAGGTATGTATAAAAGACGTGCATTTAATGTATTAACTGATCCTTTGGTTCTGTCATCAAACACGTTTAATAACTAACAACTTGAGGCATTTAGTTTTAGTGCAATCATTGGGTTCTCAGACAGCAACTAGATACTAAAGAGCTACATTTATATTGAAGATAACTATCATATGTTATAGCTCAGAACCTGTTCCCTGCGGATTTGAAGCTTGCTTGTGCTCAGCTGCTTCAGTAGAAGGACCATCTTTGCTGTCTTTTGCTTGTGCAGTACTTCCTAAATAATATAATTGATAGGGAAGTCAAACAAACAGCATTGGAGTATTTTCTGTTCGTGTAATTGTCTTTATTAAATGTAGGCCAATTTTCCATTTGAAACTTAAAGTACCTGTTCCCTCCAGGTTTGAAGCTCGTTTGTTCTCGACTGCCTCTGTAGAAGGGCCATCCTTGCCATCTTTTGCTTTTGCAGTGATCTCTAAATAATATAAGTGAAAGAAAAGTCAAACAGCATTGGAGTATTTTCTGTTAGTGCAGTCCATTTGAAAATAAAGTAGAACAAACCTTGATCCCCCTTCGATTGTCGTTGTTCACGAGGTGCACGCTGCATGGCCTGTTTAACACCAATTTTCCTTCCTCCAACCACTGAACCATTCTTTAGCTCGATGGCACGGTTAGCATCATCAATGGACGCACTATGACAACACATAAAGAGGAAGAATAAGTTGTAGAATATATGAACCGCATATACAACTATGGGAAACATGCCACTGAACATGATTCTTTTGAGTAAATTTATCAACTAAGAAGCAATGCTTCAATCCATAACTTATTTATAATGTCGAATCATGTAGAATTGGCACCTTGCATTCAAAAGTATCAAAAATATTCCAACATAGGCTGCATGTTATACTGAAAATCAATTCTGGAAAAAGTTCATTTATATTAGGGTAAGAAGGAAATGAATTATGAATAATTAAGGACAAAGTAATATATTTTAGGGATAGTTTCAAATATATACAATAAACTAATTTATTTATAACAAATATAGCCATGTTTTATTTGCATAAAGCCAAAAATCATAGAAAATATACATGATCATATAATATAACTTGCCAAAAGTCATAGAAACTATACAAATGTAAATTACCTATAGATGCGCTATACACGAAATATACATTATGATATACTCAAAAACTAATATAGTTTGACTATACATGAAATATACCCAGACTATACATGTCTATACAATGAATAGTCATTCTTTTGGTAATTATTTTGGCCAAAGGGCTATGCATAATGTGCAATGGCCAAAAAGCCCTGGTAATTCTTCGTATTCAGTTTCCAAACTACAACATTAATGTGAAGAATGAGGTCAGAAATTTTGAGCAGCGCAAGACATTCCAACTGAAAACAAAAATAGTAATAAATGCATAGACTTACAATTGAACAAAGCCAAAGCCTCGATGTTCACTTGAACCTATGCACACAAAATTGGAGGAGATATTAGCAAGATATCCTAAACTTGAAATGAATACTTAACTAGTTTTCAATAAAGGAACAAATGCTCATCAGTTACCTACTATTCTTTCACTCATAGCTACAACCAAAATACTAGGCAACTGATAAACAAAACCACTACTTGAATTGTATATTTTGAATTGAAATCACCTTTATTGGTAACCATAAAGCACCGCCTAATTGGTCCAACTTCACTGAATGTCTCCTCCAACTGCAGATAGTTAGTAGTTCAGTAAGTAGATGATCTTTAGAATCTTTTGGTTAGGGAAGAAGAAGAAAATTACCTGAGCATTAGTGAAAGAATAAGGTAAATTGTTAACAAAAATGGTGGAAGGTGAATGTTGGCTTTCGCCACCAGACATTGTCTTCTTGTTCTTTCCCATCTTTTCGGTTGTGAAGAACCCAAACGAGAAGCAATGGCTCTTCTTGTTTCTGCGCTGAACAACATTTAGGGGTTTATGGTACAGGGTTTTTCGATTTCGGGTTATGACGCTTTCTTGTGGGCTTAGAAAATAATTGGGCCGGAGAAGTGAATTGGGCTTGATCCAGAATGAACTGGATCAGTGCTTGATAAAAGTGGGCCGACATTACGGTAGCAAAGATAAGTGCAATTTCGCAAGCAACAAAAACAAGTAAAATTTGCAGAGAAAGCCAAGAAATCTACGTGTATATCAAAGGCCCACAAACAATTAGACATAGCTTAAAGCTATAGCAATGAAAGAAGGGTCAGCACAGAGAAAAGTAAGGATAACAAGTGCTTCACCTGCTAAGCAAGCAATCGGAGCACGGATAAATGCTTGGTAAGCCAATAATTCACTGAATCAGAGTGGGAATTCAAAGAAAGAAAGGCACACTTAGCAAGTACGAGTAACAGATACGTGGGTTGAGCTAAATTTGAGAATATCAAAATAAGTTCAGAATAAATAGGTGAATCACTAACCTGTTTAAATGTTTTTTGGGCTATAGCAGATTGGAATAAAATGAGCTAAAATTGAGTTATAACTCAGCTCGCTCAATTTTTACTAAATTTTATATTGAAATTTGCTTTTTAATAATTTATTCAAGTACATAAAAGGAAAAAAAAGAACTATATCAAATTACAAAAAGTATTTTTAAAGTTATTTACAAAAATTCTCATTGATAATTTTGAGCTAGTGGATGAATTAAGCAGGTTAAAATAAATTTAATTATAAAATAAGGGATCATTTGGTTTGGTTACAAGTTATGATGGGATTAGTTATATTGCGATAAGTTATGGTTGAGATAAGTTATGATGAGATTATTTATGGTGAGAGTAGTTTTTATTGTTTGTTTGGTTTGTCATGTTCATAATCATTGCATAATTTCTAAGAATAAATTGTTTGTTTACAAAAATATTCTTACCTTGTTTAGTTTTTTTCTAATATTCTCTTTGCAACCTCTAGCTATCATTCTTAAAATAAAATTTTCATCTTATTTAATATAAATAATTTTTTACATGCATTTTTCATGATTATGTCATGTGTTTTATAATTAAACCTTAATCTTATTCAACTTAAAAATAAAATGGACATTTTATTTAGCTTTAAATAAAATTTTCATCTCATTTAGCTTAGAAATAAAACTTCCATGCATCTTAATTAGCTTAAAAATAAAATTTTAATTTAAGTTTGTTAAAGTTAAAAAATTATTATTAAATTTTAAAGTAATCTACATTTTAAATGATACATAGAATGCAACTTTTAATGAGTAATAAATTATTTAATTAAAAATATGTAATTTAATAGTGAAGTGAACATTTTAAGAAAAATCAAAATATAGATAAACATAAGTATTAGACAAATAAGTTCAACTTATAATATATTCATAAATAGAAATTGTATTTGTAAAATATAATTTTTAATAGAAAAATATGTTATCATAAAAATAACAATTAATTAAGGTAGTGAATGTTATTATAAATATTATTAAAAATTATGTTAATATACATGTATATAAAAATAATGTATAAAAGAGAGTTTAAAGGGGGTATTTTTGCATTTTTACATACTTAATCCTAGGATAACTAATACTGGGATTATTATTCCGCTCACAAGGAGGAATAACTTATCCCATCACTAAAGGATCGTTTGGTACAAAAATGAATAATATAGGGATTAGTAATGCAAGGATTAGTTATGCAGGTATTAGTAATGCTGAGACTATTTTTTATCCGTGTGGTTATTGTTTTTCATTTAATTTTGTGTTTGATTTAAAATTCTTTAAAAAAATTCTTTCCAATTATGCCCTTGAATTATCATGAGATTTTTTATTTTATGTAATTAGATCAAAATAAATTATTTTTTTGTGCCTTCTAACTAGTTAGTAGAATAATAATTTTATCATTATATTTGTTATTTCTCATTTGAATTATTTGAGAATGAATAATTATAATCTTAATAAATTCATCACTAATAAAATGACAATCTTTAATTTAATGAAGATTGACCATCTATTACTATATTAAAATAGAAAAGATGATAAACAATTATAAAATAGATAATCTATATTTACATATAAAAATTTAAAAGTTATAATTTAATATAATATTTATGTGTTACACCATTCAAAGAGACTTGTACAATTGTGGTATTAATCCCAAATAAATTATCTCAACTTTGTAACCAAACAATAAATTGAGATCACTTGAAAATTACCCAAGATTATTGCACGAAACGACCCCTGAAAATTAGAGGGACACATTTGAGTTGAAAACTCTTAACCAATAGAGTACATAGCATCCCCGCCGACGGTGATTTGCTTGCGCCGGGGACAAATATTGCAAAGCTGCGAAACTCTCAGTTTAGCTATAAATTGTTGGAAATAGCTAGTTGATGGAGTCGGAAGGTTCTAGAAATCCCTGGCGAGTGCTGGAGTTCTACAGTGGAATTGGTGGCTTGCGGTATTCTCTGCTCAAAGCCGCCGTCAACGCCACAGTTGTGGAAGCTTTCGACATAAACGATGTCGCTAATGACGTTTACCAGCACAACTTCGCTCACCGGCCTTTTCAGGTGTTCCACAAAAAGATCACCGCATCATTACTTTTGTTTTAACAATTAATTTACTTTTTACTGATTCTCGTAATTGTTGAAAATTTATACTTCGTCTCGTATTTATCATGCTAAGTTTGGAACATTAGTTTAGTTAGTGTAAATTTAGTTAGTTAGTGTAAATTTAGTGGAGAGAAGACATCATATCAGAATTGGAAGTGTGATAAATTTATTGACTTTGTACTGTTGTGTAAATTAGGGTTGTGGGAGTAGCTTTTTCAGTCTTTATTCTGTCAATGAACACGAAGGAGAAATGCAGAATCCTTTCAGTTGTTTGAGAGAAAAATCACCACATAGTTGTTTTTAGAGACTTGAATGGAGAAATATTTTTATCGTAAATAAATACTGTTCTAGTAACAAAACATATATAGTTGTGAACAAAATAATATCTTTGTTTGTCTCTGTAGCCAAAAATTTGGATTGTTCAGTATTTATTGAAGGAACATGTGACATACCTAAGCCTTTTATGTTCCTTTTCTTTTCTGTATAGTAGGTAGAGAAAAAGTTGTATAGGGAGAGAAGTAAAAGTGAGTTCTTTACTATGTTTGAAAAGTTTACATTTTTTTTCCTCACATGAAAAAAATATTGCGGACACTCAATTTGAAATGGAGGGACCATGTTAGTCTATTGAATTTATATAAATGTCACTGATAATTTGCACTTTCTAAAAAAGAATTTCACTGAGTGACTGAGAATTTGTTCATACATTGGTAGTTTCAGATGTTTTTATAATACTTAACTAGTATTGAGTGACTGAGAATTTCACCGAGTGACTCAGAATTTGTTCATACATTGGTAGTTTCAGATGTTTTTATAATACTTAACTAGTATTGATAAGGTTTATGTTTTTGGGTGACAATAGGGTAACATTCAGACTCTGACTGCCGCTGATCTTGATGGCTACAATGCTGATGCTTGGTTACTTTCTCCTCCTTGTCAGCCGTATACTCGACAAGGTGGTGAATTGCAGTCCCCTTTTTTTTTTTATAACTGTGGTGCGCCGGCCAGCAACCGTGTTCCACCAGTTCGCTTTTCTTTATTATTATTATTATTA
>JAABOM020000001.1:37985847-38008282 GCA_011800125.2 Solanum clarkiae | reverse complement strand
GGTGGTGAATGTCATTATAAATAATATTAAAATTATATTAATAATATAAAAATAGTGTGTAAAAGAGGGTTTAAAGGAGGGTATTTTTATATTTTTATATACTTAATCTCAGGATAACTTATCCTGGGATTATTATTCTATCCATGATGAGGGATAACTTATCCCATCATTAATTGTTGATTCCGGGGTAAATTATCTCAACTCGTGCAACTAAACAATGAATTGAGGGTCACTTAAAAATTATTCCAGAATTAAAATTTTTTATCCATCACACCAAATGACGATTATTAACCCATCCCAACATAATTATATTGGGTGGGTCAAAATTTTAAGAGCTGACTAGGAAAGAAAAATCACCATGTCATTGCTTACATCACCATGTGGGCCAATACAGAGGAACTGAATCAACTGATCCTCCTCAGTAAGGAGGAGAACCTAATATTTAAGGGATAATTTTAAAAATATATCAGTAATTAAATAATTAATTTATAATATATATATATATATATATATTTTAATTTACGTAATAAATATAATTTAAAATATATATATGACTATACAATATAATGTGTTAAAAGTCATAAAAAGTAAATACTGACTATATAATATAGATTACTTATACATGAGTGATAAGCTAAATATACATTATGATACACTCAAAAACTAAATATAATTTGATTATACATGAATATATACTAACTATATATGTCTATGCAGTAAATAACTATTTTTTCTTTTAATTATTTTAATCGAATGGCCTTGCATCGCAATTATCCCAACATTTTAATGGGTGATTATAATAAATTATTCTTGTAATATGATTTGTAAATGCAGGTATGCATTTTTAAATTATACAATAAAATCCTTTTAATTGCGATACTCTGCACAAATATTGGTTTTAAAGTAATATTTTATGGAATAATAACCTAATTACACTTTTTTATTTATTATATTTTTTATTATTTTCACACATTCTCAAAATATTAAAAACCCCTTATTTCCATCCGAATACATTAATTCGGTAATTTGGATACGTTAATTTCGATTCTTGAATTATTTCTATATTTAATGTATTATACTTTAAATGTTACCTGTTGATACTTAAACATTCAAATTTTTCATCCGAAATTGAATTAATATATCCAAATTACTGAATTAATATATCTAAATTACCATGTCTTTTAAGAATTTTTTATAAATTAAAAAAGAAATAAAAAAATATTAATTAACTCTTTACATTATATAATTTTACGCAAACCTTACCATTTTAATTTTAGAAACTGTAATTAGCTTTGAAAATATGTGTTGAAAACTTCAATGCACATATTTTGCTTTAAAAATAGAATAAACGTTGTAGCATGTATCTTTTCAAGATCTCCCATAAGAGATTCATAAATTACTTTATTAAATATATCAACTAGTATAAATTACTTTATTAAATATATCAACTACGATACTAGCTAGTATATAAAAGGTTTAAGTGTCTGATTTTGAAAATAAGAATTATTAATATTCTTTATATTTGTGCAAGATTTCAATAATATAGGCGTATGTTTTGATGGTAATACTAAAAGAACGAAGTATATCTGAACCATATATATATTAGTATAAGATTATATCATAAGATGTAGTCTAATTTATTTTATTTAAAATTAGTGTGATTAATATTTCAAAAGTATGTTTCATTTTTTGACTTTTAGTTTTATATCTAAATTATCGGTTTTTAGTTTGAGAAATTTGTCTCTTTTTTTTACTACACGCTTATCATGGTACTTACTCTCTCTCTCTGTTTAATTTAAAAATATTTATCACAACAAATTTCACATGAACAAAATATTTTATGTAGACAAAAATTACATAAATTATTAGAATTAGTTAAAATTAAATATTAAATAATTATTATCCCTCAAAAAATTATAAAATAAATCATAAAATATTTTTCTTTCCCCACTTCATCTGGTCTTCTCACCATAACCCCCAAATTTTAGTTTTCTTTTAGTGTTTTTATAATTTTTTTAAAAAATTCTTACTTTATCTCCCCCTCTATCCTCCCTTACCCTGCAAATAATAATTTCAAAAAAGAAAATAATTCTAACTCACCTTCCTAATCCATCATTTTCAATTTTTTCCTGACTTTGTATTATGTGTGCATAAGAGGGAGTGTATGTTTAGAGAAGTATTTTCTACTTATCCCAAGATTTTCTTTAAAGTGATTTTTTCCTGTTATATTCAATACACAAGTAGAGAAAATATTTTCTTAAAAATATATATACATATCTAATATAAAATGAGAAAAACGTAAAAAGATAAAAATAAACTAGGTATAGAGGATTAGATGGAGGTGAGTAGATTTTTTTTCCTCATAGTTTTCAGGAAGGAGTAGGAGAGGGGTGAAGTCTAGAATTTAAAATAAAATAAAATAAAAGAGTGGGTGATTGAGGGTGAGGGTAGGGAAAACGAGATGGTGGAGTAAGGTGAGAAAAATATTTTAAATCTTATTTTTTAAAAAATAATATTTTTTTTTAAAAAGAATTTCTATTTTGGGGAAGGACATAGTAATATTACAATCTTTAACTTTCAACTAATATTAATAAGTTATTTAAATTTTGTCAAAGTTAAATATTTTATCTACGTGGAACATTATGTGGCGAAAAAAATTCAAATAAAAGAGAGAGTGCATCACACACACCATTGAGATATATTTTTCAAATTAATACCTGATAGTTTAGATATGAAACTCATATCCCAACAGTTTAAATATAAAATAAAAAAAATAATTTAAGTATATTTTCTACACTTATCTTTATCTTTATATAAAATAGCATATATTTTTTTTATTTTAAGAGGTTCAAATAAATCTTTTGATCCTCCCACGACTATACACATCGATCTAGCAGACTGCACATTAATTGATCACCTATAATATATATACAAATAGTCTTATTCAAAGGCTATTTAAGGGTCCCAATATCTCACCAACAAGTTTGATAATCGAAAATATGAATTACTTCTAATTAAATGAGACAAACTCCCTCAGTAGGTAATCAAAAACACTCTTTCAAATTGATTGTGGCCACGTGTTTAATCAATTTGGGAGTATTGATGTTAAGGAGACCATGTTTTAATTTTTTTACATACATAATCCCGTTTTAGTTGAAAATCCAACAATCATAGCAATAATTTAACAGAAATAAACAAGACAAAGTCGTCATATAGCTAGTAGCTTTGTTTAATATTTTTTGGATTGGATTTATAATAATCCAAAATGCCGGCTTCTAGGCATATCTTAATTAAGGTGCATGAATTTATATAATGGTGTTTGGTATCAACACTCAACTAACTTTACTAAATTCATTTAATCAATTACTTGTTTTTCACCTTTATCTCAATAGATACGTGGATAGTGTGCTTCTATATTGGCAATATGCATTTGTTTGTACTACGTCATATTGTTGTGGAGAGAGGTTAATTTATAGATTTAAGTGTTATATGTATGCAATGATAGTGCAAATTAAAGTTTTCTTTTACACATAGTCAGCGTAATTTACTTACTCTTAGTAATAGAGAATTGGTGAAGCATCATTTTACCATTTTACCAAATATTTGTCGTCTCCTCTATTCAGAGCAATTAATCAGAAATGAAAAAGAAGTATTTGAATCCATAAAATACACGGTGTTTTCTTAAGAAAATTATTACCCTTAAGTATCCGAGGTTATTGGAATATATCTTCCTAGGATAGAATAATTTATTCACTGGTGTATTTATACCTAAAATTATGATGTCAACGAACCACTCAACAATAGTGAAACACACTAGAATTGATTTATATATGTAGAAGAAGAATAAGTCGGAAAAAACCATTTAAAAATGATAAAAAAATTTCCTATATATAGATTACAAAAGGTGTTTATTGTGTCTTATCGAAAAGGTCACAACCACCTGGGAAGGTCACAACTTTTTCATAAAAATTATAACTTTTCATTTGTTACGCACATCTTTTAAACTCAACAATATTACTCATCATAATTAGAGCCTTAACACAAAGAATATGAACTTATTATTATTTTTATCTCTAGGTTGTTGGTGTAGACATCAAAGCATAATCTTCTTTTAAATTTAAAAGGTACTTCCTCTGTTTCATTTTATGTGTCACTTTTTGACTTGACACTATGTTTAAGAAAAGGAGGAAGACCTTTAAAACGTGGTCTTAAATAATTCTTAAATAATCATTTTATTAAGGGTAAAATAGAAATTCTAAAATTAAATTATTTCCTATTAGAATAAAATAATATTTTCTTTAGCACAGAAGGACAAAAAATACGATGCCACATAAAATGAGACACAAAAAGTATATAGATCTAGATAGCATTGGCAACTAGCAAGAAGCTTTAACGGGTCTCTGAATCATAGTTAACTATCCCATTTAACTAATTTTTGAGGAGAGAATATAACAAATATCTTGAAGTTTAATTTATTATTGCTAGTCTTTAATTATATCTACTACTTACATACATGCGACGTGTATAACATGAAATATGTAACTTTCAACTTTGCCTAACGAACAGTTGTATCGTTAGTTAGGGCTTAGGGTTTAGATAAGGCTAGGTGAAGTTAAGTAGATAATTATATATATCTAAATGTGTACACACCTTGGATTTCTTGGTTTTATTACTGATTAATTATGGCAGAAAAAGTGTCAGTAAAATTGCGATAACAGTGCTAATTATTAATAATGGACTTGTAAAAAGATCTTCGCTAATTATTAATAATGGATTTGTAAAAAGATCTTCTTTAATTAATCTTGCTTTGACTTGCATTATAAAAGTTTGACTAATAACACGGAAAAAATGTTAAAAATAACAATTGAAAAAGCAGCATCGTATTAAAAGCTATAAAAATTAGAAAAAAGTAAAAAATGTCCTTAAAATGAATAAAAATACTCATAATTTATAATTTGGTTCAAAAATACTTTTTTCATTACTACGTTAATCCAAAATAATTAATTTCATCATATAAGGATATCCTTTAGTTTTATAATTAAACTTAAGATAACTTTTATATGAAATAATTAATCTCATCATATAATGATATTGGTTAGTTTGATAAAATTAGTTAGCAGGATAAATATAATAATTTTGAGTTAAAATATAAGATTATTTTAATTTATATTCAGTTACGGATATTAATTAGTTTCAGTATTATTTTATTCCCCGGCTAGCTTATATATATATTTCATAGGATATCTCAACTAATTATGAAATACTTTTGTATGTTCATATTTCAAATAAAGTTTATTCTAAATTATACTATTTCCAGATCTAAGTTGCTTGAATTTTTTAAAAATATTGCAACATACGTGTTGGATCCTTCAAACTTACATATCTGTCGATATTTTTAAAAAGTCTGAGCAACATAGTTTCAGATTATATATTATCTTTTATTCCATGAGCCAAATTATCCATTAAAGAAAGCAAATAAATATCTTAGGGAAGATATGTGCAACAAAACATACCTTCTAGACATGCTTAAGATGAGAGGAACATAACAGAAACTTAGAAATAAAATAAAAGATAAGAGAAAGAAGCTAAGGCAGGTTTAATTTTAGGTCTACGTACCAACTGGTAGTTAGAGATTGCACTTCTTAACCAAACATTAAATAAATAATATTAATATTTTCAAGAAACTAAAACCAACAAGTTAACGAAGACAACAACAACGTAGATGTTGAAGGATAAAAACCCCATTAGGGAAAAAGATAGAGATTGAAAGTGAAAGTTGATGATTTTTCCTGGGAAAGTTTCTTTTTCAGTTGAAGAAAAAAAGAACATTTCTTGGAGCTTTCACGTAGATATATAGAGAGAGAAAGGTGAATTTAGAGAGAGAGGGGGATCTGCACACGTGTGATTTTCTGTATGGTTCTGTGAAACTCTCACGTGTGAAAATATAGATAAAATGATGGATAGACAATTTATGATAAACAAGAAGAGTACTACAGGAGTGATGACCTTTTGTACTACTACTTTGTAGTAAAAGGTTTAATTTTTATTTTAAATTTTTCATGTTTTTTTATGGGGTCCTTGGAGTTTCTTATTTCTTGGTCATTTTGACTCGTTTTATGCCTGACAAGTAGAAAAAGATATAGTATTTGAGTTTAGGGATCAGATTTTTTGTTTTCAAGAAGAATTTTTTTGGTCGATTGAAGCTTTTCTGTTCCCCAGAGGAGACACAAATATTGCAGGTTTTCAGGTAAAAGATTATTATTATACTTAAATGATTTCTCCATTTTGACTTTGTTCACAAAACAAATGGATTGTTGTCAGTGGCCAATAAAGAAGAAAAGAAATAGTACTACATAATAGTAGTAGTAATTTAGTAATTCCCAATTTGCTGCCTTCAAGGGACTATTATTGAGAAATTTTAGCAGTTTAGTTAGTTTGCGATCTTTCATTGATGGTGATGCTGTAATTCTCTCCCTTGTTTCCCTTGCCCCAATTTTTTTCTTTGAAAGTGACTATTATTGGGAAATGGTTGATGCTGAGTTTTATTATTGAATGGGTTCAGAACAAATTACTATATGTTACAGGTTTTTCTTGGGTTTTAAATGGATTTTTAACTTTTTGGTATGCTTTCTTTGTTTTGTTCTGTCTGCTCAGGCTTGGACTTTGTGGAAGGAACAAACATTGGGGAAGATGGGAGTTTCAATATGTTATTGATTCATTATTAATGTTTGAGTTGATTTTGAATTTGTGTTGGCTCGAAATCGCTTTAATTTTCTTGAAGAGACCATTTATAAGTGAAATATATAAATAAACATATGCAGCAGTTGCAATACAGCTTTTGGAGTTTGAATTTTGTGGTGTGTTTGATCATGTTTTTGTATCATCCTCGAGTTGATTTATCAGACGGTCACTCAACTTATAATTATTACTATCTCAGAAAGGAACCTTCTTTTGTTGAAGAAAATTAGAATCAAGAAGAAAGATGACTTTCTGACATAATAACTATTAGTTGAGTAATCATATGGGAAATCAACCCTGTCGTCTTCCTGGAGTTTGAAATTGGTGAACTGATTAATTTCATGTACTTATATAGTTTAGTGCCATCGTGCTAGTCATGTCAATAAAAATTTCAACTTTCTATTTGCAGGAGATTGTAATTTGATAGTCAACCTTGTAATTGAAACTCGATAGCTAATCTTCTTCAAGTAAATGAGTTATTGAGAGAAGTACCAAAGGAGCAAGGATGGCAACTTATTTTCCTAGTCCAAACAATCAAAGAGATGCTGATCAGACATTTCAATATTTTAGGCCATCTTTGCCTGATTCTTATCCAGAAGCTTCAAATGCTCAAGAGAACATGATGGTGTTCATGAACTATTCTCCTTCTGGGGCATATTCAGATATGTTGACGGGTACTTCCCAACAACAACACAGCTGCATCGATATCCCACCAGTTGGAGCCACGTGTTCCAACACATCACAACAAGAAATGTTGTCAAATCTTGGAGGATCGCGGATGGAAATTCAGGATTTTTCTTCATGGAGAGATAGCAGAAATGAGATGCTCACTGATAGTGTCTTTCAAGTTGCATCAAATGTGCAGGGTCAAGGATTATCCCTTACTCTTGGCTCCAATATATCATCCAGATTTGGAATTTCACATGTCCAATCTCAGAATCCTAATGAAGGTGGCGGTTTTAATATGTCCTTTGGAGATGGTGATGATTCCCGACCAAAAGAACAGAGAAATGCAGATTATTTGCCTGCGGATTATCCTAGTGGCAACTCGGATGCTATGCAAGGGTATAATTCTCCATATGGCATGTTGAGTATTGCAAGGACTATTCCCAGCTCAAAGTATTTGAAAGCAGCTCAATATTTGCTTGATGAGGTTGTTAGCGTCAGAAAGGCCATCAAGGAGCAAAATTCTAAGAAAGAGTTGACAAAGGATTCCAGAGAGCCTGATGGAGACTCGAAAAATAAATCATCAGATCCTCCTGCAAATGGGGGTTCAAATCCTCATGAATCCAAAAACAACCAAAGTGAACTTTCAGCTACCGAGAAGCAAGAAGTTCAGAACAAACTGACCAAGCTTCTGTCAATGCTGGATGAGGTATGACCAAACAAAATAGTGTTTTGTGTATCAATATTGGAGGTTTTCAACGTTTTTGTGGCATGTCTTGCTAGTTAATTGTTTTTTTCTTATTTCAATTGATAATTGCATAAAGGAGTCGGTAGTGGATGCAGTGCGCTAAGGACTTCTTCGTCTTTCTGTTGACTAACTTGTTGGAAAGGACCTTTATCTGTGATCACATGTGCTTCTTTTGATATACTACTATGTGACCGAGGAAAGTATGATGAATAAAGCATCTTATTCGATGGAAATTCGATTTTCAGATAGCATGTAGAAAGCTGTTCTTAAATATATTTCCATGAATTTGGTAATACAATAGCTTAGTTTAAATTATCACTTCATAGGGATACTAATAGAGGGTTAACTGTTAATTGTTATAACAGTGTCATTACTATATTTCCAATGGGTGGCTTCTCTAAAATGGAGTGGCACTAAATGTGTAGCGTGGTAGCTAATCTCAGTGGCATAAATTTGTGGAAAAGCCTGCAAATGTTCAGTTTATTCAGCATATGATGGAAAAATCAGTGATACCGTGGTGTTGTATCTATCTTTGGCAAATAGTCAATTCCTAGTGCAGGATAATGGTTATTGTGTTCAGTTACAACAACAACATAGTGACTGTAATCCCACAAGTGAGGTTTGGGAGGATAGTGTATACAGACCTTACTCCTACCTTGGGAGGTAGAGACTGTTTCCGATGGATCCTCGGGGTTATTTGTGTTCAGTTAATGAAGGGAATTTCTAGTATATTGACATCCATCCTTTTACTCATCCACTTCTGCCAGATTTTTCTAGTAATTAAGTTTATGAATGAAGTTGATGGTATTGAGAGTTCACAACTAGGATGCAGTTTACACCTTTGTAGCAGATATTATTCCTGAGTGCATATTCTTCTCACATTTTTCTAGTGTGTGTCTAGATTTGTAATTTAGGAGCAAATGTCAAGAAAGTTAGAGTTTTGAGGTCTGCTTATCGAGGACATGACCCTAGAAAGGAAGATTTGGAGGTCAAGGGTAAGGGTATAACAAGCCAAGCCTTGTAGTATTAATTAATATATGCATAGTATCTTATTCTCCTAATTTCACTATTACCTGATGTTTCATTTGTCTTGCTATTTTGCTGTCGGTTTTTTCTTTTTTATCATGATTTGATTACAATTGTTTTGAGTGGAGGGTGTATCAGAAATAACCTCTCTGCCCCACAAAGGTGGAGTTAGGTTGTGTACATTCTACCCTGACCCCACTTGTTGGATTACACTAGATTATCTTCTTGTTGTTGCCATCTGTAATTTGCATAAAGTGGAAGTTCACTATGGTGTATTGTCACAGATTGATCGAAGGTACAGACAATATTATCATCAGATGCAAATTGTGGTATCATCATTCGATGTGATAGCTGGAGATGGAGCAGCTAAGCCATACACAGCTCTTGCTCTTTGGACAATTTCCCGACACTTCCGTTGCTTGCGCGATGCAATCTGCAATCATATTCGAGCATCACGAAGAAGTCTTGGAGAGCAGGATGCTTCAGAAAACAGCAAAGCTATTGGAATATCGCGCCTGCGTTTTGTGGATCAGCATATTAGACAGCAGAGAGCCCTGCAGCAGCTTGGTATGATGCAACAACATGCCTGGAGACCTCAGAGGGGTTTGCCTGAAAGTTCGGTTTCAGTTTTGCGTGCTTGGCTCTTTGAGCACTTTCTTCATCCGTAAGTTCATTAATTTAGACAGCATCTACCAGGCGTGTTAAACTTCTCCTGACTTTGCATTGTTGGGAGACTCAAGTCAAAAAGAACTTTGGTCATCTAATTTGTAATGGTTTCTCTTTTCTAGCTACCCGAAGGACTCCGACAAAATTATGCTAGCAAGGCAAACTGGCTTAACGAGAAATCAGGTGCACGGTCTTTCATGCTCTGAACAAAGTCTCTAGTTTCTTAAAGAATAGTTCATTTGGTTCAAAATAGTAGGCATTTGCTTGTCAAAAACTCGTATGCATTTGGTTCATTTGTGTTAATGACGTGACTCAATATTTGGTTGATGAATGACTACCACGTTTCAGGTATCAAATTGGTTCATAAATGCACGGGTACGTCTTTGGAAACCCATGGTTGAAGAAATGTACAAAGAAGAGGCTGATGATGGTAAAATAGACTCAAATTCTTCATCAGAGATTGCCCCCCGACTTGCAACAAAAGACTCAAAAATTGAAGACAGAGAAGAATTGCACCAGAATGCAGCCTCAGAAGTTGAGCAGTACCATAGTGGCCAAATCTTGGAGTCAAAATCTAACCATGAAGCTGATGTAGAAATGGAGGGAGAAAGTAATGTAGAAACTCAGAGTCGATCAGGAATGAAAAATCAAACAGGCGAATCCCTGCCTGCTATGGATAATTGCACACTTTTTCAGGACGCGTTTGTTCCCAGCAACAATAGACTCTCTGAATTTGGTAGTTTTGGAAGCGGAAATGTACTATCCAATGGAGTTTCACTTACGTTGGGATTGCAGCAAGGTGAAGGAAGCAACCTACCGATGTCCACTGAAACTCATGTTAGTTATGTACCACTAAGGGCGGATGACATGTATAGTTCAGTACCTACTACCATGGTCCCTGAAACAGCAGAATTCAATTGCTTGGATTCTGGGAACAGGCAACATCCATTTTGGCTCCTACCATCCGCTACATGATTTTGTATATGTGATGTAGAATTAAACTGCAAGTTGTGAGAACATCAGCATTCATCGTCCATAAGGTGGTTAGTTTGAAAATTACAGTAACAGTCTCATTGATCACTGTTGTAAGATAGTAGCAAAAATATTGGTCGGGAGCTCCCCAAGTTGTTATATCTGTAAAGGTATTGAGAGATTGTATTGTTTTTGATAGTTGGAGCTTATTATATAGTCAATTCCAACTTGCTTGAGATTGAAGCATAATTATTATCGTTGTTTGGCTGGCAATGTGTTATATACACTTTCTCAGAGCTTAGCCTCAATCTACGCCCATATAAGCGTAATTTCCTTTCAGATTTTCTGAATAACGCAATAGGGGCGGCAAACGAAGAGATTTGGGCAAAACAAAGTCTTGGAAATGGAAAAATATTTACAATCAGTTTGAACTTTGACATAATTTTGAACAAAACTAATTATCACATAGTTAACATGCAGTCAGCAAACAATAACACAGCATTTCCTGTCATATCTCTAAAGCTTTCATAGGCATAATGGATCCACCATTTGTTAGGCACCACATCTACAACTTGAGGAGCTGTTTGATACTTTTCAATTACTATCTACCTGAAAATGAAGAAAGAAATCAGAAATACTCGTAAAAATACCTTGGTAAGTTAATCACTAGGAGGAAGTAGTTCTCACTAACCGTTTGTACAGAGCCACCATATCTTCATTAAGACGTGATGATTCCAAGAACAAATCTTCACAGTTATTGATATCGACAGTCTCCATCTCAAAATCGGGCTGAGCATAATTCTCACTCCACTCGAACCATAACTTTGCAATAGACTCCTTTTTAAAACAAGTTGTGTGATCTTCCTCCTCAGGTGAATCTGAGGCCACCAATCTGTAAGTGTACACTTTCCTCTCCTGGCCTGGTCGGAATGCACGTCCTATTGCTTGACGGGTTACTGATGGGTTGAGATGCACATCCAATATGATAATCCGTGATGCCCCAATAAGTGATATTCCTTCACCACAAGCCTTAATTGAACCAAGGAAAACACGAGCATCCGGTGAAGTGTTAAATCGCTCCATCGAGGACTCCCTAATGTCTGCGTCTGTATCACCAGTGATCATAAATATTTCCTTTCCCAGAGAGTAACCCTTAGTCTTAACAGTCAACCTCTCCAAGAATTTCAAAGGTAAGAGGTACTGGCTAAACACAAGCATTTTTTCACCTTTCGTATCACACAGATGCAGCAGATTCAGGTAGAATTTGGCCTTCACCCCTTCCCTCAATTCCAAATTCTCTAACAGCATGTCAATCTTCTCTTCATCAACTCTATCTTTAACAGAACAGTTTCTTGAAAGGCTCTTCAGTTGTGGGTGCACATACAGAGCACTTCCTTCAGAACTGATTTTGAACTTTCTTCCCAGTTTCTTCAGCTCTGCAACTTCACTTTTCTGCTTAGGATGGAGCTTCAGAAGGACAGTGTAATCCACCAATCCTGGAAGTTCTTCGAGGAAATCTCCCTTGTAATAATGAAGCACTTTTTCGGTCATTTTCCGCAGACCTAGTATGACAGCACTCTTCCTTGAGAAATTGTCGTCCTTTAACAGTGTATGCTCCACCAGCTCATAAAAATCATTGTCATTACTTTTCTTCAGGAGATTCCTTCTATTTGAGCTGGCCACTTTGCTTAGGATTGTCCTTTTAATGCTTCTGGATGTTTCCAGCTTGAGAAATTTTGGACGCACAAGGTTCAGAATGTTGAAGACCTCTTTAACATGATTTTGGTATAATGTGCCAGAGAGCACCACCTTCAGTCGTGTCTGGACCTTCTCAAGTGAAGTCAAAACATCAGTGTCTTGATTTCGTGGAGTGTGCCCTTCATCAAGAATGAGAATTGACGGGCACTTCAGCAGAATCTCCTGACAAGCAGCTGCAGTTGAACTACCAACATTGTCACAAACAATTGTTGAGAACTGCTTATAGCCTAGAAATAGAACCCCTCTTTCCTGAGACCATTGCTTCAGAACTTCCAATTGTTGAGATCTATTATCTGCTTTCACCGAGTAGAAGTCATAGAGGGGAATTTCATCCACCTGCCACCTCAAGAACTCTTTCTTCCATGTACCCAAGATTCCTCTAGGTAACACAACCAAAGGCCTAGCTCTATCATTATTAGCCATAAAGCTTTGTAGGAAGCTGATTATCATAAAAGTCTTGCCAGATCCAGGGGCGTGAGCCATGATACAGCCTCCTTTATCTTTCAACAAGTTGCTAACAAGAAAATTAAATCCTTCAACTTGGTGAGATTTCATCTGTTTCCGATGTCTTGGATGAACACAAATTTCAGTCATATCAATGTCATCAGATGAAATGGTGCCATCAGGAAGGAGTTCAGTAGGCCCTATATCCTTTGCTGACCGACCTTCATAGTGATATGTTCTTGTACTCCTGGCAGCCTGTTAAAGAAAAAAAATAAAAACTATGTCTATGAAAATAATTCCAGATACTTAGACCTAAAGACAACTAATAAAGTCAATGATTTGTATTAAACCTGCCTAAAATGTTACCTCGAGACTTGTTAAAACAAGGTCACAACAATTCTTCTGATGATTTTTTTTTTTGGAAACTGAAAATTTGGACTTCCTTCTGATGTTGCAGTCATCTAAAAACATAAAAGTTTCATTCTATAGTGATTGAAATACCAAAAAATGTGCACTCTTTGGACACGATAGTTTCTTTCAGTTCTCACCCGATATTTGTTCCCAGGTCACAAAAACATTCATCGAAGACAGCAATAAACTATGCTGAAGCAAATGACAGATTTTACACAACATAATATCAAGGTCAAAAGCAGTTCAGATGATTTCGCAACCAAACAGATAACACAGAACAATCATGACCGATGTAATAATTTTTTCCATGCTTATAAAAGGTGTAAAGAACAAGATCCACAGAAAAAGATGATCTAGGATCGAAAGCCGAACCTTCGAATACTGAAATTCTATGATGGTTTCAATGCTTCTCTTAATCACTCCACATATACGACACACATAACCAATATCATCTTTCAAGATGAAGGAATGATCACACTCGTCCTCCTCTTCAACTGTATGCTCATCTGGTGAAGGTTCAGCAGCAACATCCTATTTTTACATGCAGCAGAGTTCAAATAATAATATTAATAAAAAATATCTGATAGGCAGGAATGAATCAATTTACATATACAAAAACATAAATGATCGACTCTGAACATTAGAAGAAATACTATCTTTAAATTGCAACTGCACGTTTGTTTTGATGTGATCAAATGTACAATCAACTCCACATGTGGTTTAAAAAATCAACTGCTAGGTGCTTTTTTAGATAAATAAATGCCAACACAGCAAATGTTTCTTAAAGATGCTGCCAGAAAGGCACTGCAAGCAATATAGTCTAATATGATTTTTAGAAGTGCATAAAGATTTACAGTGCTAGTACAATCTCCATTCAAGCTTTGTCATTTCTTTTCATATTTTACTTTTACATCTATATGTATATAATCATGGACAATTTGGCAAAAAGGTTAACAAATAGCAAAAAAGGAAAGAATTCATTTCATGAAATAAATTATGGAAAAGGCAAAAGAAATTAGCTAAAGCATATGAATAACAAGGATAAATGTCTCAGAAACCAAAGTTACAATTCTTTTTTTCTAATGGAAACCGGTAATGTTGAATCTAAAGTTATAATTCACAGTAAACACTGATTGTGGCATTTCTAGACATTCATGGATATTATTTCCTAATGATGTAAGGGGCTTATTAGAAAGCTGGCAACTTCAAAGGGTACCTACAGGGCTGAAGTAGATATGAAAAACCATCCCACTTTTCATCTTCTGGACTTTATGGCTGGAGAGGAACAAGGCTTATTTTGAAGGGCAGGGAATTCACATATCTAGAGCTAAGAATAATTGTTTGCACAAACCGTATTTTTGGTGTAAAATCAGTCTGTAAGTCTGGATCAGTACAACAATTTTTTGAGTTGTTAGGAAGGAAAGAGCAGGAATCTGTCTGTTTGGTTTCTTTACATTCACAAAAAGAAATTGTGAACACAGAATAAGGCATCCTCAGTGCATCTGTTACTTCTTTTTCCATAGACAATGTCAACATCAGGCCATAGAGGAGTCCATCCCTACATCGTACATGGCTACAAAGCCAATTTCCTGCTGCTTGCATGCCAGGCTCAGGAAACGCTCACCTTTATCACCCCTTGCTTCTTTAGTGCATCTTTTTTCTCTTTTCAATATGAATTTCTTTTGAAGATTGCATTGGTGCAACCTGCAACAGTAAGAGTTCTCTCCGCATGATCAAGAGGTAACTAGTTCAACCCGTGGAAAAATCCTGTCTCAAAAGATAAGAGCACAAAGAAGGTGCTGGTATTTATGAAGTAAGGTTTGCTTATGGTATTGCATTCCCCTACAATCCTAGAAGGATGGCAGAAGATTAAAAATATGAACTTTATAGCATGTACTCCTCCTGTTGCAATTTATACTGCAGATTTGAAAGAGTGCGGAGTTTAAGAAAGAAATATAGATTTTTGAAATTTTTGGCGTTCAAAGCATGTCATTAAGGATAAAATTAGAAGTGTATGTAAAATTGTTTCCAAATTTTTAGAAAGCTATCATTCTTCTCAGAACGGACCAAAGTAAAAATGTTTATAAACTAGCCTCTAGAGAGTACATATTTCAATTTTCATAAAGAAAGTTTTGAAACTCTTAATTCCATAACTCTTCAATTGAGGTTGCATCATCTCATAAATGCTCCAGGAGAAGGTAATGAAGCTTTCTCCTTCACAATAACCATTTCTTTGGCCAAAACTCCTCTACACCCAAACTGCCGCCCTTTTTGGAATCCTCACACTCAGTTTACTCTAGTTCTGTAATAAGTGACAGTAAATGGCCATAGACTGTGAGTGAACCCTCATGCCAATTTCACAACGCAGGTGCCTTGTACTAGGATTTGAAGAAGCTAATGTCCAACAATCTAAATGCCAATACCAAAGCAATTTGATAAAAACAAAACTCAAAACAATTCATAGAATAACGCTTTCGATGCTTTCGTCCAACTTAATGCTTCATTGAAGCAATTTGGTAAAAAAAAAAGATCAAAATAATTCATAGAATAATGCTTTACATGTTTGGATCAAAGCATGTCTGTCATTTTTTTAATAACTGTAGTATCAGAGCCAGCTTGCGCACACCCCGATTAATTTCCAGGGGTGCCTGCATGTTCGACACAAGATAACCTAGCTAGGAGGAAATTTTAAATTGCTAACAGACGCTATCGGTGCCTGAGGAAGGCAGAACCGCATAGCCATCGTTTTCTTCAATGCTCTGTGGCATCAAAACTATAGAACATATTTATATCACTTTTTGGGCTAGGAAGGGTCATGCCACAAAACACCAAGGATGCATTTGAAAGTAGGTGCAACTGGAAAGTTGATATCCCCATCAAAATTGTATGGAAGATGATACCAACACCTAATTTTTTGGAGAACATGGAATAAGAGAAATAGAAGATGCTTTGATGGGATATCAACTACCAACAAACATTAAACCAAGGACAAAGGTATCTGGGAGTGAGGAGTCTATAGACCACATTTCTCATTTATTATGAATATCTCTAGACAGTTTACTTCTTATCCATCAAAGCTAATTAATACACAATAATTACTATTTCCAGCACACATTTCATAAATCACATCACCATAGTGAGTGCCAGCACCTCCATTCTCTTTAACTTTTAACACCTAAACATTTCTTAATCTTCTTCGCCCCTCAAGAGGGGAAAAAAATGATTTCCCTAAGTGCACAGTTACCACAATGAGGGACCATTGAAGTATAAATACACATCTTTTAAGGTTAAAATGACTACAAAAGATTTTCTGATAAAGTGGTGTGTCTATAAAATTGCATGCTCAGGCTTAAAAGCTTAGCAGGGAGAATAAGAATATATATAAAAACAACAGAACCACCCAAAAGGAAACTGATAAATAGAATTATCTACACAAAGAATTATCGATTCTGTCCTAAATTGCTAGAAAATATCCAGGACGCACTTTAATCTCATATACACAGTGGCAAGACTCTAGCAAAGAAGAGAGTTTTTCATGGCCACAGGGTCAAAACTACCAAAGTTCTGATCCTGGAGCTGCATATAATATCAAATAAATGTACCTTTGAGAATTCAAGAGCAAATGACATCTCATTCCATATGTCTGTCAAACCTTCGTCAGGCTGTTCAGCATCATCATCAATCTCATCATCATCTTGTACACCGACATAAACACCTTTATCCTTCTCTATTTCAGCTTCCCCAGCAAGGCTTACAGCTTCTATCGAAATCTGTCTTCCAGCATAATCCCTGCCCTGCTTATTCAAAAATATAAGCAAGCATAAGAAATCTGACTGGGTAAAAATGATTAAGAACCTCGGATCAATCATAAACAACAATATATAAAACAAGATGGTGATGCATTTGTTTAAATTGTCCCTCAAGAATCAGTGGGTTTGGAGGAGAAAAGAGCAGTATTGACTGAACACGTCAGTGTGTCCTGAATCCCTTCTACAAGGGAGAAGGATCTCAAGTTAAGCAGATTTTCCACATATTCTGCAGATCTAGGAGTGAGGGAGTGAAAGGGGAAGAGTTAATAATCAAATTGCTTTTGTGGTGATAACCTTTTAAAGTTCAACTTTCCTCCCGCTCTTTGCTATCCTAGGAATAATGGATATATTGGGTGCAGGAGGGAGAGAGCGGTAAGGATCACTCGTGTTGTAGGAATAGAAAAAAATACATAAATCACACCCTAAAATTGTTTGGAAAAGTGACCATATGAATAGGAGAAATGATAAGAAATTTTCAGCCTGATCTTTTAACTAGATGTCACTGTTGCAAGATGAGCCTAGACGCAGAAATTGGCCTTGGAATCTAATTTTGAAAACGCTAGTTCCACCAAAAGTGATTTGTTTTGGGGTGGGTTGCAGCTTAGACTCCTGTATAACACAAGATAATCCACAAAGGAGAGTTTTAACTCCTGCAACAGATGTGCTACGTGTGAACAGACCATCGAATCAGTGAGTCATCTCTTCATTCACTGCAACTTGGCCTGGCAAATGTGGAATATGTTCTTTAATGTTTATGGAATCAGTGGGTAATAAACACATTTTATTCGTCTTCCACGAATCTTGTAGATGAAACAGACGGATGACTTGTAAAAAAGAAGAGATTTAAACGAGTATGGAATAATATTCTGTTGTGTGTACTGTGGACTATATGGGTAGAATGGAAGAGGAGGATTTTTGAAGGGTTAATGATTGTGATTGCATTTCTCATGTTGCATTAAAATGTATCCAGAAGTTATATTGTCGGAGTATAACGAAAACAAACTGATATTAGGTGATATCCTTCAACTTATGGAATCCTTGAAGGCTTAGAAGGAGCACGCCATTTGCACCAAGGTCTTTTGTACAAGTCCAGTAACCCCTTGGTACTTTTTACTAAATAAAAGTTTTTAACTTTAATAATAAACAAGTCTGTTACTAGGTGTACAAGCAAAGAGCAACAGTTCTTAAGAAATAATTTCCTGGGCTCAAGATCACAGAGGATAGGGATGAAACTCAATACTAATCACCATGAAATCATAATGATCTGATGTTCATCAATCTAATATAGCAATAATTAGCAAATGACCTTTCACAGCCAGTATCTGCACCTTTACCCTCACATGAACTTTACAATGTAGGACGAAAACTCAATCCCAGAGTAGATAGCAACTGAATATATAGGGATAGGTAAAATCAACACACAACAAGACAGCTTATCTTTAACATGATGTCTCAGACAGCCAAGAGTGTCTGCCAAAGTTCACAACAATACTATATTAAAAACACACCTCGCAGATTTTCCATACATATTTTGAATTCTTTTTTTAGATCAAATGCAAGATGTACAATAATAGATTGGTCTATGAATACATTAGAGAGAGTCTCTTTCTCAATCATCCACTAGATTGTCTAAATACTCAAATTTCTATGCACATATATGGATATACGCTAAGTTACTAAGGTGCGGGTGTCCAATATGAGTGCGGACCTAGAGTAGATCCTCTATGATCTAAATTTTAAGATTCGGGTATAAGGATCGATATATGAATACGAGTGTGGAGATTTGGCTTAAAATACTTCAACTATCTAAAAATAGACTTATAAATTCTAAATTGTGAGATTATATGGAAAACCTAACAAGAATATTAATCAAGAGGAGAATCCTAAAAGGAGATAAAAGGAAAGGGTGCAGCAATAGAAATTTATATAAACAAATGCATTCCATTTTCTTCAAATTTACCTTAGTTTTTATTTTGATTACAAAAATCATTGAATCTATCCAAATTTCTCTCCAGAATTTGTTCAAATATCCAAAATCGATTGACCAAATTGGGTACAGATGCCATACCCACACCCACGTCGTGTCGATATGGGTGCAGCACCAAAAGTGAAGAGTCTGAGCAACTCAGAATATAGGTAATTTTAAAACTTCCTATACATTGTGTAGCCTAAAGATGCCACATATTTATACTAAATCATGAGAAAACTCAAACAGGTAAGATTTAACATCCTAGAATGACTTACCATAAAATCCTTAATTTGGAAGTCAATACCAGCATTCTTCAAGGGCATCCCCTGGAATGGAGAAATAAGGTTTTTCTGAGAGAGTATCCCTGGGGATGGAGAAATAGTATCCTTTTGAGTGTCTTCATCATCAGAATCAATAATAACCACCAGCCCAGCTGAAGGCAAACATGCAGAAACCATTGTCCCTGAAGAAATGTCGTTAGCTTCCTGCCAGTCCTCCAAGTCAATCACATTGGGGGAAGGCTGATTTCCCTTGAAAGCCCATTCACAATTACTTTCGGATTCCAAGACTTTGTTGGGAAGTGAATGGTCACTTGCATAACAAGAGTTCACAAACTTCATTCGCCGCTCAATGAGGTCCTTAATCTCTATGGTGGCACTTCCAAACTTCCCGGAATCTAACACTTCACGCAAGAGAGGAGCTGCAAAAGGATCAGAGCAGTTGGCAACTCTTGAAGACACCTTTTCTTTTCCATGTTCACATTCTTCCCGCCAACTAGTGGCAGCAGTAGGAATACTCTGGTTTTTACTTTCATCAAATTTCATCTTTTTAATCCCCTTCGGAAACAAATCTGTTCCACGAATAAAAGTTTAATCACAAGAAACGAGAATAGAAGACAAGATGACAATGGAATATATGACAAGGTATAGGGTAAGGTCGGTGTATCCTCCCAAACGCTACTTGTGCGATTACACTGACTTTGTTATTGTTGTTGATATGCATGAATAAACAGAATTCAAATGCATTACTCACGACTATTTTTTTCATGCAAATGGGAATAACTATTTTACTTTTAGTATTGTATATTCCAATTAGGGTCATGCCAAAATGAAGCCCACCTCTTTAAATTAATGATTTCAATATGTTTTGTTAATCATAAAACTTAAAATGGAGTGCACAGTAACTATTCCTTACTCTTTCATTTTGAATTAAATATCCACCTCTTATAGCTTATGCAAAAGAAATGTCCACTTTGTAAAGAGAACTTAAAACATAAGCATGATACCCACTTCATCTTCTCCATATAACTATTTTTCTCATTTGCTCAACAAATACAAATAATTCAAATTTTCAACTCCTCACTCAATCTCTAGGAAAAATCAAATTATATTCAATTTGAACAAATAAAGGATATAACTTAACCTCCATTGTGCTCCCAAAAGACAAGTCAATATTTGTTGCTATGTTGATCGTACTCTTTAAATGTCACTGAGTGTGTGTCATATCCTTCAAAAATGTGTCACATCCTTCAAAAGTAGAACATTTTTGGAGGATCCAAAATGAGTGCGGTAGTATTTTTGGAGAGTGTGAGCAACATAGCACAAAACCCATAACAAATACTCCTATTCAAACAATTCTTGTTTTCTAGTTCTTTCCTACTAATCATGTCATGTCAAACCAAGTTATAAAATTGGGATGGAAGGAGTCTTATTCGAACACTTCTCCACTAAAGTCAATGTAAAAATTAAGTCAAATTATTACTCTTAACAGAGTCTCTATCTATGAAAGATACCCGTAGATCTTGCATTTGGTCCAGATTAAGGCCTGCTTAAAAGTGGCTAAATTAAGATGAATAATCAATTGAATACAGACTTTTAACAAAGGAGCAAGACAAACTGGATCTTGTTTAATGCCACAGAGTGAGTACATAGAAAGACCCCCTTACATATGTGTGTATTGATAATATGGGTATCAGGAGAAAAACAAAAAATAGGGGATTTACCTCTGGGGCTGTACAGCTGTGACCTTTTCGCCATAGGGTTAGCATAACTGCTCCTCCATCCTTCAGTTGCTAAGTCCATTGTCACTGCAATTCGACCAAAAAAACAAAAGATCAACACAATGTGGCTAATAATTTCATACTGAAAACACACATGCATAACAGTGTCAACACCATGATCAAGAACCCATCACAACCCATCCGTCAAATTTACTTTTATTTCTAAAAATCAGTCACTATTTCTAGAACGCAACGATGAATAAAATTTGAAGCGAAAAAAAGGGGGTTTTGCAGGAAGAGAATCTGACGCAGATAGAGCTAGCGGATGAAGCTTCAATTGGAAGAAAAAAAAATAACAAACCTGGGTAGTTACTAGTAGAGTAGACTGGTGAAGAAAAATAGGTGGGATTTGCAGGCGACGGCAGGTGCTGGCACTTGGCTGAAAACGGTGCCGTCGACTCGCCCCTCACTCACAGGCCCAGCCTTCTTTTCCTTTTGACTCTGCTTTAACTTTTTTCTGGGGCTGAGCATAAAACATCCAAAATTAAAATGATTAAATAGAATAGAAATTTATTTATACAAAAATGAATAACGCATAAATTAGTAACGCTAAAAGATTAGTAACGCTCAGAGATTAGTGACGCAAGGACTAGTAACGCATGTAGGAATTAGTAACGCATGTAAGGATTAGTAACGTATGGATGAGTAATGTAGATATTATTTTTTATCAAGTCTTTAATTCGTTGTTTTTCATCTAATCTTGTGTTTGGTTTAAATTTTTTCAATTATCTCCTTAAATTATTATAAATTTTTCTATTTCATGTAATTGGATCGAAGTAAATTTTTTTTAGCTTCTAACTAGTTACAAGAACAATAATTTTGTCATCATGTTTGTTATTTTCTCACTTAAATTATTTGAGAATAAATAATATTAATCTTAATAAATTCATTACTAATAAAATGTCAATTTTTAATTTGATAAAGATAGACGATCGATTATTAAAATAGAAAATATGGTAAACAAATGCAAAATAGATAATCTATATTTGTGCATAAAAAAATTTGGAAATTATAGTTTCAATATAATGTTCATTTCTTACAAGATCATTCAATTTTGAAAATATATTTAACATCATTGGATTTTGTTTTGTATCCATAAAATCGCTCAATTAAATTAATTATTAAAAAAATGACAATCACAAATAAATAAAATTAAAAAACTTTTACAT
>JAABOM020000001.1:37974208-37984538 GCA_011800125.2 Solanum clarkiae | reverse complement strand
ATAAGCTAATTTATTTAAATAAATTTACTAGTATAAAACTACAAATATAATACATAGAATCAAAAAAATTAACAAAGAAATGTAAAAAAGAAAAATTGAGGGATATTTTTATTTTTTATATATAATCTCATCATATTAACTTCAAGTTATTAGTTAATACCACCAAATAGAAGATATTGGTTAGAATCATATATGAAATATTAATTAATACATGAATTAATTATACATAAATTTAAATTTCTACCAAACATAATATTAACTCAATTAAAAAATTTCTTACCTCAATTGTCTATTATTCTCCTTGCTTGACTAAATTACACTCGCTTTTACTGCTTGTTGGATGGTCATTGCCTCTACTATTTGTTGATAGTTTTCAATTCTAATGTTTTATTTTAATTTAAATTCTATTGTGTTACATTGTTAAATTCATTTTTGGATCAATTTGACATGATCATATTATTGTCTTATAATATTTTCTCGTACAATCTTTATTTATTATTTAACAATCTTATTTTATTACCTTAATTTTCTTGTAAATTTATTTTTAAATTATTGATGTACAATATTATGTAACAACGAAAAAAGATATTGTTTATTCAAATATATATTTATTACAGCAACTCAAAAATAATATATCTAGTAGAAATTCATGAAATAGAATTTGGAGTAAGATAAATTACAACTATAAAAGCAAAAAAATTATTTTCAATTCATTAAAATTATACAATACTATATAATATACTATGGTATTATACAATGAGATATAATTTCTATTATATAGAAATATGAAAGGTAAGACGACTAAGGGTAAAAATATAACTTCATACAAATAAAAATCTATCAAGAAATATAAAAAAAATCTAGAAACATCTTTCTATTATATTTTATAAAAATATAAAAATCAATGGTGATCAAGGATAAAAAATAATTTCACGTGCTAACAAAAATTTACCAAGAAAGATAAGCAAAAATAGTTAATTCTAGAAGTATCTCTCAATAAAAGAAGCATAAAGAATTAAGGATATGTCTTTCATTTTATCCTATATGAAAGGTAGGATGACTAGGGGTAAAAATATAATTTAATACTAATAAAAATCTATCAAGAAATATAGCCAAAAAAATGTAGAAACATTTATCTATTATATTCTATTGAAATATAAAATTAATGATGAACAATGCTAAAAAAAATAATTTCATATGCTAACAAAAATCAATCAAGAAATATAAGAAAAATAAAAAATTTCTAGAAGCATCTTTCAATAAAAAAATGAAGCATTAAGAATTAAGATATATCTTTTATTTTATCCTAATTTATTAAAACATTACTCCATCCGTCCCATTTTATGTGACACCTTTTGGCTTGATACTGTGTTTAAGGAAAAAAGGAAGACTTTTAAAACTTACGATGTAAAATAATTCTTAGATATTTGTATAACTGAAAATCATTTTATTATGGGTAAAAAAGAAATTTTAAAGGTAAACGGTTTCTAATTAAAGTAAGTTGATGACATTCTTTTTAAATGAACAAAAAAAAAAAGGTGTCATATAAAATGGGAAGGAGGTAGTATATATTTTGCATTATACTTGTTCCTAAATTCTCTCTACGTAGTTAAATATCGTATACAAATTTAATATGTTAACTCTTTTTTAGAAAGTTTTATTATTATTGAGCTCACTTACGGGTCATAAGTTACCAAGTACAATATAACATAATAAACTATCAAGTAATACATATAACAATCATTCAAATGTAATGCAAGAAACTCTTCGGGATGGCCTAGTGGTTTGGGTCGGGGATCTTAAGTTCTAAACCACTTTCCAACAAAAGCAAGAGATTTGTTTTCTGAATTGTGCTCGTTGCATCGGACTTGCTTAGTGCGAGTTATCTCTTCTAGGTGATTTACAAACTATTACATGAGAGTGAGTGTTTAACCTTGCATACTCAAAAGATGACATGACTGTAGGTTCCTTTTTTATATAAAAAAAAGTAATGCAATTTATAAAGACTGATGTGACTAAAAATATTACAGCGATCATAAAGATAAAAAGAATAAATCCCATCTAAGAAAATTTGTTGCAAAAATGTTTTTCCCTCAACAATATATTTTTACTTTTTTGTATGAATAGGAACCAAATCCACACATTATGTCATTAAGTAATTGAGAAGAAAAAAAGGGACATAGGTTTTGTCGAAGGTTATAGGATAAAAATTAAGTCAATCGGAGCAGGACGAACTAGAGGTTCCTCTTATTCCCAAATAACATCGTTTTTTCACTTTGGCGCCCTTTCCTCGAACCTCTCCGCTAAAATCCTAAGATTCCCTTCACTGTTTCCCCCATTTCTCGCTTCGATTCCCATTCCCCTTCTCCTTTTTTTTTTCTATGTAGTCTACTCATACTATTTTTCACAAAGCATAACTTATTTCTGTTGCGTATCTATCACTCTTCTCAATGGCTTCCGAGGAACAGTTGTCTGCAATTAAGGTATGTGTCTATTCTCTCTGCAAAAAGAAATTGAGTTTTTCTTGATGTTTTGGGGAACCTTTAGTATGTAGTCTTGATGGGTTTTGGTAGTTGAGGAGATTTTCATGTGTTTCGTTTTGTGTTGTAGGGTGCTAAAGTGCTCATGGTTGGTGCTGGTGGTATCGGGTGTGAGCTGCTTAAAACCCTTGCACTTTCTGGGTTTGAAGACATTCACATCGTAAGTAAGATTTATCCTTTTCTGGGTTTGATGTTTACTGTTTATAAGTAGTCTATGATAATTAGATTTTGGGTCTAGGGTTTCTTGAATATGTTTGGTTCCCTGTAATTATTAGGGTTTTTTCCAGTTATTCCCTTGTTGGCTGTACAGTTGGTGCGTTTGACATTTTATCCTCTAGATAGTTAGAAATTTGAACCCTTTGGGACCTTTCCCAGGATTTTCTATTTTATATAGTTCATCAATTATGGTTGTCATGGACTGGGAATAAAGGGGACATGCTTGGAAAGTTACGGATTAGCCGATATAACATGAATAATCCTGTATGCATTGTGAACACAGAGATTTACTACGCGGTTGGCAAATATCTCTCTCTTTTTGGATTATCGATACCACAGTTTTCATGCTTTCTAAGCAAATCGATATAATAAAAAGATGACAACAATTTGATTCAGTTCATCAAATGACACTGCTGCCTCTAGGAAGACCCATGCTATAGCACAGCTAGAACCTTTTTTCCTGACTCTCAAAGTATTCTTTAGTTCTTTTACAGTAGTAATATTATTAAGGAAGCCGATTGACCTTATAAATAGGCAACTGGTAGAATGACAGGAAGCTGGTTTGAATGTAAACTAAAATAAGCGGTTTTTATTCAAACAAAGGGAAACGACGGTTTCCTTGTTTAGTAGTATTCCTTATTTAGTAGATTCCTACAGCATCCGTTGTATTCCTACAGTTATAATAGCTGTTAGAAATATATCCATGCAATGTGTTGATCTTTGTTCTGCAAATAGGAAAGAGTTTGTCTTTATGCTTTTTTTATACATGATTTCCATTGATAGATGGATGCTGCCTCGTATGTTGGAATTTACAAGAATCCAAGCTTGCTTGAGTGAGATTCCACTATGTTGCTTGGTAGGTTGTGGAAGGCTGCCGATTACAGATTTTCTTGAAAAAAATAGAGTCCCTGCATCTTAGGTTGTGAGAGGGAGCTTGTAGGTGCTTCGGCTTTTTTTAGGGATAGACTCAACCACTTATCTTTTATTGTTCCATTACTCTCAGGATATCCGGATGTACATTTGGATCCTACAGAATGGTGAGAGGGCTTTTGAACCGTGTGGGGATCTGCCTCATATATTTTTTTTAATTCTCTTTTCATTATCCTGTTTCCTTGTGGATTAATATTAGTTTATTTTGTGAATTCTGCGTAAACAGTCTTGCCATTTATATTATGTGAGCCCATTATATTGCACTATACTTGCGTAGAGCTTTCTAACCCAGTTTTGTATCATTTTGTCTATTTGCAGATTGACATGGATACAATAGAAGTCAGTAATTTAAATAGACAATTCTTGTTTCGGCAAAAACATGTTGGACAATCCAAGGCTAAAGTAAGGAAATCTTTTCAATTTTTTCCCAGTTTCCATTTTCATTCAGATTTTGAATCCTTAATAACATACTCTCAAAATATTTACCAGGTTGCTAGAGAAGCTGTCCTAAAATTTAGGCCTCATATTAAAATTACACCATACCATGCAAATGTAAAAGATCCAGAGTTCAATGTTGATTTTTTCAAGCAATTCAATGTTGTGCTTAATGGCCTTGACAATCTAGATGCTAGACGACATGTGAATCGCCTTTGTTTGGCATCCGGTGTCCCATTAGTTGAAAGTGGGACTACAGGCTTCCTTGGCCAGGTGAAATTAAGTTTTTCGGTTCTATTTGACGGGGATCAGGCAACTAAATTTCATTTGGCATACCTCTGTTTCTCACTTATATTGCAAGTCTGTATATTTTTTGACATCTTAAGATCTCTTAGCAGCATTTAAACTAGCCGTGACCAGCTTTAAATGCTATAGAAGAGGTTACTTGAAATGAAGTTTTTTAAAAAGTGATAAGATATATCATATTTCTTGAATGTAATATTCTCAGGTCGTAGATTGTCATGGTTATTTAATTACCAATTGAAAAGTGCTACTCAGTATTTGTGTTTTTTTTTTTTTTTTTGGTTATAAGCTGTTATTATTTCAATATTTTGATTTTTTTTATGTCGAAGTACCATGTGAGGCTTAGGAAGTAGACTGCTAAGTCTGAATGGAAAAGAAACTCGGTTGTTAGTAGAATATATCAAGATCTTGTAAACTACTTCACAGAAACTTATTTAATATGCATGTTGATCATTGTTGCACTTGTTACAGCCAGAAAATTTTGGTTCCTTTCGTCCAAGACTTACTTGGAAAATTAGAATACGTGCTAGTCGGGGTGGAGTTAACGAAATTTGATCAGATTATATGTCGTATTCAAATGAACTCCTGCAGGATCTCGCTCTTCATGCTAACAAAGTTTCTTATTCACCTCATTCTTTTGAAGGATGACAGTTTTTTGCTTTACTCGAGAGTTGTTTGATTTATACTTTCTAACCAAAAGGTCAACCTATTTTTACTCCCTCTAAGATAATAGAAGATATACGTAGTCCAGTAGCTCTATATGTGCTTTTAAAGGTCTAACATTTTTGTCTGGCTGCCCTTTTTAGTGTTTTGGTTCCATAGTGTATTACTGTTTCTGCTGTTTCTATTTATCAACTGACTGAATCTCCTTTGACTCTTACTAGTTCTGTAACTTTTATTGTCTACTCTTTTTATGTTGCAGGTCACGGTACATGTGAAGGGTAAAACAGAATGTTATGAATGTCAGCCTAAACCAGCTCCAAAAACTTATCCCGTCTGTACAATCACAAGCACTCCAACAAAGGTACTGACAAGTCCTTAATCCTTTTCTTTTTTAATATAAAAATTTTAGTTGATCCAATCGGTTTTATCTGTAAATGTCATTCCGGTACTGACACTTAATGAAAGAGTTATAATTTTTCAGAATATTGCACACTGCTGTATGGTGCAAATAATAATGTTTCACTTGTCCAAAATAAAATAAAATAATTGCAACTGTGTACTATGTAAATTTTACGGTGAAGTAGTGTTACATGCTTCTTTTCTTGCCTCCTATGTGCTACTTGGGCTTCATATCTATTTCTCTAAGATATTCGAGGCTTACGTGGGTACATCACAGTTGTATTTTTTTTTGGATAATTTTATTAATTCATCACAATTTTACTTATCATTACTCTGTCACAATCTCAAGTGCTTTTGCCTTAAAAACATTTTGCTTTGAATTGTTTTCTGCATTAGTTTGTTCACTGCATCGTATGGGCAAAAGATCTGCTGTTTGCAAAGCTTTTTGGGAACAAGAATGAGGAAAATGATCTTAATGTGCGTTCTGCTGATGCTTCAAGCTCATCAGAACATACGGAGGATGTTTTCGAGCGTAGAGCTGATGAAGATGTTGAGCAATATGGGAGGAGAATATATGATCATGTTTTTGGTTATAACATTGAAGTTGCATTACATAATGAAGAGACGTGGAAGAACCGTAACAAGCCTAGGCCTTTATACACCAGAGATGAGTTGCCACCACGACCAGTTGAACAGAATGGTAACAAGGATAAAGCTTCAAACACTGCTGACCCCTCTTCGGTATCTGCAATGGCATCTCTGGGCCTTAAAAATCCTCAGGATTTATGGAGTCTCAGGGAAAATTCTGAAGTATTTCTCGAGGCATTAAAGCTCTTTTTCCTGAAAAGAGAGAAGGTTTTGATCCCATTCCCACCCTTCGATTCTTTTTTTATGAAGTAATCAAATTTTATTAGGAAAAGGAAAAGATTGCCTGTATACAACCCATTTCCTGAATTTCTTTTCTCGTACATATGTTTGTATTTCGGTTTCGTTTAGTCTCTGTCCCAAAGATTTCTGTCTTTACCACTGTTGCAGGAAATTGGCCAGTTGGGCTTTGATAAGGACGACCAGTTGGCTGTAGAGTTTGTGACTTCTGCAGCAAACATTCGTGCTGCTTCTTTTGGGATTCCGTTACATAGCCTTTTTGAAGCTAAAGGTATTGCTGGTAATATCGTTCATGCCGTTGCAACAACAAATGCCATTATTGCAGGCTTGATTGTGCTCGAGGCAATTAAGGTGTTGCAAAATGATGTAAAAAGCTACAGGTAGGATTGGTTCCATTATCTCTGCTTTTGATGCAGTTTTCTTTATTTTGAAGCGGATAATTATATTTGGAGATCAACTAAAATGTCTCCAACGATTAATCATTTGGGCCAGCAATAAAATCGGTGCTTTAATAAGTATAATTACGAGTAGTGAAGTTGGCGTCCATCTAATCAAAAAGTTCACACTGTTAGAAAGGAATGAGGAGTGAGGACGCTTCTATTATCTACTTTATGTTTGCAACATGTCCTCTAAATGATGTTATCTTGATTTTCTCCTTCGTTTGGAAATATTTATGTTAACAGTGGTGAGACTCAAACTTAGGACTTCTGCATGATCTACGAGTTGAAGTGTGTGGCCCTGTCTAAAAGCTTAAGGTCTTAAGCTGTGAAAATTTTTAAAGTATTTTTTAGGTCTTAAACCATAATTTATTAATTATTATAAATCTGTCAAAAAATCTTTTCTAGAAATTGGAATTTGGTCTCTTTGTGCAGAATTGATAGGAAAGCGAAAAACAATTATAAGTTGTAACTGAACTATGAGGTAGTTGCATAGTTTTTCTTCTAAAATTAATGATTAAGTGGGTTTTCAAGAACAGTTTGTATACAGTACTAGTAATATTAATTTAAGTATACGAATGCAATGTGATTGGTGAAAATTGTTTATTATCACTTATGCCAATATATAGGGATACATCTGAGATGTAGAGAATCTCTAGTTTTGAAAAATTTGTTTGCGATGAAATGGCCCCAAATAGCGCTGGAGTATATAGAGGATCCCAACTAAAAGTTAATCATAAACTGATTACTTATTTTAGACCACAAGTTTTAAAAGTTGATTTTCTTTCTTAAACTTCGTGCCAAGTCAAAGTAACTCATATAAATTGGGACGGAAGGAGTATATATTTTGCATTAAAGGATGTCACATAGTGGTCAATGGGTGTGAGTGCAAACTTTGGAGACTAAGATTCAAATCCTCATAGTGGTGGACCACATTAAGTAATTTCTTTCCACCTTTCTTAGTTTTGGTGAGCAAAGTTACCCGATACCCGTGTTTATGGAATATAGCAGGTACAAATAGAATAGTTGAGGTACGCACCATATGGCCTGGATGCCATGTTAAAGAATAACTAATAGAATTTTCTTAGATATATCAACTGTTACCCTCTGAAAAACAAAAGAACTAATGTTCTCTCCATTTCACCTAGTTTGACTTTGGCATATAATTTAAAAAAATAAAGAAGATTTTTCAATCTTGTGGTCTTAAATTAAAATTATGTCAAATGTACCAAAATGCCCTTTAATCTTGTGACCTTAAACATGCTACATGGATAGTTGAAATTAAAGTGTTCCTAAAAAAGGAAAAGGGTCATTCTTTTTTAAAAAGACTAAGAAGGAAAGTAAGTCATTTTTTTTGGAAACGGAGGGAGTAGGATTTTTTTTTGCAAATGGTAAAACTGTAGAAAATTGAAATGGTAAACTGCCAATTCCTCGTAAAAACCAAAAAAAGGAAAACAATGAAAGTACCTAGAAAACAACTTACCATTTATCTGTTACCATTCTTTAAAAAGAACAATTTACCCTTTACTGCAAGAAGTACCCAAAAATGGATTTGATCAAACATTTCTCCAAAGATTTTACCTACTCCTTCTTTTACTTCATGTTATTAGCTAACCAAATATAGACAAATTCCTATCCGAACAATGATGACTATGTCTTTTTGTTGGGTACTATTTTATAATATCATGTGAACTCCCTGGCAGGATGACTTATTGCCTTGAGCACCCCTCAAGAAAGATGCTTCTCATGCCAGTGGATCCCTTTGAGCCAAACAAGTCTTGTTATGTTTGTTCCGAGGTATGATCTACGGTAAAGTACAATAGATTGTCTTCCTGCCTGTGCTACCTTGTGGAATTTTATTTAGCCACTACTTTCTGATTTAATGCAAATCAATGAACAGACACCTTTAACGCTTGAGATTAATACTCACCGTTCGAAGTTAAAGGATTTTGTCGAGAAGATTGTTAAAGCAAAACTTGGCATGAGCCTCCCATTAATCATGCATGGGGCGGCACTTCTTTATGAGGTGGGTGATGATCTTGAGGAAGATGAGGTTGCAAATTATGCAGCAAACCTTGACAAGGTAAGACACTGTCATGTCTTTGTACGTATGTGAAGAAGCTTTATAATTATTGACTAAATAGATACTTGTCTTTGTGAATAACCCTTAGGTGCTATCTGAGCTTCCTTCTCCGGTTACTGGTGGCACAATTCTGACAGTTGAGGATCTTCAGCAAGAGCTGAAATGCAGCATCAATATTAAACACAGGTCCTCCTTGTTCTTATTATCTGTTGTAGACTCATCTTGCAAAATGGAGGACAGAGCACTGTGTAGTGTATTTTCTTGAATACGCTGAAACATTGATTTCTACTTTTCGTAATGTTATTTGGTGCTAGTGATTGAGAGTTAGCTGCTGATCTTTCAGAAGTTAAGCTGTTGGTGAAACTTGTCATGATTGGTGATTCAAGTTTAACTACTCATGTTGTTTTTTCTTCTTGATTCATTCATACCGATTTACTCTTCCCTCAGCTTCCTTCACACCCCTAGAACCTAAGGTTAATTGCTTGATCCTGTGGGCTCCTTTTTAGTGCTTTTTCCTATAGCCTCCAACCCTGGTAGAACACAATTTTGTAGATGTGTATTGCTTCACTCATAATTTTCTAATCTCAGCTGGATTAATTTTATGGTCTGGATTGATGCATACAAACATATAGAAGAGCAAATTGGTGTTGTTCAACCAGTTGTGCTTTATTAAACCTTGCCTAAACTAGTCTTATGGGGCGGAATGATGGCCAGATAAGAAATTCAATGTTCAGAAGATGACAGTTGTGGAAATGAGGGAATGAAGACATCTGGTGGGAGTAGCCTCCGTGATGGACGATGAAGAAAGTGAGACTAAGATGGTTCGGACATGTGAACAAGAAATGTGAAGAGGCCCCAACGAGGAGGTGTGAGAGGTTGACTATGGTGGGTTCAAGGAGGGCTAGAGGTGGCGAAAAAAATGTTGCGTAGATCTCATTAGACAAGATATGACACATCTTCAACTCACCAAGGATATGGTCTTAGACAAGACGATTTGAAGGTCGTGGATTAGGTAGAAGCTTAGTATGTATTGCATTGTCTCGCTTTCCTGCAGTTTAGGTTTAGTGGTAGTTTGGCATTCTGTACCTGTTTCTCCTTAAATACCAGCAGTATTAGCAGTTTTTGTCATAGTGCCCTGTCCGGTGATTTATGTTGCTACCTATTGTGCCTTGTGTTTTGGTTAAAGCATTACTTTGTCATTATTTTTATTTTCCCATATGCTATGTGATGCTTTCTCTAGTACTTGTTATTTTACTTTTCTTTTGTATGTTCTTTGATATGCGTTACCTGAGACGGGGGCCTTTTGGAAATAGCCTAGACTAGTCTCGACTAATGGTTGAAATATGATACACAGTTAATGGGTGTGAGAAATATTGGAGAAGAATATTATTGAATTGTTGTCTACATTATTACACTGAGACCCTATTTATAGATACTAT
>JAABOM020000001.1:37944786-37967459 GCA_011800125.2 Solanum clarkiae | reverse complement strand
ATTTTCGGCGGAAGCTCCGATCGATCACAAAATCAAAGTTGAAAGGGTCGCCAGAAGTATTTGTAGTTTCTTGATTTTGTCCAGATTTCTTAGCAGAAACAGTGGATCTTGGATTCTTGAATGATAACAAGCAAGCAATATATTGAAATAATTATAAATAAAGAGATAAGATATCACCTGGAAGGTATTGTGATGTCGCCGGAATTTCCCGAAAGTCACCAAGGAAATGACTGAAAATCGTCAAAAGTAGCAGAGGGTCGCTGAAAATCCTTGACACTGAGCAGAGTAGCAAGAAATTCTTGATTCTTTCACCTTGTTATTTTTAAGCTCCGATGAACTGAAATCTCCGTTGGTATCTGAATCGCCTGCGCCGGCGTCAAATGGCCCTACGGCTTTTTGCGATAGTTGTTGACTTTCTTGAATTCTTGATTGATAAATGAGAAGACCCTTGTTCTTTCAGAAACCAAAAAAGAAGTGCAGGACGTTGAAAACACTTGAGAACAGTATTCACAACGGCACGTACGAACCTTCAAATTGCAGCAGTAATCGGAGAAGATTGAAGGGAGAAAGGTATCGATCATGAAGGGAGAAAAATGAAATTCTAACATAAAAGTTTGAACGGATAAAAATCTAATAGAGAGCAAAACCTAATCGCTTTTAATAGAACGTAAGCACATTTGATTTTTCCCCCTAAGATCAGTTCATGGAGGGTTGGCCTTCAATAATGATACCAAAGTATAAATTATGTCCCAAGAAGAAAAGTTATTTATCTTTGAGGGATAAAAATTAAAGACCAATACAAAATAAGGGGCAAAAGTGCAAATGACTGACTTCTTTCTTTCCCCTTTGTTGGGCTTTGCACTGGGCTTGAACAAAGTCCCGAAATCCCAGGGCCCAACAAGAAGGCTGCTCCGTATTATCTTCCTTGGGAATAGTATAATTAGAAGATTATATATTTACAAACAACGGCAAATAAATTGGTATTTTCTTAACAGGGATCTATACTTTTCTTGGTCCTCAAGTCGAGAGGTCACTCCGATATCAGAAATCAGTTCAGATCTTTGAGCTTAAGGGCCATGGCGACAGAAGAAGACGCCGTCCGCCGCCGTACAGCACTCGCTGATTATCGGAAGAAGCTACTTCAGCACAAGGAACTTGATGCTCGGGTTCGGATAGGTGCCGTTCTTCAGTAATCTTAAACCCTAGTGCTCTTATTCTGATATTGATTTCGGTAGATGAAGTCCTTTTTGTAGGTTTAATTTCATCAATTACTGTTATTTACTCCTAAATGTAGTAAATTCGTGGCAAAATTCAGTTCCGATGCTTAGGAATTTTGTTCTATTGTTTTTCCTATTATTGTAGGTAAGATTAGATATTGCGTCTTCTGTGGCAAAAGAGGAAACATATTGAATATTGACACGAAATATTTAGTGCTAGTAATATAATGCAGGAACTGTTAATGTGATTAAAGTTAGAATTTGTAATTGGAAGAGTTTTAGCTTATAGTTTAACCTGCCTCAAACATGTGCGAGATTTGTTTTTGTATTGCCTTGTTTATGGCCAATATGCTTTAGACTGTGATTGTTTTATGTTGAAATTATGCATTGAAAGGAAGGAGGAGATTAGAGAAAGCATCTGAGTGTCATAAACTTGGTAATAAGGATCTATCGGTGTTCTGTGTTGCACTTTGATGGCTCACAGTGAAGTGGAAGCAAAACAAATGTGAAGGAAACGAACAAAGAATAAAAAGTATGAACCTAACTTGAATCTGTCTTCCTAGCGATCATTCAAACCCAAAGAATTGTGACTAGAGGAAGAATACATAGAAAATATAATCAGTCAATACCAAAACAACTATGAAAGAACCTACTAATATGCCAATCAAGATTTTCAATCCAGAGAAAGAAGAAACAAGAGGGAGCTCATACAAGAAATCCTTGCCTAAAAATTCAAGTTGACATTCAATAGGAACATATGATAAATATCTATGCTTGGAATGGTTAAGTTTAGGCAAAGCGTCTCATAATTCAACTTCTCCAAAACTAAAATTAACCAATGGACGATGGCAAGTGTTTATAATCATGGGGAAATAGTAAAAAAGACCAAAATTTCCTTATAATAAAAGTTTGAGCTCTGCTAGGAGGAACCATCCCACTGCATTTTAGGCCTTCGCTCCGAATCACTTGATTGTAATTTTTCTACTCTTCATACCACATTTTGTGCTGCAGAGCAAATATGTTTGATAGTTTCAAGTTCAATTCACTTTAACACTGATTTTTGGAGCTTTTTTGGTCCTTTTGTGACTTCATGTCATCTTCAAATGACATTACAAGCACATGAAAGTATTTGTAAGGTATTTCCAAGACTTCTAGGTCATCTTCTACGCACTATCTTGGACACTATGAATTTCCAACACTTCAAATGAGCCTATGATGATACTTCTTACTTTCTTCGGGTAACTAGATTATAAATGATTAGCATAAGGATAATTGAGTTCAAATTTAACTTCAGAAAGAACTTCTAATGATAAAATGGTGAAAAACCAAATATGACAAGCCAATGCAAATGAACAAGTCCATTAAACTACATGTAGAAGGGGCCTACTATAAGAATGTTTCAGTAAAGATTGAATTTAACACTTGTTATTGTTACATATCTTTTCTTAGTTGTCTATAGTTCTTGCTTGTTCGATAATAGATTCCTTTTCTAATAATCAACAGGGTCTTTTTGTGGGAAAACATTGACTAGATCATGCCCATTCTTTTGGTGGTCCCATTTGTTAGATTTTGTTCATTCACTATTATGCATCTATACTCCACAAAAGTACAAGTGCTACTGGGTTGGGTTGTCATACTTCATCAGTCAATGAAGTATAGCTTGATCTATTTACGCATGCTTCGATGTATTTTCATCTCATAGAATTGTCTATCCTTTTGTTCAAAAAGGATGGTGTACCTATTCTAATACATGTCCCTGCTAAAGAATTCTCATAAACCAAAACTTCTTATTGGAAATAGGAGTTTATGCATGTGCTCGCCTGACATATTCTCTTGGACTCTGTTCTTATTTTCCTTGAGTTCTCTATAACCTCATTTGTGATACATCAGAGTTTGAGAGAGAGATATATTACTTCCTTCTATTATATTGTGTTCCTACAGTCTTATAAACTACTTGATTTCCCGATTTTGCAGAACTTCATAATATTCATATTTTTTTCGATCTTCTATATTATGTTCTTTCCACTGATTATAAAGTTACACTTCTCAGTGAGAGAGAACTTACGGGCTACCAAAAAGGAATATGCCAAAACAGAAGATGATTTGAAGTCACTTCAGAGTGTTGGACAGATCATAGGGGAAGTGCTCCGACCTCTAGATAATGAACGTTGTAAGTACCCTTTATCCCGATTAATGTTTGTTTACTTTTTTACTCCTATGTATGCCTTATTGATTACAACAATGTATAGTCCTTTATTTACACGAAAGAAGTTACTAAGAAACTGACGTAAATTTATGGGACAAATCTGTACCTTCCATCACCTTTCCAGTGATAGTAAAAGCAAGCAGCGGTCCAAGGTATGTTGTTGGCTGTCGCAGTAAAGTGGACAAGGAAAAACTGACTTCCGGCACAAGAGTGGTTCTTGATATGACAACACTTACAATCATGCGAGCACTCCCCCGTGAAGTTAGTAGTTACTATTTTGCTTGCAAGCATTAAATGTCTGCGCCTACATTTAAAATTATTGCATCTGTCTATCTCCCACTTCTTTATGATGAGAAATTAATGGCAGGTTGATCCTGTTGTATACAACATGCTTCATGAAGATCCTGGCAACATCAGCTACTCTGCTGTGGGTGGACTGTCAGATCAGATACGGGAACTGAGAGAATCCATCGAGTTACCTCTAATGAACCCAGAGCTTTTCCTCAGGGTTGGGATTAAGCCTCCAAAGGTAAATCATTCAATATATTTTCTCCGTATTCTGATACATTGTCGGCATGACAGAAATGCTTTTGCTTGTAATTTCACTTCTGAGTCAACTTAGAATTCTGTCTCAGGGTGTTCTTCTCTATGGACCACCTGGAACGGGCAAGACATTGTTAGCCAGGGCAATCGCTAGCAACATAGATGCCAATTTCTTAAAGGTCTGTATACTAGAGTTTATTTATATCTCCAAGCAAATAGCATCTCATATGTGGGCTTTCATAATTGGTGATTGCTTCAGGTTGTATCAAGTGCCATTATTGATAAGTACATTGGTGAGAGTGCAAGATTAATTCGGGAAATGTTTAATTATGCTCGTGATCACCAAGTAAGACTTCAAACGGATCTTATATTGGGAGTGTTGGTGAATGATTCTGGAGGTGCCTTGAAATGTTGATGCTTATTATCTTTCTTTTCTAGCCCTGCATCATTTTCATGGATGAGATAGATGCAATTGGTGGACGTCGTTTTAGTGAGGGAACCAGTGCAGACCGTGAAATCCAAAGAACCCTCATGGAGTTGCTCAATCAGTTGGATGGATTTGACCAGCTTGGAAAGGTCTGTATTTGATCTTAAATGCATGTTTCCAAGAAAATGTGTTGGGATTTGTTCCATAGTCCGTGATCTAAGATGTGCATCCTTTTGATTTACCCTGCTTTATCAAAAAGAGTTCTTCAAGATTGATTAGGTTTGCTGATTAAGGCAGGAAAGCTTAGTTGCTTATCATAGTATACAGTTGGAATCTGTTCATAACATGCACCATCTAAATGACCTATGCTTAGGTATTCTTACTTTTTGGGTTGGGGGGTGGGGGTGATGACATCAGGGCTCAGATTTGTTTGTTTTTCTATTCTTGAAATTTTGTAATTTCAAACACGGAACTACAGTTATTTTTCAACATACTCGTAACGAAGAGTTGAATGTATGAAACAGGAAGGAGATACTGTTTGTTTGCCTGAACCTTTTGAATCATTATTTTATTTTCAGGTAAAAATGATTATGGCAACAAATAGACCTGATGTTTTGGACCCAGCTCTTCTTCGTCCTGGTCGATTAGATAGAAAGATAGAAATACCCTTGCCTAACGAACAATCAAGAATGGAAATCCTCAAAATCCATGCTGCTGGGATTGCCAAACATGGTGAAATTGATTATGAGGCTGCTGTTAAGCTCGCTGAGGTTTGCTAATAATGCTGACAGTAAACACTATTGTTCTGCTTCTATTGCATCGGAGTTCTGATGACTTGTTTCATCCTCAGGGTTTTAATGGGGCCGATATGCGGAATGTTTGCACTGAAGCTGGTATGTTCGCAATTCGTGCAGAGCGTGATTATGTCATCCATGAGGATTTCATGAAGGTATTTTTGTCTTTTTTCCTAAATTTCTGTTGGTAAATTGTTAACTTTTTAATTGCATTGATCGGCTGTTTTCCAAGTTCACCCTGTAGAATGGTAAATTTATATTCACATGGTATTATATGAATTACTCTGGTTTAAGATTTTGTACAACTACCCCTGTGCACTGTGCAGCATGTCTAATTTCTTATTGTAATGAAAGCACACTTAATATTCTTTCACCAAGGAATGTGAGTACAGCAAGTCCAATATGTCAAATTTCCAATTTGTCAGAAGATTATACTTCCCATACTATTATGAGTTAATTTCTTTTTCCTATTTGTCATCATTAGAACTTTGTTCTAGAAGAGATGCCTAGTGTTTTCTACTTTATTATTCTATTATTTTTTAATCTTCCATTGGCTGAAACAATTCTTTGTAGGCTGTAAGGAAACTGAATGAGGCAAAGAAACTTGAATCGAGTGCTCACTACAATGCTGATTTTGGTAAGGAGTAAGCACGAGGGTGAATGTCATGGACCAATTTCAATGGTATGACAAACAATGGATGGGGTCTTCGGTTTGCTGTAGCATTTGTGTTTATTTATTCTGTACTTTAAATTATGTAATGCAGCAACTGCTTTCTCTGAAAACAGCTGCATTTACTGTGTTTTCGTTCTCGTGATGTCTGTTGAAGGTTGGTAGAATAGATTACACTCTGGATGTTTATTTACTGTTTTTTCATTTCTATGTACTGAATTCTGATTGGCTTTAGGCCCAAAAAGAAAAATGAACCACCACCCAAGGTATTGCCTTGAGTGAGGTTTGAAGAGAATCTGGTGGGTTCTGAAGAGGATGTGGTGTATGCACATGTTACCTCTTAACATTATACATCATGAGGTTGAGATGTTGCTTTTAATAGAACTTTGCCAACAAAATTACTTTTTCAAACAGGTTTGAAATCCTGTTCAACTCGGTATCATTTTAGTTTATAAAAACATAAAGGAAGCGCAAGTGATTGTCAACTGTTTCAATGGTTGAAAATCTTCAGGACCAAAGAAATTTAGAAACCCAGTGTCACTCTCTTAGTTTTTTGCTGAAACAACTTCCACTTGGTACTTCAGTGTTCTACTCCAATTTCAAGTAATCTTGGAACTTTGTAAAACATATTTGTCATAAAATAACAGGAACTAGAAACGCAAGTAATCTAATTTAACCCATTATTAGACAGCTTGTTGAAGGTTACAACAGAGGACCCATCATAATTCAGTTTGAAATTCAAAATTACTCTCTACTCTAAGGCAGGTAATCAATAACTATGATATTCACCGAAGAGTGTTGAGCCAATACGGTGAAACATGGCTGCCTCTACTGCCACTGCAATACATCCAAAGATTGTTGGTGAACTTGTTTATCACCTGCTGCCACTACATTGAAACCTGCCAAGTGAAATTAGGAGACAATTCACACGTCGAATTGAAGGGCATATTTTAAGACATCCAAAGATTCTTGTGAATATGACATGAGAACAGCGCTAATAATTACTTGTGGCTGTTGAACCGGCAGAAGCTTCCCAATTAAATTGTTGTCCTTTCCAGTCAGTTATGATTCCTCCAGCACCTTCTATTACTGGTACAAGTGAGAGGAAGTCGTATGGCTGAAATTATTTGTTTTGACATCAGCATAGAGGTTATGAAAGTTAAAAAAGCAATTTAATGTTACTGGCTAAGGGAAGTAAAAGAGCAAAAATTTCACCCTGCAGCAATATATTAATCAGAGAGTAAGGATATACTGGCAGACTGAAATTCCTATCTGACCACTCCACTGGACATAATCAATGAGAATATGCTTGCGGTCCTCTAAGGAGGGAAAACGCCCAACATACATATTTGGCAAGTATACTCATCCTTATTAATCTAGGAATAGAGCAGAGTATCTTACCTTAAGACCCGACTCTATTACAAGATCCACAAATCCAGAAGCCAATAGGGCATAAGCATAGCAATCACATCCGTACAATGGAACTTTCACCTGCAACAAATACAGGAGGAGATAAGAATTCATAGTGGAGGAAAGAAGTGCAACTCTTTAGTTTCCTTCTACTCAGATCCTCTCATTGCCCTTCTTGTTCCTTCCGTAGTTTTTGCCTATCTTGATTGCACATTATCTAGAACTCTGTCCAATGATTTCCTTGCCATAATATTACATACCTTGCTTCTAACACGAGCAAAGGCAATCTCAGCGTCTCCTTCAAACAAATGTGGACTAGTAGTGTACCTGAACTTGAAACAATGAAAAGGAGAAAGTAGATGCAGCACACTTTTAGCATCCCTGATAAGTTGAACAAATAAGAAAGGGAGGGTAACTGATTTCTACTCAAATATGGCTGGCAGCTAATTTTTAGAAGGGGCCTCAAGTATTGGGAAATAGATGTGATGAATTTTCTCACAGATGCTTGACAGTGTTAAATTCTAGGGCAACAAGAAAGATTCACGTTTTGGACTAAAAGCAATGATGGAAACAACATGGTATGTATGAATTAGAATGGCCATGTAAAACAAATGGGAAACAACCACCTTTCAAGTGGCATGCTTTGAGGGGTGGCAGGCTGCATCGGACGCTTGTCTAACACAGGATAATCTACAGAAGAGAGGCATTATTTTAAGTAATAGACACTACATGTGTGAAGAAGAGTTAGAAACAGTCGATCACCTCTTCATTCATTGCAAAGTGGCAAGGCGGTGTTGGGAGCTATTCCTTAACAGGTAGAGTATTAATTGGCTTATGCAACCAAATGTAAGAGTCTACTAGAAACATGGCAACACCAGACAATGGCTAGGAATCAGCAGTCAATATGGAAAACAATTCCCTTATTTGTCTTTCTTATGGACAGTATGACTAGACAGAAACAGAATTTGCATTGAAGGGACAAAAAACATGCATCAACAACAACAACAACAACATTACCCCAATGCCTCAAAGGCTCCCGCCCATTGCGGGGTAAGGGGGAGTCGGATGTACGCAGCCTGACCCCTATGTTTAAAAACATAGCGCGACTGTTTCCAGATGACCCATGATGAGCGTCGAAAGTTGCATTGACTAACTGCTACTTGACAATTGAAAGAAGCGCAGACAGTTTAAAGAGCCATTTTGTTTTATTCCATCATACCCCTAAGCCAAAAAATAGTGAATCTTTGGCTCCATCCGAGATTGATGGAAAACAAAAAACATGCATCAAGGATATAAAAAAAAGATGTCTTTTGAATTTGTTCTTTTGGGCTAAAAGGAGTGTTAGGGAAAACATGGATGAGTATTTGAATTTCTCAGAAGTGATGGGACATCTGTAGTTCTTTTTTTTCCTTCTAGCAGTAGTTTAGTCTACTTTATTTTTACCATCTAGGTACCTTTATTTATCTACCTTTTCAGAAAAAGAAAGTGAGTAGCAATGTTGTATTTTTTGTAGAGAAAGGGTTCCAAGGAAAAACATACATGTAGGCTTTTGAAAGACTTGAACAATTGCGTGTGGAGATTTCTTGCCCATTCAAGGTAGTTCGTCGCCCACTTAAACCAATCCACCTCTCTCTCAGTACAGGCTGGTCAATAACGCCAAGAATCTAGAAAAGCAAAAATGAAGAGAACATCATGAATAAACCAACTTCTGAAATGACAGGGTACCTGCATAGTGGGTCTCATAGTCTTACCATAGCATAATATAAGGAGATTACATATGGTATCATAGGATGGAACTCTCATTATACCAAGGGAAAGCTAAATAAAGTGGTTCAAGAGTCAAACACAATATTCTTAACACAAGTGAGCCCAGATGGCAATAGGGGAAAAAACACCTATAAGATTTTGCATCAACAATTACTAAGATATAAAAGACAAAAGAATCTACATGATACTGCTAATTTCTTAAATAAACATCAATATTCCAAATTCAGGACAAGGGAATGTCTATACGAGAATACAGCTAAATGGCTAATGCATTCAAGAACTATACATATACCAAATAATCTAGAACTTCACTATTGTGAGACAAATGAAACCAAGAGGTGATTAAGCATGCCCTCAAAATGGATATTTAGCTGTTGTATTTAGTCCACCAAATACAAATATCATTTTTCCCAATTTTCCTTTTCTCTATTACTTTTTGTTTATAAATTCACCAGTACCTATCTCCTTCTATTTTTTTAAAAGTAAACATCATAATATCTTCTACTGAGAGCAAATTTTATTAGCTACAGTTACAAATCAAAAGTATGCTAACAGACACCTGTCTTGGTGTAAAATAACTCAACTAGGCTTCCCACCAACAAATGCTGTCACAATGCTAACAGACATAGGGAGAAACATTGATAGTTGACAGAAATAAGCAAGCTTTCATTGATCTAGTAGCTAACAAGGTTTTTTATTGATACAATTACAATCAACTGGCTGGCGATTCGTACCGGTTTACCTTTGTACAACAGAGCAATAAGAGTGCCAAACACGGGTTTCCCTGTATGTAAAAAAGTATCCCAATGAATGAACATTTGAACCATAAGTTGAACAGAGTTGATATGGGAAACACAAGCAGTACCTGTAATGAAACTCTTTGTCCCATCTATTGGATCTAAAACCCAAACATACTCTGTAGTTTCCTCTTGACACCTCCATCCCTTCTCCTCTCCATAACTACCACAAACAGTTTAAAACACAAATTTTCAGCAGACAAACATACACTGATGGCGTAATACGTGAAATAGAGACGATATAAATGCAATATAGACAACACACCGGCCATGACACACTGCAAAATATCAAAAAAAATATCGATCTATAAGAGTTGCATCGACTCGTATCTGTTGAAGTAGAAGTGTGAATTGATATCCAGCTACTACAAGGATGATATTATCATCTCGTAAAATGAATGGTCTTTTCTCAATTTTGACCTTATGTATTAGCATCATACAAGTAAATAGACTGGCTCGGCCAGTGAAAACTTACAGAGACCTCACTTGTACTCCATTACAGCCTTATCAAAGTTCAGAGGCAAATGTTAAAAAGTTCAACTCAGAAACGAAAAATGTCAAAGATTATACAAAGATATCGGCTGCTTGATATTTTTAGCAGCCAACAAGACCTTCAAGTTACTGGTTTCACCGACTAAGATCATTTAACTGTATTGTCTCTCTGCTTTTCCTATACAATTAACCTTTCAGGCTCTTGATAGAGAGAGATAGACATGTCCGCAAAATAATTTTACAGCAAGTGCATAACCAAAACAAGATGGCGACCTTCTTCCAATGGCGAGTGTGAGGTTATGCTCACAAATCACAAGTATCCTATGCTAACCGTCATACTAAAAGCAACAGCTAGCCAAGCTGAAAATGCGTCCCAACCACAGGCCACTTTCAGCTCCGCCAATTGACTTACTAGAAATAGAGAAGTCTTAATTTAACAACCGCGCATTATCAAATATCATAGTACTATCAAAACTAGTGAGAGCTAAACTAACTCACATTGCATGGGAAGGGAAATTCTCTTGAATTATCTTCACCATGGATTCCTCCGCCGCTTGATCAGCAATTGTCACCGGACCTTAACCACACATTTATAGAAATATTTTAATATTTAAAAACAAAAATAAAAATCTCTGGAAACTAAAATCCGCAAGCAAAATAAACGAAGAACTCACTTAAATCTTCTTTATCGAGAATATTGAAGCTTTTCCGGAAGTATTTACGGATAACTTCACCAGCAGCATCAGCAATTTTGTTACTAACAGCTGCGAATTTGTCGAGGTCAGAGTCCTCAACTCCTAAATCAGCGATTTGTGTTTGATTAGGGAGCACACAGTTCGAAGTCATTCTAGGGGACGACGATTTGATTCCGTGTGAGATGAGGAACGAATTGATATCGGAATGTGGAAAAGCAAGGGAACCGGAGAGGATTCTCCGGCTATTGCAGCCGGACACTGATGAGGAAAGAGGAAAAGAGTTGCGGGGACTTAGAGAAAGGAAGTGAGATTGAGAAAGCGTTTGCATCTGCATTTGGAGGGATTTGTATAGTAGGCGGGGGGAAAAGATGGCCTCACGAGAGAGAGATCGGATGGGAGTTGGGAGTGAGTAGGAGCACTGATGGCATAAAGACTAACCTTTTTCTTTTTTTTAATGATGGTATACTGGTATAATATAATACTCCTTCAATCCCATTTGTTAAAAAAAAAAAAATTAAAATTTATGATTTAAAATTATTTTTATTTATATAGTTGAGACTCATTTAATCAAGAGTAAACAAGTAATTTAGTGGTAAATTATTTTCATTTAAAGTAAGCTAATTTTTTTTGGAATAAATAAATAAAATTATCACATAAAATGAGACTAAAGAAAAAGAAAGTATTAGAATAGATTATATGATATGATATTGATAATTTTTATTATTTGATTTAATTATGTGGTATGGCAATGTCTTTAATCATTATAAATATTAAATTTAAAAAATTAATAAAAATGATAATTCACAATAATAGTTCATTACATAAGCTTATAGCCAAAGCTGAAAAACTTAATATATATGAATAAGAGAAAAAAATAGATTAAAACGTAAAAGAGGAGCTGAAAATGGAAGGTAAGCTGCAAAAATTGATGTGAAAAAAAAAAACAAGTAAATATAGTTGCGAAATCAATATATATATTAGACTAAAATTTAATTAAAATTATCAAAATGAAGTGAGATATAATTGAAAAGAAAAAGAATAATGAGATACCAAAAAGTAAAAATATTCATAATTACAAAAGGATGAAATCAAATTATATCATACCATATAATTGAAAAATAATACCATACTATGTAATTAAAATAACAATCAAAATAAATATATTTCTTTTATTAATCACATCCTAATATACCATGAAAAATCACCAAACGGAGTATAATCAAATCATACCACATTATATAATCAAACCATACATGGAGTTGTTAATAGATTATGGAGCTAGCAGTTTGAATTATTGGTTTGTCAGTTTTAGAATAGTTTGGATAGGCGACATTTCTAATTCCGCAGATCTAAAATTAATTTAATTTAGAAAAACAAAGCAAAAAAGCCAACACACGAACCCACAATTCTAGTTCCTATCTACCTCTGATAAAAAAAATTACCAAATAGCAAAACCAGTTCCCCTCTGCTGAACTGAAATAAACACATTCATGTACATAACATATCGATTGAACAAGTAAAATATTGACGACAATAACAGACAGACCAACTCCAATCTTACTACTCTACGATCAAAACCAAGCAAACGCTACAGTATTATACTGATCACAAGCAACATTTTCTTATTTGATTATTCCATTTAGGTAAGGCTATGTATGTATCTAGTGATGATTATGATGACCAGGTAGCTTCTCCTTGATCTTCTCCATCATGCTCTTCTTCTCGTGCTCTGGAGCAGTACTAGTCGACATGGCACTCGCAGTTGTCGTAGTCGTCGTTCCAGTTCCTTGATGGTGTGGCTCCTCATCCTTGTGTTTCCCACCTGTAAATTTCTCTTTTATCCTCTCCTTCAGCCCCTTCTTCTTCCTCCTCCCTCCTTGTCCGTCATCCTCCGACTGCACCACAATAACTCAACACTAAGGCAATAATAGCTAGCAAGGGGGCTATTTGACGGGATTTTTGAGAAAATAATTACTACTCCCTCTTTTATGCGGCGCACTTCTTTTTTGGTCCGTCCAAAAAATTGTAATGTTACTTTAATCGAAAATAATTTTAACTTTAAAATTCCTTTAGTAATAAAATATCGAAAAAATGCCTTTAAACCACAAATTTCAAAAGTTCATGCCAATGTCTAACTCAAATGATGGACGGGGGATAATGCAAACCATCAAGTCAGATATAACTACACAAATTCAAATTACACGGGAGATAATTTTTAAAATTCAGAACGTAAAATAAAGAAGTTTTGAATACAGAACATACAAAAGGAAAATACAAACGAAAAATTAAGGGGGAAAAAACGTATGAAATATGTGGTAAACTAATATATTTCTTAAACTATTTGTGCTACTATAAAATCATTAGTATAAAGTTAAGACGAAAAGGAAAATTCTGAATTTAAGAAATCTCTCTAATTAGAAAAATGTGACCTAGTTCTTTTTCGGGATGTAGTAAAAATAAAAATGTGGCATAAATTGAGACGAAATGAATAATTAGCTTGAACAAATAAAAAGGATTAGAATTGAGAAATGAAAATCAATCTCAATAATTTAAGCATGAAATTTAAGGAAAAGAATGATTTTTGCACACTTCACTTGAAATAAATAATAAATGTAAGATATGATACCGAGCTAGAGCTTGAACTGCTGGAGCGGTGGAGCTCCTTCTCCTGCTGCTGCTCTGACTCTGTTTTGTGGTGCAACTTTTCACCAATTGTACCAACGCCAGCAGCACCGCCAGCACCAGCAGTGTGCGTCAATTTTTCACCAATTGTAGGAGCACCAACTGTGTGAGGCAACTTTTCACCAGTTGTTGTAGTAGGAGCATCATAGCTAGCCGTTTGTGGCAATTTTTCACCAACTGACGAAGCACCAGTGGTTGCAACCCCAGTAAGGTGCACAGGGTTGCCGTATTCATCAGTCAGCTGCACAGGATGCCCGTATTGATCAGTCAGCTGAATTGGATTTCCATGTTCATCACGTAAGTCCGCCATATTAAATGGAAAGTCAGATCTTCTTCTTAGATTGTTTTAATAACAAAAGCAATTTTTGAATTTAAAAGGGAGAACAGACGGTGGAGCATCAGCTGCTTCTGCATGAGTGCTTTTGACTGGATAGTTACACGTAGCACCGCATAAGCTGTCACGTAGGCGACTGAGGACACGTGTCTCGGTGTAAAACGACAAACAAATACAACATTGTCTCGTTTGGTTAGCATCAGCTTCATTATTTATGCTCATCTTAATGGACCGTTGCAGGACAATACAATTCTTATACGCTAGTTATTTTTATTATGAGAAAACTACTCCCTTCGTCTAATTTTAGTTAGTCCCTGTTAACTTGATATAAAAATTAAAAAAAGTAATAAATAATAGAATATTTTTATCAAATTATCCTTTAAATATAATAAATTTGATATCTAAAAAAATATAATAGAAAAATGACTATAATTTAAATACACTCCTTAATTTTATAAAAATTTAGAAATGTATTTCACTCTTATTATAAAAATTAAAGATATATTTAAATTCAATTAATCAAATAAAAAAATAATTTTTAACACTATCAATAGTTCAAAATAAAACTGATAATTCATGTCAAATTTAAAAATTTTCTTTTAACATTTTCTCTTTCATTTTTAGATAGGCTTAAAATTAGAGGACAATTCCGCTACATGAATTATCTTAAGCGAAGGCCGCATTTTAAGAAGTGTGAGCAAACTTATCGTGAAATGAAAACATATCGTTACCTCACTCATTTTTTATTCGTTCAGATTTGTGAACTATGAATTATAAAATATTGAGACAATTTCAGTATTTCACTGTGCTTCAAACCTTAAAATTAACATTTTGTGTTCATTGTAAAAAGAAAATAATTTGAAAATTTCACCATCTATTATTCTTATATTATTGAATAAGTAACTACTTTAAGTCGTTGCATTAAACACCAAAATGTCTGATTTATTAAATCCAATCGAGTGCTCTCCTTCCTCTACATTACCGTTATATGTTTTTCTATCAAGTAGGTGAAAATTTAGCTGACCAACGAAATCACCGAGCTCCGTTATGTTTAAATAATACTTTTCGCTCATAAGCTTTTGTATTAAGATAAACAAAATAGTGTATAGAGAAAATATAAAGCTACCCTCATGATTAGACCATTTCAGTTTATTTTCCTTCTGTGGTAGACCTATTTTGGCGAAGTGCAATTATCCTTTAGTCAGGGTGCAGTTGAAACAAGAGGGGTTCGGAGTTGCTGCTTTGTGCTGCAATGTCATGAACTCATGATTCTACAAACGCTCCTGTGCAATAATTATTACTAATTGACAGCGCATTTCCTATATGGTGATTGTGAAAGGTGCTTACTCTTTAACTGATTCTTCAGCAGAACACTAAATATAAGGAAATGCCCAGACAATATATATCCATGGCTGCAAAAAAATTACATCTTCAGGCATGCATATAAATTGTCAACATATCTAGTTGCAACTTTAGAGAGAAGTACTTGAGAGCATACAAAGTCTTGGGGATAATTTCATGCCCTTGACAAGGAACAAACCAAATTTGAATGTACACCATGAAAAACCTACCAGCTGATAACTACAACTTTTTTTTCTTTTTCCTATATAATGAATTGATCATTCAACTTGTATCCCAATTTCTTACATTGTATACTTCGGAACCTAACCTAAATTCTGGGAATCCATTATCCGCCAGCAAGATCCTGACTCCATTATGCCTCTCTACAATCCTTCCAAGGTGAGAGCGCTGATCAGTGCCACCTGCAGATTTGAACATTCAGAAATGAGATTCAGATACATTACTAGAGAAGGATCTTTGTGAGTTGCATCTATCAGAACATAAACTGCACTTCAGAATAATATAATATGCAAGAGAACACATTATGACATTCCCAGATAAAATTTCTTCGTGAAGATAATTTATGTTGTTACCATTATCATCCACGAAGTGTTACTCCTTGCTTGATCTTGTCCAGAAAAAACCCTTTTTCCTAGTAGAAGGGCTCTCGGAAAAGGATTTTATACCCTTTGAACCAAATGAAAAATGACGCAGCAAGAAGGGCTTTCCTGGAGAGCTCTTCATGCTGGAACTTGAGCTCTTCTTGAGATACCTTCCCCGCTGCCCACTACTTCTCTGTTGATCAAATGGAGCAAGATTGCCACTAAAATCACTGTCAACAACCCGATTCCTGGATCTCTTTCGAGCTTTCAAGTCCATCTGACTTTTCAATGCTTTTTCCGACATCTTCAATGCCTGCTTCTCCCCAAATGTACAAACAGGACAAGCTGGGTCATACTTGTTGATTTCTGGCGTCATACTCTCCAAACACTCAGCATGGAAAACATGGCCACAAATTAATACAGAAACAACAGCAAGTTCATTTGAGGCCCATGAAGTTCTCTCTGTTAACAGCTTTGTACAAATGCCACACGTTTGGAGATCTATAGAAGGTGAACCAGAACTTGGACCACTAGCTCTGCTCACCTTGTCACGATGGAAACCCGTGGATTCACTATCAAATGACCACCTATCTCTACGAGGATTTGCAGCCAGGTCAGAGAAGGCAGGAAGAGACCATCCATCTGACGATCCACCATTTGAGCCCCTGGTTGACTCATTACTCCAACCAGGGAGCACGAAGGATGATGATTCTTCAGAAATTGAAAATGTAGGTGACTTTATTCCGGGTATATGACTATCAGAAACTCGCCGTCCTAGCTGGTGGCTGGAGGAATATTGCGGCAAAGGAATAGAATTGGCAGGAAGCAGCTGACTGTTTGTTGATAAAGGAGATGTAGCTAATGATGAAACAGAGGGAGCTGATGGAGACACCTTTCCAGAAGAGGGGCATGGAGCTGCTGATGACTCGAACGATTCCTTGACCTAAATACCAAAACGAATTCAGAATAGTCAAAAACTTACAATACATGCCTGGAAAGTATCTTCAGGAAAACGTAAAACTACCTAGTTCTTACCTCAGTGGAATTTCTCACAACTGATGTATCTGCAAAGGCAAGAAAACTACTGTTAATCTTACAAAATACAAACTGCATATTATTGTCAACCAATACAGTACACATCAGTTTCTCTTTCATGTCATATAGAACATCCAAGTCCAGGAAACAGAATACCCTATTTTAAGTCCTTGAATGTTACAGGTCACCGGAAGAATAATGCAAATGACATTCCATTTCCTACAGAACTGACAAACTAAAATCACCAAGCTCTTTTCCTTCACAACAAATTGTCATGTAAAATAGGTGCCTTATCTCTTAGACATGTAAACTAGGTCACAAAATTAAGCAATATGAGTAATTTATGACTTTATGTTGAATTGAGCATGACAACTGGATCCTGCTTCAAACATTAACAAATTTCAAGAAGATCTGCCAAAAATGTTTGAATACCACACAAAGTCAACAATGTTTTGCGACAGTCATTTCCAACTAACTTCCTAGAGAAGATAAAGAGTAAGGAATTTCTGTATGCTCACTAACTGACCATTTAAATTTACTTAGTCTGTGCAATTGATTATGAATTAAGACCACACAGACAACTATAGGAAAGGGATGCTGATACAGAAGCCTCATCATTACATACCAAACTATATTTCTGTGGTAAGAACAAGGGCAGGAGTAACAAACCCACTTCCTACAGTCTACAGATAACTGTCAACGACATTTCTCTTCTTCTTTTTTTTTTGAAACAGATAATATAATCAACATTGTTTTTTTAGAGTCATCATCATTTAATCACAGAAGAAAAGGTTTGAAAACAATGCCCCAACGCCTAGGCTATGGTCTAGAGCTAAGACCATAGCTTGTGATGTGTAGAGGCACGTCAGGGATTCGAACCCTGCTACAGACAAAAACCTGGTATTTCATTGGAGAGGGTAAGCATTCATTTCACAAATAAAAAAGTTTTAAAATAGGGCAAACCACACGTTTGGTTTGGTTAAGCTCCAGGCTCCAACTCAATCCGACATGTTCAGGCTTCAATCAACAAAGGAGCCTTGAGGGGAAAAGGCAACGGTTGGTTCCCAGCCAAGAGGCCTTTGGAGTTTACCATATAAAAAAATTGCAAGCAATTGGAAAATAAAAATCCAGCGCTACTTCCTAGCAGCTGAGGAATGACCACCAAGAGCAGAATTTAGTTATATTCTCAGCAGTCAGTACAACCTGCAAAAGCAGACCCCCTACACGTCTATTCGCATCAGCTCTTGCCTTTATGGAGTGTGAAAACCAGGTCAAGAACCTGACTATCTTTTCACTCAATCTCATAATGCATACACACAGAAGTGAAGCATGCAAATCACAGAGAAAGGAAACATGGATAGCTTCTCAATATAAGTCAGGCATTAGAACCTCCCATCAAACAAAGAAAAGAGAGAGCCATGTTGAGGTTTACCAGATAGAGGAAGTGTTGAGTTCCCCGTGTTGCAATCAGAAACTGGTGACTTCTGCAATGCAAGTGAACGACAAGTATCCAATGGACTACCTTCTTCAGATGCATAAAGGGTTTCTACAGTTGTTCCAGATTTGAACTCTAATCTATCGTTTCCACTAACTCCATCTGAAGACCAATTGAGTGGTGTCTCCTCACCAGCAACACGTCCCCGATTGTCCCAACGAAAGCTCCATGAAGGCGAGTATCGGACATTGCTCTGCAAAGTTTCACTGTTTGATCCATTTATTACGGCTCCATCTCTAGCAGCAACACAACAAGCTGAACCCATGTTTTTTTATGTGCAAAATGTGATATTCATAGGCAGCTAAGAGTCACATCAATAATAACACCAGCAAGTTCACTCCACAATAAAATTTTGAGATATAAATTTCTGAAACAACAAAGAGAAAATGAAGTCAAAACTCACAAAAATAAATTATCAAAACAATGGATTGACGGTCGTAACTTGTAAATGTGCTCGGGTCTATACATTACATAATCCTTTTGGTACATGAAAATAAGAATAAGAAATATCAATTGAAAAAAAAAAGGGCAAATGACCCCAGATATGCGGCTTTAATACATTCTATAATACCTTAACAATTTCAAGATATCACTATCCATCCTCACAACAGAACAACTTGTGACTATAGGCGGAATTTTAAAGACCATTCAAGACCTTACACTCCTAACGCGGACAAATCAATCTGGCTCCAAACAAATCCCACATAGAGCACCTCACCCAAATATACCTCTCTTCCAAAGGATGCGCACTACAAAAGTTGGGAATCCAGGCAGACTCTTTAGAGAGAAAATGCTTTTAGGAAAAGCCAATAAAAATTTTCATATAAGCTATAGCAGTAAGTTGATAATTTTGGAATAAGAAAGTTCTGATTTCTTTTGCTCAAAAACTGACATCAATTATAAATTATATGAGAGCAATGATGGCTTCATCAAAAGAAAGCATCATAGTGAAGAAATGCAATACTATCAGACCAAACATACCTATCAATGAAACTCCAATTAGCAAATTTGGTAAAACAGTGAATAATCTCGAAGACAACTTATTAATAATTAATTGCACAAAAGTAGCATATGCAATAAATACAGCTCACAGGATCCATATAACACCGCGAAAATTTATTTCACCACGGAAAAATAATTAAAAAAGGGGATGAAAACCTAAGAACATATAAACAGAAGCTCCAGTCGATTTCATCTGCTAATTTATAGGAAAAAATATTGCAGTGGAAAGCCAGTCATAACAGTAAAGAAAAAAAAGCCCTAAAAGTAAGTACCGAACACTATGGAAGTCACAGAGATCCGAAATAACAGCCGGAAAAAACAGTCATAACAGTCCAGAAAAATAAACACAAATTATCTACGAAAAACTCGGAAATTCCACATATATACCCGTCAAACCAATCATACTCGTATCTATTCATAAAACTTACACACATTTTTACGAAAAAATCGATATAGATACATACAAAACAACACCGACAACTATAAATATTAAATTTCCGTGAGAAACAAACCGACGTGATCGAACCTACCGCTATACTGACCGGCGGCCGTCGAGAACGGCGGAGTGGAGAAGAGTGAAGGGGAATTTTAGGTGGGAAAGGAGGCGATGTGTGTGGGATATGTAGAGAAAGAAAAAGGTTTTAGAGTGAGAAAAGGTTCTGATTCTTCTTCTGCCGAGTTGCAGATGAGAGAGACACAAAAAGGAGTGAAGTCGTTTTAGACGGCTAATTTGGAACTCCGTTCCAACTATCTATACCACGTTCTGCCGTCAAGAATCGTTTGTTTTCACGGCGTTAAATTGAGACATCTCAGTGGCACTGCTTTGTTTGTTATGTCTGTTAAAGTTGCCCTTTTTAACAAAAATAAATAAATAAATAACGGCAAAAATACTCTATCATAATTTCACAAATAAAAATTAAAAAATTAGAACAATCCCTCTAGAATAACTTCACAAATGGAAAACCAAAAAATAAGAACAATTCCACTAGTAAAACCTACTTGGAAAGATAAAAAGGAAGTTATTTTCAATAAGATTTTCGGCTAAAAAAAAAAGTTAAAGTAAAATTTTAATTATAAAAAATTAAAAAATAATTTATATATTAAAGTATTCACTATACTTAAGATTTATGAAAATAATCATATATCAATTATTTTATCAGTTATTTCAAAATTTCCTTTCAAAAATATAATGGAAATACTAATAACATATTTCGGATAAGAAAGACACAAAATAAATATTATTATTTTCAAAAATGAAATATGACTAAACTCATTAAGAAACATAAGCACACAAGTATGAGGAGATTACAATACTTATAAAAGTCAACTTGAAAATAATGAAGAAAAAACAATACCACAATAAATATTTTTTCGTTCTAAATTAACTTAATTTTTAAGGCTTTTTTTAATATTTAAAATAGTTAAATTCTTAGATTCAAGATGAATGTTTAAATATTTTCTATATTTTCTCTTTTATTTATTAAATTTTTATTTTTCTATTAGAAAAATTATATGACTTCGCAAAATAGCGATAGTAAAAAAATATGATTTAATTTTATTTTTATATTTTTTCTTATAAATTAAGTTAAAATGAAACGAAGAAAGTGTTATGATAACCGAAGCAAATAAAAAGCCAAATAATGCTAAAATTGAAGAGTCAAATAATTTTTAAAGATACTAATAATGATGGAAAAATAAGCTGGTGTTGCTGGAAGTGGTACGCTGCATTTCAGTTGTTGTACTTCAGGCTTTATGTACGTCATTTCTTTATTTTGAAAAATTGTCAGAATGGGACTGTAGAAAAAAAGGGGGAGCTTTAAGCCTTTAAAGTGTTTTCTTATATGGTACGCGGAGTGCGCAGTACGCATACTACAGCTTACGAGTCACACGAAAGTATCATAAAATTCGAGAAGTTAATTTTGGGATTGATTCGTTAATTGTGTCATGTCAATGGCATATTCATCCATAAATTGCAATTAATTTGGTATATTGTCTTCTTAGTGAAATGAACCAAGTTTTTTAGACACCCCTTTAAAATCTACTATTCCTTAAGATAAGCTTACAAGCACTAATTATTTTAAATTTATTTGTAATACTTTAATGGTATAATTTTAATTTAAATTATTACAAACAATTACGTATCTTTTTTCTCATTCAGTATTAGATAATTATTATAAAAATTTGATTAATTCAAAATTACGTTTATAAAATCTATATACTAAAATTAAATTATGTATAAATTTTTATCAGTAATGTCATTTCAATTAAGTTTATTTCAAATTGATATTGCATAAAGGAAAATATAAACAAAAGTACTATAAATCTGAGGTAGGAGATATTCCTAATAATTATAGAACCTAAAGTTAACGTCCTAAATTGACTAAGATATATATTCAACCGATTGATATATGATTGTCGATTATAAGAGGTTGTTGATTTTTCCAAAATTGGAGCATTTGGGTGTATATAATTTTAAAGTGTTAATGGTTAAATTTGTCCCTAAATTATGAAGAAAAAAGAGGTCCAAATTTGACCATTTTGCCGTTGTCAAATTTTGGATACATGGAGACAAATTATCTTACCTGATTATGTTAATGAGTCAACAAAGACAAATATGAATACTTCTATAATGATAATGACTGCAACTGGACAATCAATTACAATAGTAATAATATATACTTTTTCGGTCCGATTTTATGTAGGATCTTTTAATTTAACATCATTATTATAAAAAAAAGAAGATTTTTAAAATTTATGGAGTAAAATTATTCTTAGATATTTATGTAGCTGATAATTATTTCATTAAGGATTAAATAAAAAAAATTTAAGTTAAATTATTTTCAATTAGAATAAAATGATTTTCTTAGCATGGATCAAAAAAGAAAGAATGATATATAAAATAGGACAGAGAAAATAGTTAATACTCCTATTTTATGAATATAAATGAAGTAGAAATGATTCAATGTACGTAAGAATCGTAAACAATAATAAATACTCTCTAAGAATCGTAAACGATAATAAATACTCTCTGATCATTTTTATTTATCACTATTTTATTTATCAATGTCAAATTATATAAAATTTGACTAATATTTTAAAATATATTTTTTCATCATATTAATATGAGAATAATTATAATTTATATTATTTATCATATTATATTT
>JAABOM020000001.1:37934416-37944686 GCA_011800125.2 Solanum clarkiae | reverse complement strand
AACAACTATATTTTACATACTTACACGACATAACCTCAGTTATGTGACCTGGAGGAGAGGAGAGAGGCAAATTGTATATATATTTGTCAATTTGTATGTGTAATATCAGTCAAATAATTGTATATGTATAACTAATATACATATGTATTTGTATATTTGGAAAGCTAGATTGGGAGATGGAGGAGAGAGGCGAGTGAGAGAGACAGAGAGTGGATAGAGACGAATAGTATATGTACATTTATCTAATTGACTATGTATATTTGTCAAAATAATTGTATATATGCAACTGGTATGCATATGTAATTATATATCTCGCAAGAAATTGCATAGAGACAGAGGAGAGAGGAGAGAAGTGAGAGAGAGAGGAAGAGAGGAGAAAGGATAGAGAAAAGAGCAATAAATTGCTAACTATACTTATACATTACAATTTTTTCAAACTATAATTGTATAATGTAAATGTATATCATATGTTTGCCTAGTTACGTTATTTTTTCCAAAAATGAACCTAAGTATAGGTAACTCGCCCAACATTTTATGGGTTTGACTCAAGATAATTTAAATTGAGTTTAATCTCAACTTCTTCAAGTCTTAACCCATTTTAAAATAATCTTCAATTGAGCCCAATTTAATCCCTAATTTCAACCCGTTCTAAGATTTTTTATTTGCATTGATGTAACATTTTCAATTTTAACCCAACCCGCCTATTTAACATGTTTCATAATAACATCTTATATATGTAATTACCAAAGCCAAGCAGGAAAAGAAATGGTGAGAGAACATTTATTTATGATTGCAATAAAAGTTGGCTTTTATTCAAAACTATGGTCTATCCTTAGAGACAAGAGGATATAATTTACTTTTAGTGATATGTTGGCTTCTCATACTTTGGTCATCTTTTGCTTTGCACTTGACCTTTTCTTTTGGTTAGTCGATGGTGTTTTTAATGTCTCATTACATGTTGATTAAAAGGAAAAAAGAAATGTCCAAAAAAGTATGACAGATAATGATGGGTTGTTTCAAAAAAGCAATGGTGTGAGTGTGACGTAAAAATCTTTTAATTCAATATATAAGTTTATTGATTATGTCTTTGCGTATTTGTCTCATGTATCATTTGTTATGTATTTGAAAAAAATAAAAAAAATTCATATCAATAGTCGATAATCATCAATTTAATCTCTTAAGAGTTATCGCGATCACGAGCCAGCTCTCCACGATCACGAAGGATATTTTGGATGACCTCCGAATTGCATGACACCATGGCTGCGTTCGCCAAGGTCATTTTAGTGGCCTATTTAGCCATCACTGTTTGGCTAACCTATTTAACTGGTATGCCATAACTCTTACTGCTTCAATGTCTGTAACCTCTTGTTGCAGCCCCAATCCAAGAGTCTGGTCTATAGCTCATGAATTGAACTATGGATCGTAAATTGCCCCTCACTATTAATATTTTTTTAAAATTTTATATACCATGTTATATTATGTGTCATTCTTTTATTTAGGAAATTAGGCTATGAAAAATATGGTCAATTAAGAGCATTGACAATATAATTTTGCAAATGAGCACGATTTGTATATATTAATCAACATTATCTGAAAATGATTAGTCCAAATTTCTCAACCATTTACGCTAATGATCACGTTGGTACGGTTAAGAAAATTGGGAGAGTACTTTGATAAAAATACATTATGATTGAAAGTACAAGTCTTGAATGTGCAACTTTTCTCATAGGACTAGTCTTGTAGTGTGCGCTTTGTGTGTGATCAAAACAATAAAAATTAAATTTAATTATAAATTAATAAAAAAAATAATTCAGTAATTTTGATAAATTATTTATTTATAAAGGTTCTATACATAAATTCTATCACTAATTAACCATGGCAAAAAGGATATTTTGTGAAAGTCTATCAAACAAAAAATATTTAAGAGTCTTTCCAGAAATCTTTATTTTATCACTTCTTTTCATATATTTTAAAAATCAATATTATAAATATAATTAAATAATAATTTAAAGAAAAATAATGAAAAGAAGGACAAAAAGTTCAAATAATATTTCTAAGGATAGTATAGATATAAACAGATAGATAATTAATAACGTGAACTCGTTCATTAATCATTATGGTCATAAGTTTCAATAGGCTTGCAAAACAGAAATGTAACTACAATGATAGAAGAATTCATCAAGTTCCTAAGCATGTGTTTTGATTAAACCATATCATAAATTTGTATAAAACCGATATACAAAAAAAGAAAAATTAATTGATTAGTTGGAAAAAGATAAATACCTAACAAAACGTAAACAAATATTAAGCAGAATCTTGCACGTAATCCTAATCTATTGATTCCCAACTTTCTTCTGATTCTTGTTTTTATTTTTATTATCTGCTGAGCTTTAGCTTATCGTCAAACTGCTCAACTAAATCATGACCTCTAGATAATAATAAAATGATTATGATTTTGTTTAATTGTTAGAGCTTTTAAGACCTAAAAATCAGTACATTTCGGTGGGGAACCTTTTATTTTTTTTGTTGATCTATGTAGGATGATATAAGTTTCAAATACGGATACTTAAATTCTAAAAAAAAAAAAAAAATATTTTGTTCTAGACAATAAAATAAATGATTATAACTCTCGACATATCTGTTTTACCCTTATGTAGTGGTCAATCAAGAGAAAAAAAATTGAGTAAAAGCAAAATTTGTTAAATGTTGGCTTGGACATGGATAATTTTCACTTTTTCTCATTTTTTTAGAAAATTGTTGGACATGAATTGTTATAATTTATCAAAATCTGAAAGGAGGCTTGTTACATAATTGTACTTGAAACGACAAAAAAATTGTACTTGAAACGACAAAAAAATTCAACAAAAATGACCCCATATATATATATATATATATACTAGATAGTTTAAGGCTGGTAAAAGAGCTCAATATATTCTGTTATTTTGTCTATTTAAAAAAAAATTATTCGTAAAATATATTATTATAGCACTTTGACCTATATTTTGTTGGCATTAATTCTTGAAACATTTGTGTTACTATCTTAAAGATCAATATTTTAAATTAGTTGCTCAAGTAGATTCTAGAACCAAGAAATAAACATGAAGTACGACATATAATATATCTTAACTACTAATAGAAAATTATTTGTATCCATAATATTTATTTATTTATTTTCATATATAATAGTATCTACACTATTAAAAATTTATGAAATTAGCTATTAACTTCATCATTATCGCATCTCTAGTTGTTAGTAACTAATATATGTTCATTGCTAAATGAGATTAGTGACGAATTTTACTGTTTAGTCACAAAATTTATTTGTCTGTAAATTCAAACTTTTTAGTAGGTGTTAGTTATCAAGTACTTTTATCATTCACATTAATGTAATTAAAAGATAATATATAGACTCAAATTGTGAGCGTATTTTAAATTTTTCTGTTTAAAATCAAATTTTTAATTCTTTTTGTAAATATTTTTTATGTCTATACTATATACAACTATATGTCAATTCATCTTTTGGCTTGTATATATATATTTTTTCTTTTCATTTTTGGTTGATAATATAAAATTTTAATTTTAATTATGCTTTTGTCTTTTGTATTAGTATATGTTTAAATTTATTTTGTTTATGTAATTGATAATAACTAATAAGTTACATGTTTAAAATATGTCCAGTTTGATAGTTCACTTTCTGTATTTAAAATAATTATTTTATTGACTTTTTTCACAAATATAACATTTGTGAAAACTCAAATTTCCTACAATATAATATTTTTAAGAGATTTATTAATATAATCAAAGAAATAACTTGTTAAAAAATTATTTAATCATTTATATCTAGACAAAAGAACAATAATATTACGCTAATTTGAAAAACAAAGTAAGTTATCTATTATACTTAATTAATTTTGATTTGATTAATTTCAAAGTAAAATGATATTATAATGTAAATATATGTCAATTGGATTAAAAATACCTTTTTTAAAAAAAAAAATCAAAATTTGATTTGACAACTTCAAATTAAGATACAATGACAGATATATTATTCTTGATTCCTCATTCTTTATCTATTTATTGAAAGATGCTTCTAGAATTATTTATTCATCTTCTTATCTTTCTTGGTAGATTTTTGCTAGCATGTGAAATTACATTTTCATAATTAGTCATCATTCATTTTATATTTCTACATAATAGAAAGAAGTTTGTAGAACTACTTTTTTTTCTTACTATCCTTTTTGATAGATTTTTATTACTCGTTAGTATGAAATAATCCAATATATTATTGTTTACCCTTGCATATGAGGATAATTACAAGTTTGCCATTGGCCGTCCTCTCATAAAATATATGTATGTATATATCGATATTATATAAATAATATATAACTATGTGTATATGATTTATAACTAATATATTTCTATTATATAGAAGAGCCATGAGAAAGATGACCAATGACATTTTAGTAATTTTAACTTTAGTTAAGGGCAAAAATAATAATTGTATAATTAGAAGAATCCATGCATATCCTTACCTTTGTTATGGGTCCATAAGGATATTTTTGTAAGGGAAATTTTCATAAATAACCTAAGTTTGAAACTTAATATGGTCAAATAGTTAATTAGTTATATTTTACATAATGACACGACATAAATATACGATTCATATCTTTACCAGATGATTTAAAAGTTCTCATTATTTTTTTTGAACTTTATGTCTTGTTATACTATAGACATAATAGATAAATGTGTCTTTTAACTTGGCTTCAATTTGCATTATGTCCTCGAACTTTAGGTGTGTACAAGTAGGTATTTAAACTTGCATAAAATTTAATAAGTAAACATAAGTGTCAAGAAATGCTTTCTTTTTATTTTTAAAAAATAGTGTCCTCTGTGACGTCCTATGTATACTACACCATATAGGAGATGTGATCTACTTGTTAAATTTTGAACAAGTGTCTACTAGTACACATCCAATAATGGAAGGTCCAGATTCCAGCTAAAGCCAAGTTAACAGACATGCGTATGTATTATGCCTAAATTGAAATACATAAAATAAAACAATAGAGTAACATGATATTCTAAGAAATAGGAAAAGAAAATAGTAAAAATTTAATATTATTGCTTTCTTTCGAATATAATTATAACAACTTTTCAGTCTCCTTACAAAAATCAACACAAGATTTTATCAAACATGACACTTTCTAAATATAATTTTTAATAAACTTCAACACCCTTATAAAAAAATATTACAAGATTTCACAAAACAAGGCCTCTTTTAATTAACTCTAAAGTTATGCAAACTAGAATTCCAATAGAGTCCAATTTCATCACTAATGCTCAATCCACAATCAAGTGAAACAATCCATGCAAGCAAGTACATAGTCCTCACTTGGCATCATCATCTGAACATAGGCGTTTTTATCATTTTTAGGATTGTTCTCATTGGTAACATCCCATAATTGAACGCGTGTTGCTTGTTCTCCTTCCTCTTTCACTACAAATTTGACCATGTTTTTCATCCTGTAACGAAAAACATATTCAAAAGCGTCTGCTCAAAATGTGTGACAATCTTTTTAATCTTTCATAGATTTTGCAGAACTATAATAGGAGCTAGATGGATGATCATCTCCATAATTGACTGTGGCGAGGAAATTTGGGACGGAAGATCATAATTGTAAAGAAATGTATTTGATAAATTTTACAATGTTAAAAAAAATGGGCAGATATTTATAGGGATGTTTTATTATTAAATTTGAAAAATATATGATACTATATATAATTATGTTCCTAATGAAGCTTGATTTCATTTAAATAAGATTCAATTATTGTGATCAATCATATTATAAATTTTGACTTGCCACTTTCCTACTACAAATTGATTTGACGAATCTTGCACACAAGAAACTTTTAATAAATAAAATTAATTAGTCAAAATAAATCAAATTATACCAATGATCAATTATGTTTGACATGTATCACATACACAAAAGGGTAATTTTGTTTAATAATATTTCCTTTTTACTTTTAGTGAACATATGTATTATCAATAACAGAAAAAAATTTGAAATATTCAGTCAAACTATTAGAAATAGTTCAACTATACATCAGTCAAAAGTTTGACTAATTTCTACCGTTGCCATTACAAAATAGGCTCATTTATGGCAATATATTTAAGAAAAAAATTATGCAACTAGTAGTATATTATAAATGTATATACATCCCTATTCGTGGTTTTTCCTTTAGGCTTCTAACATTTACTTATAGAAGCCCAAAAAATTGGATATCATATTGCTCTATGATCCATCTAAGTCATTCTTGGCCCAAAAGAACAATCTTGGTAGGTTCGTTTTTTTAAAAAAATTATTTAGCTACATATTTTATTTTATCATAATTTTAAAAAAATATTATTTAGAAAGTTAAACAATTGCTCCTCGGATGCATCACTTCCCACTCGGTGATTCATCCCTATCAACCTCTCGAATACATCCCTCCCTAATCTTATACATTCTTTCATACATAAATCTCCTCCATAATACATTCTTTTCCTATGTATTCAGAATCCCCTTAGATACATCCCTGTATCCAAATGTCTGTTGATACATATAACAGTCCATTATTATATCTCAATTCTCAATATTCATAAATTTTAAGGGATTCTTGTAATTTAGAATAGAGTAGGAAAATATTATAATTAGTTCGTAATACTAATGGATTTATGTAAATAATACTTATTTTTAATGTCCTTTTACATGCTTAAATCACAAATATTTCCTCACGTAGTCACTTTTTGGGACACATATTTACTAAATGAACCTTTTTATTACTTTTGCAATTATTTATAACTTATTCATACAACAGTTGAAAGATTTATTTGAGAAACCAAATCTTACAAATTTTTGTTTTTTATCTCAATCTTAAAATTTTATGGATGATAGATGATTATCTACTGTTTTATTAAGACCAAGGTATATATTTTTGCAATTATTAAATTATTAAATAATTATAAAGTAAAATAAACACTTTTTTTTTCGCATCTACATAGTTGCACAAGCAATTCCTGTTCAAAATCAATATATCCAAATGACTTTAAATTTTGTAAACATAAACTTCCATAGATTATTTCCAATAAGTCTATAAGCAACACCTGTTTCTCATTTTTCACGATTCAAATCTTGAAAAATTAATCTTCTTAACCACGATTTGAGATTAAAACGCAATAACAAATCGAGTTGTCAATTAATAATCAAGAGACGGTAGGGTTGAACAAAAGAAATAGGGAAATGTCCTACCTTTCAAATTATATACAATATTGAACAATTCATGTAAGGTTAATTACTTATATAACTTATCATTTACACTAGTTATTTCGTTTTTAATATCTTTAGTCTAGTGTAACAGAATATTTTATTTTATTTTTTTAAATTACTAAATTATTTATAATAGACGGCTACTTGTAATAATCTTGACAGAACTCCTAAACTATCAGAAATAATCCTAGTTATCCCTAAAATTGGCTAATTAATAGCCTTTACCCTCCACCACCAATCCATCCTAAGAGAGTGAAATAGAGAAACATGAATTTATATCGCGATACGAAAATTTTAGATATTTTGAATATCCAGAATTCTTGGCTCCGCGACCACCACCTAAACGAACTTACTTTGTTATCAAGTCAAATTTCATGAGCTTTGACACACAAGACAAGAAGATACATAATTTATTTGTTTTCTTATATAATACATGGATAAGTATATATTACAAAAGGTAAACGACATCCATCCAGTACTTATGCAAAATAAAATATAAGCATAGTTTACAAGGATTAGTATATGGATCGATCTTATAGTATACTATATATATATAGCTGCAAACATATATAGTAGTACTAATGTAACACATACATATATATGTAGTACTAGGATAACTCATAATCAACTCATGAAACTATAGGGTTACCACAAACCCTAATTACAATATGATCATGATTAATTTGGTATGAGTTTGAAAGGAGGTTTGGATAGAGCAGGAGTTGGATCATATCTCCCATAATCCTTTGTGTTCATTTTAAGAACCCTTTCATGCCTTAATTGCTCCTCCTGTTTACATAGAAATTATAATTAATAATATGCATAAGTAGAAAAATTTAAAATTAAAAAAAAAATAAGAAAACACCACAAAGCTAATTGTTTTAAAGTAGAATGAAGAGTCAAAAACATACCTAAAGTATCTGATTTTCAAGTTTCATAAATTATGAACTATCAGGTGTGTGACTTTCTTATATCTGAGTTCTAGCACTCACTATTTACCAAAACATATTTTAACGAGTATCAATTATCCTCTTTAACCTACCTAAATGATGGTGAAATTTTATGTAGGAAAGGGAACAATTGATACTTCAGGTTGGAAACTAGTAGACACTAGTTCACATATGAAGCTTGAAATCGAAATATTTTGGATATGTTTTTGACCATTAACTCTTTTTACATATGCAATTTAAATTTTCTCTATCTTCAATAACAACAACAACAACATACCCAGTAGGATCCCACAGATGAGATATGAAGAGGGTAAAATGTAAGCAGACCTAACCATAATAACAAGCCCTAATAAAGAAGACCAGAGTGTGAATCGTAATATATATGTCAAACTCATTGGTCAAAAAGAAATTAAATTACTATACAGCACTTGAGTAATCTTGATTACTCAAGAAATTGCATTTACGTACAATTTATTGGCTTCAGTATTCAAAGAAATTATTAATAATATGATGACTAATTAAATACAAAACCTCATGAGTTGCACTAAGCTCTTCATGATCAAAGTTGCTCAAAAAACTCGACTGTCGACCTGCATCAAATTTGTGCCACATGTATTACTTTAATTTGCCTTAATATTATTTCAAAAACTCGAAAAAAAAAATTTAAACTGTAGTTTGAACAAAACGAAGTATAAACCTAATTAGACTTGTACAATAACAAGCATTCTAGAAGTAATTATATATTCTTATGATTTATACGTACAATATTAGTGAAGAACTAAAAAATTTAACAAGAAGATTACAAGAAATTGCAAAGAAATTTGGAAGGTAGAGAGGGAGGTCATTTCTGAAAGACTCTCGGTCAAGTAAAGCAAATCAAGAAAAATGGTAATGAAGAGAATATATATGATAACTAATAGCAAAATAGTGTAGAGCATATATACAAGAAATCATTATATCAACAATAAGGTGCGATCATCTAAATATAGTAAACAACATGTGGTATCAGATATAACAAGTCAAAGACTACATGAATATGCTAATACTACGACAAACTCGGACCTTGTTTGTTAGGTTCCAAATACTTAGTATATATATCTTGTTAATTCAAAGCAAAGAGACTTAATTAACACATGAAACAATGGATCATTATGGTACATATATAAGTCATTGTAGTTAATTTCTAAATGTACCTGCAAATGAAGTTGAAAGAAAGGATGCAGATATGATAAGGAAGAAGAAACCAATTTTCTTGATTAGCATGAGACTCCCCATTATCTCTTGTCAGATTTTTTTTTTTAATTAATCTGCAATTCTATCTTTTTCTCTGGCACTCTTTTTCTTCTTTACTTTCTCTATATGTTGCACCATAGAAGATTTAAATATATAGTACTACTATTGTGCTCTTAAAGCACATTGGCATGCTTTTGGATAGAAATTGAAGACAAGTATTTTATTCTAAAGAATTGTATCCTCCTTATTTGCTTTTGGTATTAAATTTGTAAAATGATCAAAAAGGTGAGTGGCACCACTTTTCTTTTGTTGGGGCACTATTAGTCTAAAGAGTTAGTGGAATTAATATTTAATATTATCGTCTAATTAAATCCATAATAGGGAGCATGGACCCATAATACAAGTTTCACTGTATCCCACTTTGTTTTTAGTGTTAAATTTCACTTTTGTTATTTAATTCAACATTTCATTGCATATTGGCTACCAAGAACATCTCCAAAAATCTTTCCTCGTCAATCAAATTTTGAATTCCCAATCGTACAACACTAAAACAAATTGGTAGAGATCACAACTTGAAACTTAAAAAATGACAATTTAATTAGTCTAATTAAATCACCAAATGATATTCAAGATTCTAACCTATTTGCAAGTCAAATACTTCATCAATCATCATCAACATACCTCAGTGCCTCAAAAGGCTCCTGCTCATTGCAGGGTGAGGGGGGGTCGGATGTATGCAGCCTAACCCCTATGTTTAAAAACATAAAGCGGCTGTTTCCA
>JAABOM020000001.1:37911312-37922393 GCA_011800125.2 Solanum clarkiae | reverse complement strand
ATAAAATTTGTATTATATATGTTTTATAAATAGTTCTCTGTAATATCTATCGAATCTATATTATAAATGTACTGTAAGTGTTCAATAAAAAAAATTATTATTACTAAAAATAATAAACATTTTCTTCATATAGTATATCGACGTAAATTTTCCATAACACAACTAGATTATACGGAGATGGATCGACGTGAGACTGTAAACCAACAAATATTTGGACCGTATTTCATAAGATAGTGGGCTCTTTTGTTTAAAATGCTTGGAGTAACTACGGCTGAGATTCATATGGTTTGCTTCATATAGCCCATAATCTTGAGGGAAAGTTACGTATCGGATACATGAGATCAGAATAAGATAATTTACTTTAAATACATTATATTTACATGTATTTGAGATACATAAATGTCTCTCTCACTCTGTATAATATTTTAGAATGTATCATGAATATATTCAGTATTACATATATCTAACGTAATTCACATGTATCTGGATATACCTCGTCGCTCTCCTATGTCTTTCTTAGTATATCTAGTGGCAACATATACGTATTAACTTAGAATTTGATATAAAATATGAATTAGTGAGACAAAATATTGAGACAATATATAATTATTTCAAAATATAGGGAGAACTAATTAACATGATAGGAATGTTGATATAATTAAGTAATTTACCCTTTTATGCTAAGTTGAATTGGATCTCATAATATAGAAAGTCCAAGTAGAACTTCTACTTCATATCCCAGAGCATTACAAAAGGGTCTGAGCTATTTGATTTTCTAGTTTACAAAAAATGTAGGAAGTCTATTGGCAATGTACATTTTATACTATATACACTGCATATAACATAACATGCACATTCATATACACTATGTTGTGTACAATTCAATCTTAAGGACCGAATGATAATTTTGAAAACTCATATGAAGACATGTAAATTAAACTTTAAACTCGTGAAATTATCTAAATTACCCTAAAATAAATACTACAAAAATGCTAAAAACATTAAGATAGACATACAACCACACAAATATAATAAGATTCAAAGTAATCACATATGACATAAGATGCAAGTAAGTACTTCCTCCATCCCTATTTTACTTCTTTGTCATTTGATTTGCCACAATGTTTAAGAAAGAAAAAGAAGACTTCTAAAAATTGTGGTATAAAATCATTCATAGATATTTGTTTGATTGAAAATCATTTGATTAATGATAAAAGAAAATTTTTAAAGTTATGTTATTTTTCCTCATTTTAGTTAACTGACAATCTTTTCGAGACAAACTAAAAAAGAAAAGAATACGACGTTAAATGGGACCGAGAGAGTACATACTGAGACGAGCAGATCATATCATATATAAATCTTCATATTAACTGGTCTACAAGTGTACGATATTATTATTATTATTATATTATCATAAATAGAAGGTGATAAAATGGGACAGTACATGTTGATACTTCTTATTAATGAAATCACCTTAGTTACAAGAATTACGATCGGAACTCATAATCAAATTCAAAGTGCGATGCTATTATTATTTAAAATTCATATGATGAAGGCATAGTTTTCTTCTTTTTTTTTTCCTCTCAAATATCGAATATTATTTCACATTATACTTTTCACACTCTAGAATCATATATAGGATAAAATGTGATAAAAGGAAACTTTTGAAGCATGTGATGAGGACCATCGAATATTATTCCACATTATACTTTAGCACCAAAGGATGTGGTGCAGCAGATGTGATTGCTCCTCCCTTAACCAGAGCTCTTGGGTTCGAACCCTGGGAATGGAAAAATATTTGGTAGGAAATGTTTTCCCCACAAATGAGGTCCTAAGTAGCACGAATCTGAATATAGTCGGGCTCCACCGAACATCGGATGGAAAATTTTAAAAAATGTGATGAGGGACCATATACTGCCCAAAAATCCAGTGATTATCTGTGCCAGAATGATGACTTTAATGCAACAGAATTTGTCAGCTCCTAGTGACTGGGGATTAAAAGCCTAGAGACCTCAATTTTCTACTTTCCTTACTTGCTAATGGATGGCCAGCTTTACGTACATGTCTTATCTCTTCAATTTTCAGTCATTTTTTGTGCATGCGTATCATTGCTATGTTTGTATTTAAAAGGAAATTTTTGTCCAAATTATTATACAAGTTTACTTCATTATATTTGATCTTGAGGGATTGTTTGGTTGCTAGTTAAAGAAATGAATTATTCATTTATCAAAACCAGCAGTGGATTATCATGTTTGGTGACATTATAGGTATATCAAGTATGGTCTTTAATTACTAGTTTATAATTTTGCATAACTAATACATCTATAAATTATTAGTGAAATAATTAAATTCTATAGGCTTAATCTCTGTCTTACTAATACATATATGTATAATCAAACTCTAACCAGCAACCTAGAGACCACCAAACAACCGTTAAGGATATTTATATTCCTTTTGTTGGCAAATCGTGGTGTATTTGCTTTAACTTTGATTGAATTTCAGTATGAACTAGGTGAATTCCACGTATCATTATACTTCAAGAAAAATAAAAAAAATTATCTATAACTTTTAAATATAATTTAAAATCATCTACTTCCGCTTGAGCTTTATTAGAGTTTGAGAATAACAACAATGATTTGCTAATTCGAAAGAGTATAAGATAACCACAAAGTATTACAAAGGTTATAATAAACGTTTCATAAAGCAAAAAGCATTTTTGTTTTACCTACAATAATTGGTAAGCAAAAAGCATTTTTTTTTTTTTTACCTACAATAATTGGTAAGTGTGAAGCTAGGCTAACAAAACTTAAATCTTCTTAGTCGAAAAATCTCCCAAGTCCTAATATATATGGGGTCAATCTTTTTTTACGTATATATATATTAGATCATCAAGGTTTTTTATTATTGAACTTATTAAGTTAAATTGCATTGACAGTGTGTAATATTTGCATTGAGGATCTTTCAGAAATAATCACTCTATCTTTATGAGATAGTGATAAAGTTTGCGTATATTTTAATCTCTCAAAATCTCACTTATATAATTTCACTGATTATATTATCGTTGTCTGCACAGATAGAGTGCATATCCACTCACTAACTACTTGAACCACTATGCTTCAAAACTTTAACTCAAAATCCCAAATTGTAGACCAAAAAAAGGCTAAAATCTATAGTGGATCCCATAATTTATAATGTAGGCTTTTTCTCCACTAAGGAAATTAGGGCATGTGTATACAATTAGAAGGGGACCCTGTTAAGAAAGAAAAGCACCTAATTCCTCTGTTGGTGCAAGAAATGGCAGGCTAGGAAATTCTGGTAATATTCCTTTAATCCTTTCTGCAAATCAAAGAAGATGGCCTTCATATTTATGGGAAAATGCACATTTTGTCTTGTCACTATTCACATAGGAACCAACTTTATGGATTATATCATTCATTCTACTAGTAAAATTTTGGTGCTTTCCACGTCCTAATTTGCTAAATTTTGTAGTTTTCTATGGAGGGGGTGATTGTTTTGTCTAAGATATATTTAGAAAAATCGACCAAAATGAACTTATACTGCCTCACACTCATACTATTCTGAGCAAATTTCATAAATTGCAAATGTATAAAGTCTAGTTATGTTTCATAGTTATAGTTTGAGTAATTACATTTCGTAACTATAGTTATAGCAACGTTTGTATAATTTGCGCAACATTTGTATAACTTGATATACAATTCGTTGTTTTTCTATAGCGTTTGTATATTTTGTTATACAATTCGTGTACAACGTTTGTATACTTCGATATACGATTTGACTCACGCATGATTTTTGTATAATCGCGGACAATATTTTTATAAATCGCGCAAATTATATAAAACTCAAATTGTAACTACAGATAGATATTTGCCGTTAGCCGTAGTTAATTCAAATTATAGTTATGTTAGCTAATTAACTAGTATGTTTGCTTATCCGTGTAAATGTTCCTTTTTTTGTTATGCCTTTTAATATATGATCGCTATTATATCTCAAATTCGAGTACTGATTCTGAGAAAGAAGAAACTTCCTACAAAAAATATTTTCCTCTTTATTAAATTTTGTACGGTGTAAATTGAATTAATTTGATTAGTGATATCGAATACTTAAAACTAGGAAAATACACACAATTTGTTATATCACCGGTACAAATTTTTTTGTATAATAATAGAATTTAAGTCATTCAAAGAATATTTACATATTTGTCACATAAAAATGACTTGACGATATAGAAATTATTGACCATGTGTATTACTTAATCCACTTAAAGTGAAAAATCCTACATAACCTAATAATTAGAAGTTAACTAGCTTTAGAATTAAATCATTAATTGTGAAATTAGATTTTGTTTTGGGTTACTTCTAATGTATTACACACAGAATCTCTCTGTTTTGGCTTTCTTTAGAGGCACAAAAGTCCTCTTCATATTCCCTCCAGAATATCATGATAAATTATTATATGCCTACTATCAATTAATTAATTATATTTTACTCAATATTAATTTATCACTAATTAATTAATTATAAAATAAAATTAAAAAAATAGGCGGTCTTTTTCTGCACTGATCATGTGAAGACTTTCAAGTGTATGGCTGGCCACATGCTATCACAAACACTTTAATTTGATTTTGTTTTTAAATAATCTTTGCTCATAATATTTTATGAAATCTAAGGGGGGGAAAAAGAACAAACATGACATGAGATTTCATCATCTTCGTCCCTTTTTGTAAAAAAAAAAAATGATGGGCTTAATTTAAAAAGTAAAAAAAAAAAAAAGGAAAAAATTATGATTACAAATATTTAATAGTCATTTATGTACTTTAGCTATAGTTTCAATTAATTACTAAAAGAGTTTATAATTTGATTAATTTTGTTAAAATTTGCATAATTTGGTTCCCAATGGTATAAATTCAGAATTTGTATGTGCTTACTTTAGCTATTTGTATACAATTTATTGATACATTTGATTTATATAAACTACAAAAGATTCATAAAATTTTCATCAATCTTGGATGGAGCCAAAGATTCACTATTTTTTGGCTTTGGGGTATGATGGAATAAAACAAAATGACTCTTTAAACTGTCTGCGCTTCTTTCAATTGTGAAGTAGCAGTTAGTCAATGCAACTTTTGACGCTTATCATGGGTCATCCGGAAACAGTTGCGCTATGTTTTTAAACATAGGGATCAGGCTGCGTACATCCGACCCCCCTTTACCCCACAATGGGCAGGAGCCTTTGAGGCATTGGGGTAATGTTGTTGTACAAAAGATTCATTAAACTATGTGTTACAATTTACTGATACATTTGATATATCTGAGCTAATATTCATATATAACTATTGTATACAGAGAATTTGTATATACTTACTCTATTTATATATTTTCAAGCGAAATATACAAATAAAAATTCTTATAGCAAACGAAAGTATCGTTATGGAGCATAATTAGACAAATTATAACTAATAAAAGAATAGAATCTTTAAAATTATCCTAGATCACAGTAGCACGGAGATTCAGATTTAAATTATACTATAAATTTGAGAGTTTAAAATCTACAATAAACCATTTGATTTAAATGACGTAGAGTCAATATTTATACTGTTCATTTGGTGAGTTTTTTAAACCCAAAGAATATTATACCGATTTTATTTTAAAACAATTTAATTATCTTCTTCTCCTTGGAAGATCATTTTTGCTGCTAAAATTATGTGACCATTTTATGGAACAATTTAAATTATTAAAAAGGGCATATTTTTATTTATTTAATTATTTATATCTTCAATATACAATTTAACATGTGAATTTTTTCGTGGATCAAACACATAAATAATGATAATTTTAATCCCTCAATTATGAGTAAATTCTATTTTTGATCCTTGTAATATTTAGTCCGACTCTAGTCTCTGTGTGTATATATATAAGACCATATATACAAACTATTGGAATATGTGTTTTATGTCCCTTTAGGTAGGAAATATGTGACATTTAAACTATTTTTAGAATCACATTACTCTAATTATGGATGCAGTAACCATACAAATTTAATATAATGTATTGATAATTGAATTTATCAATATATATATAGAGACAAAGTACAAATCCCCCATCCTAACCCCATCCCCACCCCCCACCCCCCACCCACCCCAAAATATGAAGAAAAGACTTGAAAAAGAATTTTGCAAATATGTACTTCTTTTGGTGCAACTTTACTGTACTTTAAGTCTAAAAATATAGCAAATTAGCAATTATAACCGAACATTTAGTTTGAAGCATCAAAGAATTTATCTTTTTTTTGTTTATATATCACTTACTTTTTTTAATGCTAAAAGAAGATGTTTTATCAAAAAAAGATAAAATTACTATGAAAGACCTTAGACTTGCTTAGTGGATAGCCACTTATAAAAATATTGATCATAAAAAGATAGCAAAGTAATGTTTGTGGTTTTATGAAATTAGTTTATTGTGAATAAGAATATTTGGACAAATTAAAGTTATTTATTCTCCAAACAAACAAATAGAGAAAAAAACGAAACCATTGGATTTCAAATCTTTAATTTTTCATGATGCCTATATTCGAGATGATGGAACAACGGTGCTCTTTATTTTACTTTATTTGTAAAGAAAATTTAAGTTGTACGTCAATTTCCATTGTGGAATTCCTTATTTAAAATGTTAATACTCTATTAGTTTTGGAATATGCTTTATTTTCCTCCTTTCTAATTGCCAAACTTGTGAGATTTTCCCAAAAAAAGGTTTTGATTAAATATGAAAAAAAATATTGTCTAGGTTAAGTCTTCTTTGAGTTTAGTTTCAACACTCATATTGTAAGAATTTTTACACGATTAGATCATCTAAAACATATTTTAGAATGGTATAGCTTGTAAAAGTTAAGGCCAGGAACATGTTGTAACGAAAAAAGATCTTCTGATGGATAAGATATTAAGTGATTATAATCTTATGATAAGGAGATTATTTTATCTCATCGATCAATAATCCATTTTCATGATGACTTAAATCACATTTGTCGATCAATAATCAATTGCTATGATTATTTTATGATCAAGAATTAATTTTCATGATTATTTTAATCTCATCGATCAATAATCAATTTTCAAGATTATTTTATATTTTCATGTGGGATAACATTTCGAGTACTAATTATGAGATAAAAATTTCTCCCTTCTTCAAAAAACATAAAATTATCTCCATGCATCCGTTTTAAACCGAATATAGGTAAATTCCCCTTTAATATTACCCCACGTGTATTATATAGCCCGATGAACCAAACATCTCTTAATAAGAATATAATATATTTTCTAAATTATTCTTTTCGTCATTTACATTTTGAATTATAATTCTAGAGTAACTTTTTTTTTCTTTTTGTTGATTTGTTTTGACAAAGGTTTTTTCAAGTTTGGGGAAAGGCACTTTATAATTAATTAATCTGTCATTTCACGCGTGATTACACTAATGTAATAGGATTCTTTGAAATAATTACTTTATTGAAAGTGATTAAGTTAATAATGGCCATTATTTTAGCGTTTAGTTTGTGACTAATAACATGACAGCTTTAATTAGTCATGTCTTATACTATCAAAAAAAATTTCATTTCTTTTTTCTGAAATGAAAGAACTAAAGAAGAAAGAAGACTTGAGATACGGGTAAATGTAAAAGTTGAGGGAATTAATTTCCACCAAGCATCTTTTTCTCCTACTACTTTCTATTAATATAAACTTTACTGCATAGCGATAAGTATTCTTTTTCTTTAATTAAAATTTTCAAATATAAAATTTTCTTTATTAAGTTGGATTTTTGATATGAGGGTCTTTCATAAATAGTTTTTCTATTTTTATGAGATAGTGATAAAATCTGTGTACATTTTGAGTATCCTCTCTAGACTCCATTTGTGAAATTTTACTGAATATATTATTATTGTTTAAGTAAGCTTTTAATATCATAAAATAATATTCCGATGTAAATATGAATTTCAATGTTGGATTCAATAAAAAAACAAAACAAAAATCAAGTTGCAGCACCATTAATTTGACATATTATTCTCTGTGGGCTCTTAATTTCTTCACACGAAATGAAAAGTGAAAAATAAAAATATAAGTGGTAAAAAATGAGTGCATTTCCTTTTCACTTACCTAAGTCAAAGACCAAACATAGCATGGGTTTCAACTTGCGTCTTCTATGAATGTTTTTACTTTTTTCCATTTGCAAGTTGAAGGAATATTTGGGGGTATATACATATTGATTTTAGTAGTTTAATTGTGGGGTAAAAAAAATCAACTTTCAAATTTCGAAAATACTGTTAAATGGCTAGTTAGCTTTGATTTATTTCGATAAAATGATGAGAAAATAGTTACAACCTAGTAATGTTTAAGTAGTTTAATGTTTCTTTTCTTTCATATTTAAAATTTTATGCGAATATAGCACTTTAGAGTGACAAAATATTAGATTATTGATATAAGGTCTACAATATTTTTCGTTTTCTCAAAAAGAATATTTAGACCATAACCTAAATTATATATAAATTACAAGGAAAGATTCATTTACTAAACAACTTGAGCTAGGGACGAGAATTGCATACATATTATTCAAAATTGGATGAAAAAAATTCAGTTTTAACTCTTCTCCCGCTCTATCGATCGATCGATTCCACCTTAAAAAATTATTCCTCCCTTCTTTTTTTATAGTATATTAAAAATAGATTATTAATTTATTCATCGCATATCAAGAAAGAAAATTATTTATTTATTTTGTTCTTAATATTAATTATGCACTTATTCCTTAAATTATTTCTCAACATCTAAAATCATATATAAAATAATATAGGCATTCTGATAAAATATTTATATTAATTATTATATTTTTTAAAGGACCTTTGAAGTTCAAATGGACAAGTAAAAAATAAACAGACGAGGAAGTATCTGAAAAAATAAACTATTCAATATTATATCTTTATTTTTTGTTTCATCTAGAATCATGCAAAATTTAACATGTTGTTCTCCTCTAGTAGTATAATAATAATTATTATTATTATTACTCCTATGTTGTAGTAACACCGTATAAATTTTCATTTTTAATGGAGGGAAAAGCATCGAATCACGTTGTGTTGTTCCTGTAATTAACATGGACTTAATTATGGGCATTATACAAGGATCTAGGGATATTATTTGTATATAACTAGGATTTGTACTTGTCCCGAAAACTTTGTTCCCTGCACGTGCCACTTGTTCTTTACTTCTTTTTTATGATCAAAATTTTAAATGTTTCTTAGTTGAGGATTTATTGAAAAAATCTATATTGGTAAGATATATTGACTACATTTTATTCTTTTTAAATTTATTTTTGAAATTATATTGAATATATTAATGAGAGTTTTCTTTGTTTTGGGGGCTTTCATGTTGGAGGTCTCAAGTTCAAAATCTCTTGCCAACGAAAGCAAGAGTTTTGCCTTTTGAGTTGAGCTCGTCACACAAGGCTTGCCTAGTGCAGGTCATCTCTCTGTTGTGATTTGCAAGCTATTGCATAGGAGCAAAGATTTACCCTGTGCGGACCTAAAGAGTAGCGATTGTGGATTTTTCTTGTCTGTCATAAAAATACGTTACTTTTAACTCCATTTTTATCCCCTTTGTAAATCTAATTTACAATTTAAATACTTTATTGCTACAATGTTACTTAACGTGAAATTACAAATACAACTATATTAGTGGCTGTTATAAAAGAAAACATAATTTCAAGAATTTAACAAATATTGACCGACCAATAGAAAGCAAAATAATATCAATTGCATTAATTTCTCCAAAACAAAACAAAAAGACATGGACATTTGGATGCTTTGAAAAGGAATAGAAAGCACATTTCACATGCAGTTTCCTTAAGAACGACTAACTAGTTTCTAGAATCGACATTTTTAAGGGTGTGTTAGGTACAAGTAAAATATTTTTGAAGAAAACTTATTATCTTGCGTGCAAAAAAATATTATTTTAAAATTATTTATATATGATTTAGCTAAATAAATATATTAAAAAATATGGTGGAAAATAATATTGTATCGATTGGGATCATGGAAGTTAAAGGACAGCAAAATATCATTTGTGTAACTTATTTTTTCTATATTCACTAACAAAATATAATCAATTGAACATGAAAAAATGATAATTTTCTCTATATTGAACACACCCTTTTAAGGTCTAGAATTAACTCAATCATTGCCTGCACCCATATCTGTTAATAAATAATTTTAACATTTAATATTTATATATGTTGAATAAAAATTCTAAAACTTATTCAAACGCGTTGATCATATTATATATATCAATTCATTGACAAGACCACATCTTCTTTATTTAAACTTGTATCAATCCACTTTTTAGTTGATTGATAAATTAAATATCCTCATCTTATTTTGTTTTTCAATAATAATAAAGTAAGTAATTTGATACTCCTATAAATGATAGGAATTCTTTTGTAGATTTTTAATTTAGTGGGGAAGGGTGTTTTCAGAAAAAGGAAGGAAAAATTGACGGTCTGTAACTACATAGTTCACTTGTTGTTATACTTGTCTGAAGAAAGAATCAATCATCGTCACAACAAAAGCCAAAAATATCTCAAAATCCCTTGTGGGTGGTCTCTATGAACCACTTTTATTATAGATTCTCTTGTAATATTATTTTTCAAGAATATTTTCATAAAGATAGTAACTTTTATTATATCAGTATCATATCTGAATAATTTTAGTGAAATGTTGTTATAAAACCGTATGTACATAGATAACATTTTTTTTTTGTATTATATACTATGCAATCTGTTATGCTTGTGAAGGAGATGCATATTTCTAGACTTATCACATATATGGAATAAATTTTTTATCTCAACAATCAAACCGAAGAATCAAACGATTTTTTGGAGTTAGATCATCTCGAGAATTAATTCTTTTGCTTTCCTATAATATCCCTCTCATAAATTTTGAATAGGTATTTCGAACTATTCAATAGCTATGATTATTTAAGTTACGGGTAAATTTAGATAGTTAATTTAATTGGGAGACTAAATTGATAA
>JAABOM020000001.1:37897881-37911212 GCA_011800125.2 Solanum clarkiae | reverse complement strand
ATAGTAAAATAAGTTATTAGAGTTTAATTCTTTTAATATAATTTGAAAAAAAAAAAGAGAAAAAAAAAAAAGAAAACCTGGAAACCGAAGGGGACAATAACCACAGATAACAAATAAATCCTATCCTCTTTTTATACGTAGATGATTATTACGTTAATGGTAGAATTTATATTGATGTAAGAGGTGTGTTGCAATTAATCACGTGAATTGGTTGGGTGATTTAGGATAGGAAAGTTATATGTTAGTCAAGTTTTATGACTTTATTTAATTTGTTAAGGATAATAGGTAGTGGTAGGATAATTATAATGTCATAGATATTAGTAAAGGTTCTAGAATGAGTTAATCATGTGAAAGTTAGGATTATAATGGGTTAAAGTGTATTCAAGTACGGCGTATTAATACGTTATTGGAAGCTACTGGTGGACAATCTTGTTTGGATTAAATTCTTTAACTATGGTTATCACTTTAGGAATTAATTTTAACAAATGGATGTACTTAATTAAGTATTAGATGTAGGAATTACATGAATATTCCTAGATTATGAAATTGAAAAAGTTAAAGATTTAATCCTAGATTTGAGAGTTAAGAATTAATGAAAGAATTGAGTAAATATTTTTGAGTCTAGGCTAGACATATAGTAATGTAGATGTTGTTAGCTTTGAAATCTTATTTATGACTACTTATTTTGGATAGCTTATATTCATTTGGAAGCCCAACAAAAGGGGAAGGTTCAAGTCCCGCAGTGAGTGTTCAATTACTAAGGTAAGTGAATTTCTTAACCTTTGTTAAGTATATAAAATCTTGTGCTTCTTGTGTGAAGTGTTGAAAATGATTTTGAGGTATTAAGTTAGTGTTGATGTTGTACCAAACTATGTTGTTGTGAATTGTGCATTCTATTAAAATAAGTCACTTTCTCATTATTGTGTAAAAATGTCTATATGCATTGACTTTTGTGACAACTATTTTATGGACTGAAAAGAAAGAGAATTAAAGAGGATGTACCATATTCGAAGGACGTGTCGCACGTCACGATGGATACCATGATTCGAGGGTCGTGTCGCACGCCGCGACAAATACATGGACTAGAAGTCCCCCATGGGTCCCGGACTGTGAGGCAGCGGGTGTGTATCACTAGGTCAGACATGCATTATTACACTTGACATTGCAATGCACTGCATTACACCTTATTATCATATATAAACTTGTGAGTGTTTTTTTTTTAAAACTTATGATAGATGTACTTGATCTCTTGTTTTGTTGATATATAATAGTTGGTGTGGTTATTGAGCTATATGTTATGAATATTGTGAACTGATAGGCTGGACTGATTTCATGCAGGCTGTAGTTGTGGGAGTTTGGTTGGAGTGTTGGTGTACGTGTATTCTATATTACTTAATTTTGTGTTTAGTAGTTCACTTGCTGAGTACCGTGTGTTTGGTATTTACCCCTTGCTACAACAAATTTTGTAGGTTGCGAACTCGGATTGTCGTGATACTCTCTACTTTTCCTTGTCTGAGGCTTCCTATGGAGATTGTGAGAGGTAGCTGTTTGCGGTCCCAGCTGACTTCTTACTCCTATTTATGATTTTGTTCTATTCTAGGGACAATATCACTTGATACTTGTGTTTCCTTTCGAATCTTTTGTAATAGATTAAAAGCTTGTACACGTGACAACTAAGTTTTGGGAGATTTTCATTAAGTTGACTTGTCATCTGCAATTGAATTTTCATTTTTTTATTATAATTTCGCATTTTAACGTTATAGTTAGGTTGTAAGCTGACTTGTCTTGGTAGGAGAAGACGGGTGCCATCACGCCCATTTTTGGATCGTGACAGAGCAATTCTTAAAATGGTTATTAATAAATTAGTACGATAATACACCAATTAAGGAAAAAGACTTCACAATTACAACTGCATAATTAATTCCTTAAAAGAGAAACTAAAAATGAGATTACAAACCTCACATTTTTTTACAATAAACACCAATAATCCTCGAAAGGATTTATTCTTAATAATAATACTACTGCTTAAAAGAGAAATCTTAGCAAAGGCACTAGCACTTCTACTACTTGATATGACAATAATACATAAAAAGAGGCTTCACTCTGTTAAAATTCTTTTTACTCATCCACCATTCGATATTCGAAATCAATCGAATTACTTTTTTTTTCCCTTGAAAATTTATGGCTCAACTAATAGTGCCTAGTGCCACATGTCAGTACTAGTACTGCAAGGCATCTGCAGTCATAATGGGTTGATTGGCGCAGAGATAATTCCAAGAATTGGTCATGTTAAATCCATCAAGCATAGTGTCATTTTGCGCAAAATTGAAACTGTAAGGCTCATTGTGGTCCATGACAAGTCCACTACAATTGTTGTTGGCATCCAAATATGCAATGATTTCATTAAGTGAGTCAAGCCTGTGGCTAAGTTCACTTAATTGAGCTCTCAAGATTGAATTTTCAGCTTCAACATTAAGATAATGTTGTGTTGTAACATTCATGCTTGTCAAAATCTGGTTATTTTCTTTCCTTAGTGCTGAAACTTGAGCCATCAAATCATCCAAATGTTTCTGTTTTCTCATTCTTGATCTTCTAGCTGATTCTCTGTTCGAAATCATCCTTTTTCTCTTCCGTTGATCCATTAATTGCTGAAGATCTTCTTCCGAACCTGAGTTTTGTAAAATTGATGAACCAGATGATGTACCACTTGATGAAGCCATGACCAAAAGTATTCAAGAAAATCTTAAAAGAGTTAAAATTAGCAGGACCCAGATGGAGGTTTTGATTGAAAAACAGAGTAGAGTGAAAATACTTCTTAGATTTAAATCTTTTTTCTTTTTTTAAAAATTTAAATAGTAGTAAAGTAATTAATTACTATATAAGAGTAGTAATAGAAATAGTGATATTTTAGGAGGACTATGAAATGAAGTAAAACCAGTAAAGGAAAACAACAGAGAACGATTGCACCAAATGGGTCCTGCGCCTATATGTGGAATTTATCATAAATCCTGAAAGAAACAGTTCACTCAGAATTGCAGACATGAATTTCAAAGATTAAAAATAATTGGGGTAGCATCAAGATAAGTTTAAAAGATGAAAAATAAAAAAACCCTTTTTATGATTTTGTTGGTAGAGGAAAAATGGCAAGGATTTTTTCCCCTGTTGAGTGCCCAGCCTGATAAAAACAGAACAACAACAAAAAAAAAGTTTCTTGGTCTTTTTTTGGGGATTCCAAGAAAACCTTGAAACCAAAAGATCAGAACTTTGACAAGAGATCCTTTGAAGATGAAGAGAGAAAAGAGAGGAGAAAAGAGAGAGGGGTTAAACAAGGTGTTTTAGCTTGGAATTTATAGCAGAAAAAGTGGGTGTCAACAAATTAAAATAATTTGTTCAAATGGGAAAAAGTTCAACATTACTTTCATATAAATGAAATAACTTTTAACTGATTTATTTGAGGGTGTCTTTTGGGTATACTCACACAAATCTCATAATTTCAATTACTATTAACTTTTTAAAAAATTATCAAAAATTTATTTTTTGTTTATACAAAAAAAAAAAACAAAATCAATAATAAATATCAAAAAAATAGAAACATTCACAGAATTTTAATTATGATACATACAAAAATAAGAATTGTAATTTATATTAATAGGTGTTGCAGTTTTGTATCATTTAAGATATTTTTATAATTTTTTAAAAGAGTTGAGATTATATAAAATTATGTAAATATAAGATATGTATTTCTGTAATTTATCTTTTTTAAAAAAATTAAAATATTTTAGGAATTTATATTTGACCCTATAACTTTTTATTACATGGCAAATATATTTGATAAATATTTTAAAATTTTGGGGTTAAAAAAAATAAAACTGGGGTCGAATTTTAGTATTTAAGAATTTTTAAAATTTTTAAAAGTACATTAATTTTTTATATTTTACAAAAGCACTCATCATTTATAATTTGGACTAAATTCCAATTTTAATTTGTTATATGAAAATTATATTGTTATATACATATTTTATACAATAGTTATTTGAACTTTTCTTTGAAATCACTTTCAATTATAAGTAGTCACTGTAATTTTTCTTATATAAATTAATGGTTTTTTTTCTTCATTTTATATAAGATATTAATTTGGTTTTTGAATATTTTAATATTTTAAAAAAAATTAAATAATTTCTCTTAAAATCTATGACCAAACATATAATAAAACTCTATTTAAAAATATTTAAAAATTTATGATTAAATACCAACTAAAATTATGATATTATTTATCTCAAGTCAATAAATGAATCGTTGATGAAAGGGAGTTTTTCGACATAAAGTAGCATTTCTTACTTCTAAACCTCAAGATTATTAGAAAGTGTTAAAAGAAGATACACAAAAATACACTCATACAAGTAAAGTCTCCAGTATGTATATTGTGTTATATAATACCTTATGAAAGAAAAAAAAAATACTTCATATTTAAGTATGAGTAAACATTTTTGTTTTTAATTGCTATATAATTTGATGTAAAATAATCAATTGCGAAAATTATTCATGTTTTTGCTATAAAAAATCAATATCATATTACTTGAAAATATTCTCTATATTAATAAGTTGCAGTTGACGAACTTCTTTTAAAGATGACTGTTTTTTTTTGTTTTTTTTTTTGATAAACTATGAAGAATTATTTTAACAGTCAAATCGTTACACCTAATGAGCACTCTAGAGATTTAAGTCATTTCATCTGCTTCGATATCTATAGCCTCAATCAACCACATAGCTAATTATGAAATTGTTGAATCAAACATCTACATCTACTAGCTTCTCTATTTCAAGTAATATATTCCCTTTGTAATTTCCTTATTGATCAATACAAAAGCCATCTTTGTATCCACAAATACTCTTCTGAATTACTTTCAATTTCTTACTTTCCATGTATGGTATATCCTGACCCCCCATGTTGGAGTTGTCAACTCTTTCTTAAACTGTTTTTGGTGCCTGCATTATTAATAAAGAGCAATTTGACCATTTCTTATATTTTTGAATTTATTTAGTTTTTTAAAATAATATTATTTAAAATTATGTAAAAGAAATATATTTTAAAAGCGTGTAAAAAATTTGACACACTTCTAAAAAATTTTATCCATGCTATATAAATTATTTAAAGTGACATAAAAATTATTGTAAATCACAATAGTTAATGACTTAAATATTTAGAAGACCTAGAAAAATTTATCTAAATTTTATCAGTATTATATAAATTAGAACAGAGGGAGTAACATAGATTATTTAAAAATTATGCAAATGGTATTATATATTATAACAACTAACAAATATTTATACATTATATTTAAAATTTAGTTTACTCTCAATATTTTATCTGTGTCACGTAAATTGAAATAGAAAAATAACATAAATTATTTGAAAATAACTTAAAAAGCATTATAAATCACAAAAATTAACCGTTCAAAATTTTAAAAATTATACAAAAAGTTAATTGGCTATCTAAATTCTGCCATTATTAACGCATTAGGATAATAAAAAATATATATTTTAAATTATAATAAATTCATAAATTAAAAATACTTAAAAATTTTATTTGTATATTAGAATAGAAACTAATATAGCAAGGACTTATATATGCAGTATGTATTTTAAGATATGTTTCACATAGTTGAGAGTGTTTTTAACTTACTTTTTTGTTGCTGAAAGTAAAGAAAAGCAATATGGGCGAAAGAGACATGTGGGGTGGCAAGAGAAGCCTCCACGACCGTCTAGATCCAGCTGGGAAGCAACATTAAAAAATAAAAAATTTCTTATCTCTTACCTCGTTACTCCTCCAACTTTTCTCCATTTTCAATTAAGCCCCACATATTTTCCTTATTTCATAAATATACTTTTTTTGTCCCCGACACATTTTTCTTTTTAATTTCATTAAAAAAATTTGTTTGGTTATAAAAGAATTTTTCTTGAATGAACGTGTCACAAGCATATTTTAATTTTATTTTATATAAGTTAGTTAAAAATAAATCTCTTTTACCACGTCGAATTTAATTACTATACCATTAATATTTATTAATTGTTTTAATTCTTGTGTCAACATATTATTAGTGTTGGTAGTTCAAAAGTCCATTTCCGACTATTGTTATTAGTTAGAAAAAATAAACTTACGTACAGTAAGCTTTTTCACTTTTCTTCTTTTCCTTCATCTTTTTCTTTTTCAATTTTGTTTATTTTTAATTTATGCTTTGTAGATGTGACATTTTAAATTACACGTGTCACCTCGGTTACTGTAATATCATTGTGAATTGTGATATAGGTAGGCAGTTGTATTAAAAAAGCTTTGGAATTTGAAAGCAGCATGCCAGAATAGTGGTGAATTGTCTGAAATAGCCAAATATGATTCAGATTTCCGTACATATTTGGGGTTTATTGTGTCATTTAACAATAAGATTCCTTCAACCTTTGAGTCTTTGTTTGATCTGCAGATCTGGAGGCGATGCCACCAGGAATTTCCAGACAGGTTCAAAATTGCTCTGGTCCAAAATATAAATGCTCCAGGATTGTTTTGTTTATTTCGTCCTTCAGTGTTCGATTTGGTATATCAATTGTACCATAAAAATATTTTCTCCCTTTAAAAAAATATGTACTCCCTTTGTTCTTACACTTTCTTATTTTTGATTTGTCTCAAAAAGAATATTATCTTACTCAAATTGAAAATAATTTTACTTTTAAAATTTTCTTTTTACCTTTAATGAAATGATTATCAGCCACACAAATACCTAATGATGATTTTAGACTCATATAAAATGAGACGGAGGAAGTAATTTAATTTGGTATGAGATTTAAATAATAATAAAAGATTGTAATTCTATAATCCTAAATAATGTTATATCAAATGTTGTTGAAGTAGGTATTAGGCCTAACTCACACCCCAAAAGCTAGCTCATAGGAAGGAGAATTGTCTAAGCATTATAAAGAGTTCACCCATCCTATTAAGGACCAATGTGGGATTTTTGTGTCTCAACAAATGTATTAAAATGTCTTTTAATTTCATGATTTCAAACATATCATGTGAAAAATTGAAATAAAAGTATCGTCAAAAAAGAAAAGTGATCATCCTTTTTTAAACAAAGCTAAAAGAACATTAGGTCATTCTCTTTTAAAACGAAAAAAATAGTTATTACAACAACAGATGGATGGTATTCCATAAGTGGAGTCTAGAGAGGATAAAATGTATGGAGACCTTACCTCTACTTCATAAAAATAAAGAGATTGTTTTTTAAAGACCCTCAACTCGAAGGAAATAGTTATTAATATATATTTATTTTGAAAATAATTTTTAATGCTAATAATAAAATTAAAAATATCATTATTTTATTTGTATGTCAAAAAAAATTTTTTTTTTGATGAGCATAATAATTGAATTTTTGAGACTTTTTCAAATATTCAAAATAAGTTACCGTAATGATAGAGTTATTGGAAATTTCTAATGTTGTACATGCATTCATTTATTTTGAATCTACAGGAGTAGTATTTGATGTGTATTCAGTTCAATTTAACTTAAAAGATATATTCTATTTCCACATAACTTATAATTCCAATTATTAAACCTTTTACACATTGATATTGGTCTTATTTGTGCTTTGTTTTCAATAGAATGAAAATATCATAGAAATAAGTTGTTCTCCTATGATCGAATTTATGTATCAGCTATCTAAATTAATCGAAGTTTAAAAGGAGTATTATATACTGAACTCGTCAGGTTATGGTCGTTTCTCTTTCTATATAGATAAATTAAGCCTAATTTTCGATTAATTCGTTTTTGCTCATAGGCTTAATACTACGGGGACATATATATAGACTTTTTTAGGTCATATTTCACAATCCGTACAAGGAGTTAGCAGCTAAATATATAAAAAAAAAAGTGCGCAAATTTTTACTCTAAATTTTTAACCACAACAATCAATTTTTCGACCTTTGATTAGAAACTGATAGGGTTGGATTTGGTGACCTATGACTTCTGTTTTTCATCTATGAACAATATCTGTATTTTTGGTGCTTTTGATTGATTTTCTTATTTAGTTTTGGTGCAATTTTGTTGTGTTGTTCCTTATTTTCTTGGCATTTGTATGATGATCAATTTTGGAGAATAATATTGTAACTCTTGGTGATTATAGTAGAAGTTTTCATCATGTTATTTTTACTCTTCGCGTTGAAAGGTTTTTCACATAAATTTGATATTTATTGTTATTTGTTTTATTCTTGTTTGTTGTACTTGTTTTGTTGATTTATTTGCTATCTTATTACTATTATATTTAGATTTATTTGTTTTTCTGTTGGTTCAAATTGAAAAAAAAATGAGACGTTTTATATACATAAGTTTAAATTGAAATTCTTAAATCATAGTAACGAATCAAAAAACTGTGATGCACGCATGTCATTTGCCACAATTCATCAGTCTTCCACAAAAGATAAAGAAGATTCTAGAGTCAAAAAGGTTAAAGGAAAACTCTAGAATATCGGTGGAAAAAATCTCGAGAACACTTTAAAATCTAAAATAATGTAGTCAAGTTTTCAAAATTCTTAAGAATCATCTAGATGTGTAGAGTTTTCTAGAAATAGAGATTAAATTGTAAATATTGAAGGACTTGTAGAATAATTATTATTTACATTTTGACTCCTATTAAATAGCATAAATAGAAGGGTCACTTATTTGTACAAATCAATCAAGGAAGTGGTAAGCAATCTTCCAAAGCAATAATAAGTCTTCTTCTCTTGTCTTCTTTAATCTAACATTTTTTTAGTAATCTTAGTTGAAAATATTTACCTGAACTTACAAGATCGCAAAAGAATCGCTAATAAGTTATCGCACTAAAATCTTATTCGAAATCTAAATCCGTGACGCATTGCTCCATACTCATTATTTTCAAACAAAATCCCAATCAGAAAGATCTACGAGATCAACATTATAGTGTCAGGTAGAATTGGGATCTTTAACAGTTGTAATTTTAAAAGCAGCTTAGAAATGAATCTAAAAGAATTGGTGTCCCCTACGAAAATGAAAACGGTGATGGAAATAAATGAATGGAAAAAGACAGCATAGTGGAGCCATTGGTTTTATTACTCAATAAAACAGAAAAAGTACATGGTCCCTATTCCCGGTGAATTTCTTTTTTTTTTCAAAAAAAAAGTGAATAATCACGGAGAATTTATTACGTATAAAAAAAAATGTATTGCGACAGTAGCTTAAAAGAATTAGGCAAAGCTTTTTTAACTACAAATATTGAACTACCTGATAGTTATTTAAATAATAAGAGGTCGTTTGGTATGAGTTATAAATTATAATAATTTCAGGATAAAATCTAGGATTATTTTATCTCATATTTAGTTGTAAGTATAAGATAATTCTTGGACTATTAATCTCATCATTTTTGCATAGTGATGGAATAAGTTACGTTTTATATGATGGAGTAACTTATCTCACACTAACTTATCCCAAAATTAATTATCGTGAAATAATATGTTTCCAACCAAACGACCCCAGAAATTTTTGTTACCATGTACTCCTATATATAATAAAACATTTAATGATTTGAGCAAAATTAAAACGATGTATGAAAAAATGTACACATGCACATGTGTACATTGGTATTTTTGTTAAGTTAGCTATATTATGTGAAAAGCATGAGACGTAATTATATTATTTATGTAGGTTGTTAAGGTTTTTGTGTGTGTCTATTTTGTTGATCTTAAGTCATTATCATCATTTATAAGTATCTTTATTTTGTTGCTTGAATTTCGATTATTCTTATTGATACTATATTTACATGCTACAATATTTTGGTTCAGGATCATGTACGACATTAATGTGAACTAATCATGTTAAGTCAATTAAATGACATAATTTTTTTTTGTGTAAATAAGGAAGAAGCTGGAAAACATAAATTATGACTAGAAAAAACTTTGGGCACGTATCCAAAAGTGAGAAAGTATCTTTTAAAAAACATGACACTGAAAAGAAAAAACAACAAAGTTACAGGCTTTTAATAAATCGACGGTGGAGACGTCGTACTCACGCCAAGTTTCTCAAATAATTATACTCTGTGTCCAAATCTTAATTGATAAGTCAATTATAAAATTAATATATTGATTTATTGATATTAAACTATTATATAAATAATTAAAGAATGAATTAAAATTTTATAACTAACAGTTTATTGTTAGGGGAATGAATTATTTAATCTTTTATCTGGTAAATTATTAATATGTTAAAGTTTTATTATATTTTTATTTTAGGTATATTAGTTTCATTTGATATTTTATCACAATATATAAAAATAATTATGTATTTTTTCTTTATTAGTCCTAACTCCTAAAGGGTTATTTATTTTTCTATACTTATATATATTTTGTCTTGTCCATTTTATGTAAGACAAGTGTTAAAGTATTTATTGTACTATTATTTTTTCTTTTATTATTCATCGGCTCATTGCATTAAAAAAAAAAGATGTGACTATGTATTTATTCAAAAAAAAAGAAAAAAATATCATAAAAATTAGAGGTTAGTCGAAATATTGCTTAATGACCACCCAATAAATGTTAATTTATTACTGAATTAATCTATATCTTATAAATTAACTAATCTTATAAATTAACTAATAAAATAATAAATTTAAAAATTAATATCTGATAAATCAAACTGTTAAGTGAAGGAAACTGTTAAGTGAAATTATCTTCCTGATTCAACTAATAAGCAGCACACTACAAATATAAATCATTGCAGAGAGTGTTCTGACAAAACTGTTTCTTTCTTAATTATAATTTTTATTAAAGTATCGAAATATTTAAAGAATTAATCGAGAATGTTATTTTTGAATGAGTTCTATTCAACAGATTCCATTATCTGAATTAATTGGATTTTCAACTATAAATATCAAATATTTAAATGGAAAATGAAAGAAATAAATATTACAATTATATTTGAATTGTTTTTTTATATATATCTAAATTATTAAGAGTGAGAATTTTCTAGACTATCACTATATATAGAAATATGTTAAATATTATTTTTCAAAAAAGTAATTCCTTTTTTTTTTGGGAAAGGGGGTTGATAATACTTTAATCTTCCTAAAAGTAGACTACAAATTTTAAATTTTATTGCACGCAAAGCATATCTAATTCAATCAATCTTTTTCATCACATCACGTATAAATAATCAACATTAATAATTTATTTATTTATTATTGAAGAAAAATATATTATCTATGTAAATTATCATGTGATAAACAACATACCCCAGTGCCTCAAAAAGTTCCCGCTCATTGCAGGGTGAGGGGGGGTCGGATATACACAGTCTAACCCCTATGTTTAAAAACATAAAGCGGTTGTTTCCAGAAATTTTAAAATAAAAAAGAGTATATTACACTACTGAAATGTGCCTTTCAAATTAGTAAGTAATAATCTAGATATTAAACTCACATTCCCAAATATGAAACTAAAAAAATAATAATTAAATATATATTTTTGACATTTATCTAAAATAAAAAAACAAGTACTCGTACTAATTTTGAGAGGAAAAAACACAAATAGAAATGCGTTTACCAACTCCAACTCCAATTATTTATACCGTTTAAACTAAATTTCATTTTTCCTGATTAGTGGACAACGACAACTATTACTCTCTTCATCTTAAAATTATTGTCAAATTTTGCTAATTGATAATCAATTATTAATATTTTCATAAATATAATAAAATATATTTTAAAAATTCATGAAATTTATGAATCAAAAAATAAAACGTAACAAACTAACAATTTATTTTGCTTCGTTTCGTCTCAATCTAATATTTCAATATAAAAAAATGAGTTTTAAAATCTAAAATAAATAATTGGAACTGTTTTATTTCGTACAATTTCTTTGCATGTAAGTTTAAAATTTCATCTCTAAAGTCTGTATCTTGTGATTAGTGGGGACGCTGTCAATTCTTAGTGATAATTTAAGAAATTTTGTTCTCCTAGCCAATTAATTTATTATTTAAATGTGATTATGTTTTTAATAATTTTAAAATGAAGTTTGAAAAAATAGAGACCGTCCACTAATTACTTATATGAGCCGCAAAAGGCAAGTTGGCTAGAAAAATGACAATCACTGTCTGGAGTGCGTTGTTACATTTAATACGTTTTTAATTTTTATCATTTTCTATATAAACAAAAAAAAAACCAAGAAGGAACACTAACTAATTATAATTAATCCTTAACAAAGAAAATGGTCTGGTACAATGTACACTTGGTCCTTCCAATCAAATGTACTTGTCGACAAAATCATATGGGTCGGCGATTATTGTTTTGTCCAAAAACGAAAAAATGAATAATCTTCTTATGTGTTCTGAACAATCATTTTCTCCTCAGTTGGATTTTTTGAAATCCAACTAAATCTAACAAACATTTAGTTTTTTCATGATATCAAAGTAAAGTTTCTTTTGATTATTATTATTGATATTGAGCTTCAACATTAATTTGTTTATGATTCAAATGTTCATGGATATGAGGAGGGATCGATAAAAACTCAGTATTTTGTAATGAAATCAATGAAAAAAATTGATTTTTGATGAATTTCACGTATGACAAAAAAGAGATGGATGCTCTTTCTAATTATATGAGCTTCAACAATCCTCTAACTATGTTTTTAATATGAAGAAGATCTAAGATCAATTGTCTTACACATTTTCCAGAAGAAAATAAATTGGTGTATAATCTCTTTTTAATATTTTTTTCAAAAAAAGTGAGATGAATTTGTCATATGAAAAATTATTTATTGGTCATCCAACAAGTTATGATTAAAAACTGATCATAAATTTAAGAAGTTTAGCGATTTTTTAAGAAAAGAATTGTATTTTTATAAGTTAAATGATTATTAATTCGTTAAAAACGACAGGTTGATTCTTTTTCCTCTATATGATTGGTCCAAGACACATATTACAAATCCAATAAATCATATATGTTAAGGTCGAGAACTCTACCTTACCTCTTTTTATCTAGTAATAAATTAGTGCCTATTACGTAAATTTAGATACCTTTAATACTTATTTTGTAAATGACCTAATTTTATAAACATTTTTTACATTATTGATCAATATATAGAAATTCTTAATAAGTAAAGCAAAAGATGGATTGTCATGAAAGCTTCAAACTATGAGTTTCAGTATAGCAGCAGATCTATATATGTATTATTTATTCTTCAATAATGTTAGTGATTCCAGCAGATCTCAAAGGCTCCCGCCCATTGCGAGGTAAGGGGGGTCGGATGTACGCAGCCTGACCCCTATGTTTAAAAACATAGCG
>JAABOM020000001.1:37873964-37892463 GCA_011800125.2 Solanum clarkiae | reverse complement strand
GCCTATGTTGAGTGCAGACATTTTCACTCGGAATAACCTTGCAATTTTTACAAAGACTACGATCGCTCTTTCGTAAACATATTATTTTTAAATATTTATATAAATATTTAAAAATTATTTTAAAAAATTTTATTGTTTAAACTCTGATTCAAATCAAAACGTGTAATATAAAATAAAACAGAGGGAGTACAATAAAGAATGACAAAATCATTACTCAATCAATCCATGTGGCATTTTTACTCCATCCCCCACCCGTCGGCACATTTATTTTATTTAAATTAAAAAACCTACCCACATTTTTGTGGGTCCCAGACTTTCATATTCCTCTTCGAAATCCAATATACAGCTCATAAATTAACCTACCAATCTCTCTCCTCTATATCGCCGTCGTGTTATCCGGTGATAATTTTTTCTTACGCCGTCAGTAATTTTTGTTATCCCGGAAATACCCCTTCCTTTACGCCATTTTTCAGTTACACTTAATTTACCTTCTTTCTTGGTTATGCATTTATTGCCTTTCTTTCAACCTACATACTTGGAAAAGGTAGAGAGAAATTGAGGATTTAAGATTAGTCCTTTTGTATTTTTAGAGTTTTTTTTTGTTCACCCACTTTTCCTTGCTGAATTGGTAAAGGGTTTTACAGGGATTCTGTGATTTGTCGATCTGTTGGAATTGAGGTTCTTAATTTTCTAGTCGCCGCCGGCAGCCATGTCGGGTCCATTGGATCGGTTTGCCAGACCTTGTGAGTTGTTTTTTAATTTTCATTTTCCATCCTTTTTCTTTATTTTCAATTTTGAAGTGCATTACTGGTCAACTTTAGTTGTAGCTACTTTTCTTGATTAAAATTAGGGCTTCTTGAACTTCTTTGAATTTTTCAATTTGATGGCTTTTGTTGACTGTATTAGACAAAAATATATTTTGTTGGATTGGTGTTTTTTTTTTGAGAAATTCTATAATATTGGAATGAAATTTTAGTGTTAAAAACAAATAGATATAAATGATTCATGTAGGCGACTCCAAATTAGTTTTGATCGAGATGAAGTTGTTAATTCTCGTATCCCTATGGATGGTTCTTTTTTTCTGAGACGAGGGTTTTCAGGAAACAGCCCTCCCTAGACCCCACTTATGGGATTCCACGGGGTATGTTGTTGTTGTTGTTGAAGTAATAGGTTGTTTTTGGCTATGTCCTGTCTGGTCCATCAGATGCGTTTTGGTAGAAGTGTGGATTTTGACAAAAAATGAACAATTGGGCTGTGGAGTGGCTTAGAAAGATACAATTGCTTGCAAGAAGTTGTCTTAAATAGCAATGGACTCTCAGATGAGTTTGTCAAACTTATGTGGTTCTGCACTTGGTGAATTCTAATCGACTTGTGCAGTGAGGACTTGTTTGGTCTAGTTAGTTCTCTTTACTGTTCCTCCGTTTACCCTTTTCGATATCCTGGAACTGATTTTCCTGGTCCTTATTTTTTTTTTCTGCCCCTTTACAGGCTTTGAGGGCTCAGCTACACATGATGAGAGAAGAGAGAGAAAATCTGATTTTGAGAATTCAGAGGATGAGAGGAGGACAAGAATTGGTTCCCTGAAAAAGAAAGCTTTGAATGCATCAACAAAATTCAAACATTCTCTTAAGAAGAAAAGTAGTAGAAGAAAAAGCAATGCACGGTTGAGCTCACTTTCCATCGAGGATATTCGGGATGCCGAGGAGCTACAGGCTGTTGATCAATTTAGGCAATCATTACTTTTGGATGAGTTGTTGCCTGAGAGACATGATGACTACTATATGATGTTGAGGTAATGTCGTCGTACTTCTAACATCTACATGTATGCTGCCCAAAAGTGATAAGATCTATGCTGCATTGAGTTAGTTTGCTACTTTTGAGTGTTTAGGGACTTACGGATTATATCTTTCGTGTTTGAAACTTTATTCACATGTATCTTCTGTGGAAATTGGATTTGTTTGTCAACTTCATTAAAAAACTTTCTTACAGGCCTGCCACAATTGGAACAAAAGATAGATCAAATGTGAGTATATATGTTTAAATATACAATTGGTTAGAATGAAGAAGCTTACATGCACGCATTGATGCAGGTGTATGGAGAATTAAGCATGATCTGTATCTGGAGTTTTCTGATTTCTACTTGGTGTTGTCCAGTTTAGCAGCATTCCAATTTATTAACAATTGTTCTATGTGTGTTGCAGGTTCTTAAAAGCAAGGAAGTTTGATATTGAGAAAGCGAAGCATATGTGGGCTGACATGCTTCAGTGGAGGAAGGATTTTGGGGCTGACACAATCATGGAGGTAATATGTTCCTCCCCACGTATAGGCTTAGGAGCCTAGGACAATGTTCTTTGTTATATTTTTATTATATCTTTGTATAATCATTTAGCTGAAATGCTTTCTGTACTTCATTATTCATCAGGATTTTGAATTCCCAGAGCTGGAGGAAGTTGTAAAATATTATCCCCAAGGTTATCATGGGATTGATAAGGAGGGAAGACCAGTATACATTGAAAGATTAGGGAAAGTTGATCCTAACAAACTCATGCAGGTCACAACCATGGATCGGTACATAAAATACCATGTAAGGGAATTCGAGAAAAGCTTTCTGATTAAGTTTCCAGCTTGTACAATAGCTGCAAAAAGGCAGATCGATTGTAGTACTACTATTTTGGACGTTCAGGGAGTGGTAAGTTACTTTAGTTGGTTTTTCTTTCTTTAACCTTGATGACTTGAGAAGCAGTTTTTGCGCTAACTTGGTGTTACTCCTATCTTAATTCTTAATCATTGATTTCTCAGGGTTTGAAAAACTTTAGCAAGAGTGCAAGAGAGCTCATTTTGCGGCTCCAGAAGATTGATGGTGATAATTATCCTGAGGCATGATTTTATCCCATCTGAATAAGTATTATGAATGAGGGTCTCCTAACTGTGGGATCATTTCACAAATTTTCCTTTTTATTTTTTTTGATATGTGCAGACGCTTCATCAAATGTTCATAATCAATGCTGGGCCTGGGTTTAGGCTCCTGTGGAATACTGTTAAGAGTTTTCTGGACCCCAAGACAGCCTCCAAGATACATGTCTGCCAACGCTTTTCTCCACTTGTGTTGTCTTTGTTTTTAAAAAATGTGATTGCATTTGCATTACTTTTGTTTTGATGTCTCTTATAGGTTCTTGGGAACAGGTACCAGAATAAATTGCTTGAAATAGTTGATGCTAGGTAAAAGAAACTGAGTTCTTATCCATTGGACAAGGAGTTTTTACTATATTTATTTGTTTGGTAGTATCGCTGACAATTTGTTCATTTTTCTTCTGCTGATTTTTTGTTATGCAGTGAGTTGCCTGATTTCATAGGTGGTAACTGCACATGTGCAGATCGAGGAGGTTGCATGCGTTCAGATAAAGGACCATGGCAAAATCCAGATATATTGAAGGTACTTTCAAGGCTCTCACAGAAAGATGTTCATCTCCAAGATGTTTTAAAAATGAGAAACCATCTTTTTTGGTGACACAGATGTGTTATAATACAAACTAATGGAACCCCGCCCCTCTCCCTACCCCCACCCCTTCTCTTTTTGGGATGTAGATGATTGGTGAAGCACGGCGTGCCAAGCAGCTTGTTAAAGTTCTAAATAGTGAAGGAAAGATAGTTTATGCTAAGCCTCGCTACCCAACGGTAGGATTTCTGCAGAATTTCCAAATTATTAAGAAATACTCCACATTGTTTGCTTTCCTGAAGGTCAATACTCATATGCTTTATTTTAGCAGGTGAAAGGTAGTAGTGACACCTCTACTGCTGAATCTGGATCAGAAGCTGAAGATATTGCTTCCCCAAAAGCTGTAAGGAGTTATTCACATCTCCGGCTTACTCCTGTCCGAGAAGAGGTATACTTTCCATTTTCGCTCAACTCTTCTTTTACTGTTTCACTTCTTTTGAGATTAGGGTCTATTGGAAACTATCCCTCTACCTCAGAAAGGTAAGGTTTGTGTATATCCTACCCTCCTCAAACCTCACTTATAGGAATATATTAGGTACGTTATTGGCTTTTCTTTTACTGAAAGGAATTGTCAGGACATCAAACTGCAATTGTTATTTGATGTTCTTGTTTGAGATGAGCCTGAGATTCAAGATTATGTCACTTAGATTAATCACATTCATGTTCCTTGTTCGAATATGAAGTTGATTATATTATTGGTTATTGTCATAATTTTTTTCTCTTCATCACACAGGCTAAGGCTATTGGAATGCCTGGCTACACCACAAACTTCCCAGGATATGATGAATATGTACCCATGGTTGACAAGGCCGTTGATTCTACATGGAAGAAGGAACCTTCCATTCAAAGACCCTTGACCCCCAAAGGTTAGAATTATTGAGAAGGGAATGCACTGCTTATGTACATTTTATGGAAGGGGGAGGGGAGGAAGCTTAAGTATCGGTGAATTCATATAGTTAATTAAACTGGTAGTTAAATTTTTGCACCTAATCAAGGAAAAAGAGAAGCTCATTTTGTACAGGTGTATAGTTCTATGGTTAATTTGAACATATTATGTTTCTTGTTGGCCTACTACATCAGCTGTCTTGATAAACTACTTAATTTGCGTTGACATTATTTCCATCGTTATTTGCCTTTTCCAGTGATGCTTCCACCAGCAGACTCCCAAAAGCCTGTAGAAGGTTTTCATGCTCGAGTTTTAGGACTTGTTATGGCCTTCTTCATGACTGTTGTGATGCTTTTCCACTCAGTTACATCCCGTGTTACCAAGAAACTTCAAGATGCACCGACTGTTGAAGACCAAGCTGTTCAAGACTTCACATTTGATGCTAGCCCTAAAGAGGAATTTCGACCCCCTTCACCTACTCCAGCCTTTACAGAAGCTCAAATGCTCTCCGTTGTTCTCAAGAGACTGAGTGAACTTGAAGACAAAGTAAATACGCTTCAAGAAAAGCCCTCTGAGATGCCTTATGAAAAAGAGGAATTGCTAAATGCAGCTGTTTGCCGGGTGGATGCCCTAGAAGCTGAGCTAATAGCAACCAAGAAGGTAACAGCTCATGATGTCCCCCTAAACAGGCAAAGGAAAATCCCATTCTTGAGTTCATAACTTCTTCCCTGCTTGTTTATTTTTGAACAGGCTTTACATGAGGCATTAATGAGGCAAGAAGAGCTTCTCGCTTACATTGACAGTCAAGAAGCTGCCAAGTTCCAGGTGAGTTTCTGTTATTGCATGGTAGTTGGACATCATCACAGTAGACCCTAGCATAATTATTGTTGCCGTAGTATGTTACCTTTTTTACTTGCTGAGAAGAAAAACTAATATGAGAAGACGAGTTCTTTTTGAATTGAAACGTGCGTGCACTTCCTCTTTGTGCCATACACTGTTCGCAGGGTTCCATAATTGTGTATTTTTTGCTAATTCACATCCATAATGATTTGTTCTGCAGAAAAAGAAGAAGTTTTGCTTTTAAGATGAAGAAGCTTCAGGACATGGATCTCGGATTTCAACTGTAGTATCCAAATGAGATGCATATCTGTAATCTGTTTTGGCAATATTCCCAGTCATTGTGCAGTGTATCTGTGTTGAGTGTTTCCTTTTTGGATCTTGTATTTACTTCGCAAAATGAGGTGAACACTGCTCATAATGTGAAAATATATTTTCTGTAAGTTTGTTGTGAATTTGTTTTTTGACATTCTTAAATGATACAAGATGAAGAAAGTCGGGATCATATTGCTGACTCCAACTTGTTTGATATTTGAAGTGTAGCAGTTGATTTAAAATTTCCATGTGTTCTAATTCACAATAATAGTAGTTTATAGTATTTGCACAAGTAAAATTACTCGTCTTTGTATCTTAAAACGCATAAATCTAGTGTTGCTATCATGGAAAACACAAGACCATAATACTCTATTTGTTCAACTATTGACTTGACACAGAGATTAAAAACTAGGAAATAATAGGAACTAAGGGTAAATTAATGATAAGGGTGAATCAAGAACTAAGTGTAAAATTCTCTTGATTTCATAAAGTGGACAAATATTGTTGGATGGACGGAGGGAGTATGAACAGAGGCAAACAGCAAACTGCTTCCATCTTTATTTACATAAAAAGTACAAGCCGATGTATCTGTGATGTGCCATAATATATGGCATTGACATTTAGAGGATGAACAGTAAATCTCGGCGAGAAGGATGGTACAAAGCTAGGCAATGTGAAAAAGATTTTCAAGTCACAGAGTTTAATTTTACAAATATGTGAGAGAGATCATTCAAACACTCTGGCCTTTCTTGGGCAAAAACAAAAATTCACCAACTCTACATCTATCTAAAGAAAGTCAAACTTTTTGAAGCTTTCGCGATTAGAAAAGGAGGAACTTCTTCTTCTTCTTTTTCTTCTCAAGGGCGGATAGGAGCTGTTGTTGACGAACAAGAGCTTCATCAAGAGCCTGCAAGTTTAGAAGGAAATATATTAGGCAATGTCACTGAAAACTTCCTAATGTTAAAGAAAAAGCAGATAACACATACCTTCTTGGTAGCTAAAAGTTCTTCCTCCAATGTACCAACCCGATTAATGGCAGCGTTAAGCATGTCCTCTTTCTCAGGTGGCATAGAAGAAGGTTTGTGGCTAAGAGTAATGACCTTATCCTCGAGTTCTTCCAAGCGTTTCATCATGATAATGTAGTCTTTTGTCGAGATGACATGTCCATGAGTCTGTTCTTTAATCATGTCATCATTATGCAAAGAACCAGCCAAGAGTGTTGCATCTGTAAGTTTCTTTGGCATATTTTTAGTCATCCGAACCAATGTCACAATGCCCATCAGTAAAGTCATTACTCCACTGAATACAGGGTTGCCAAATCCTTCTGATGACTTACAGGCATCCTGGACAGGGAAGAGATCTGTTGCTCGAAAGAGGAATACGTGTTAATATAGCAGAGGAATGAGCAGAAAGAGAAAAAAAATACTAATTTGAATCAGCAAGGCAACAACCAATGTGAAACACTTCATAATAGAGGGGTTTTCTACCTCTAGAATTGGCAATGTTACCAGCTTTTCCTTCTTTAGGCCAAGTTGCATAAACAGCCTTGTCCACGATAGGGATATCAAACTGAAAAGTAAAACCAAAACGTAGAATTTAGATAGAATATACTAGTGGATGAATCACTGGTGTTACAAATATGTATTGTGGATGAAGAAGCAACTTACTTCCTCGCGGACTGGGGAAAGGTGGCCATGTGCCACATTATCCCTTTGAACCTTGAGAGAGTCAGTTTCCTTTTTGAAAGAAGTGCTCATTTTAACGTTCTGCAACATTAAGGGACTTGGTTACTCATCCAATCACTTGGTAGTTTTATGCAGAACAAAAGTAACTGAGGAAAACATCAGAGATGAGGTAATACACACCATGGCGTTGGCATTGTCATCCTCTGGGATAGTTTTCTCATCCATTGAGACCACAAATTTGTGTGAACATTTATGCTCACCATTTCGAACCATCTGTCATCACATCAAATCAATCACAGATTTCAGCTAATATGCTGTCAGAGTCTTATGTAAAGTGTTAAAACGACTAAAAGTTACCTTCATTATTTCTGGATCATTCCAGGGACCTTTATCAGAAAGCATGCATCCTCCTTTGTCAGCACAAGTACATGTTCCACCTAAGAACTGCGGTAGTTCGCTGGTACAATCGTAGCAAAATTAGGCTCTGTGCAGGTAATCTAATTGGAACTGTGTAATTTCACCTTAAGTTGAGTACATACCTAGCATCAATTATTTCAAGCAACTTGCTTTGGTATTTATTGCCAAGAACCTAGAAAAGAAACAAGACTTCTGTAAGGACAGAAATGGTGCTTAGACTTGTGGTTGACTATGAGCTTACATGGATCTTTTCAGTGGTTTTTGGGTCAAGGAATGACTTGACTGAGTTCCACAAGAGCCTGAATCCAGAGCCAGCATTGATGATGTACATTCGGCACAAGCTCTAGAAATTGAATACACGATTTAATTAAACACGAGTACTTAAGAACTCTTATTAAAATATGGACTGGCTGTTATGCAGAGCTGTTGTACCTCGGGGTAATTGTTTCCATCAATAGCCTGGAGGCGTTGAATGAGATCTCTTGCTGACTTATTGAAGTTCTTAAGTCCCTGAGCCATTCACATAAGTTATATTAGTAACTTGAAAAATGAGGCAGATACAGACTGATGTGAAAAATTTGTCCTAGTTTTTGAGATCCTATCATCATACCACTCCTTGGACATCCAGAATAGTTGTGCTTGTGTCGATATGTCTTTTGGCTGCAAGTGAGCAGGCTGGCATCTTCTCATTAATGGTCCTCTCGAACTCCTGTACATGGTACTTGAGGTATCTGTCCATTGTTGTGGCTTGTAATAGCTTGACTGAATCTACTTGACCAATTCTTTCAATGTAAACTGGTCTCCCTTCTTTGTCAACTCCGTGATGCCCTTGAGGATAGTGCTTTAGGACCTCTTCCTTTTCCTTGAAGTGAAAGTCCTAATCAGGATTGCAAAACGTCGTAAGTTCCTAAAAACATAACTTGAGATTATAGTTCTTCCAATAAGTTCTCACTAGCATTATTAAAATTACCTCTGTGATGGTGTCTGCACCAAATTCCCTCCTCCACTGGAGCATATCAGCCCACATCTGCTTTGTTTTCTCAATGTCAAACTTTCTAGCCTTCAAGAACCTGTCATTTTCCGCAATGATATCTTGTTAAGGAAATAGTCCAATATGCTAACGACGAGAGTTTGAAAGGTCAGGTAGCATCACAACTTATAATCTGATCTGATGACAAAGGTTTATAAATTGTAATATTTACACAAGAAAACAAGTCGAAATGAGTTTGGTCACCTTAGCATCAAATGATAATCATCATGTTTTGCAGGAAGTAATTCTTCAAGGATGAGAGCTTGACGTAAGGCATCAACTGCCTTTAATTCCTCCGCGTCATGCTCATCTTCTAAAACAACGACAGACATGACTCTGCTGTTTCTACGACCCTTCTTTGTTAGAGAATTTCTAAACTTGGTGGAGGCATTAATTGCCGCTTTCTTGATAGACCCAAGCCTTGTCTTCCTCTCATCTTCTGCATCCATATCAAACCTTTCTAGACCTGTGAAATAAGAAACATAAGCAGATAGACTAGCAACACAACAAAATGGGGAGGTAACACAATCAAATTATGCAAGGTGGTTCGAACATCATATTTATTTGGAAAAAGGACAAAAAATACATATGACAATATGCACTCAAAAGATTTTTAGTACATAACAAATCATGAAAATGGATGAAACTTACTTGGCCTGACAGGTCTTTCAAGAGGTCCTGACTTGTACTCACTCATGGTTGAATCAAACTAGTTGTAATCTCCTGGAGATATTGGTAATAGTTTGTGACAAATTAGAGATTCTTGCTGAATTCCGACTCCTTTTCAAGCAAAAAAAAAAAAGCAAAGTCAGACAAGAAAGAAACATTTGAAAACACCAGCAGAAAAGAAAAATATAAAGAGACCAAAAAGGAAAGCAAAATTAGTTCATGAGACAAGGATCATCATTCCTCAATCAATAAGGGACAATCTAACAATGCGCGCTTACACCTAGTCTATCTTTGATAACATGTTAAGAAAATGAACGTTGAACCTAACTCAATCATATCAGCTAAAATAGACGATTCGTTTTCTCAACCAATTTAGGGAGAAGAATGTTATTATTACCAGTGTCATAAGTGGCAGGGACATTTGAGAAAATAGGTAGGGAGTTGTCTTATATAACCGAATTATTAGTCTCCGAAAGTATTGCTGTCCCAATAACTTAGCTAATGGACAAGCGATGATATTTCTTCCTATTTTTTTAATCAGAAAAATAATTAAACATGCTGATTTACATAAATTATTTGGCAATTAACACTACTAATTAATTTTTATTTTTAATTTGACGAGGTCCTCATATTAGTCAAATATACAGCTAAGCTAATTTTCATCTTCGTGTTTTATAAGTAGTGCAAAGCACTATGTTCAAAATTAGAGGTAACATTTCTTTAGCTTTATCAATGTCATTGTCATCAATGACACGATTATTATTTAGAGAATTAAAGATTTTATTTTTATTATGTTCTCTAAATTCTCAATTGTAATTTTTTTAAGCTATCGTACTTTCTATATGTATGGTTTAGCAATTTGTCACTCTGACTATGTGAGTTCATTCACATTGTCGGTTTCAAGTTTGAATAAAAAAGAAATGTTGTCAATGGCCAATCTAGAACCACTCCTCTACCTTATTGTAGGGGTAAGACTTACGAATATCTTACCTCACTAATTATTTACTTTATCCAATTCTACTTAGGCAAAAAAGTAAGTAGGAAATTGAAAAATAAAATCATATTACCTGAAACTCAACAAATTGTGATGTAAAATTGATGAGTAAGTGAGTACACATTTGAATAATGCTGATGAATTATCATTTATCTAATTATTAAGTTACATTTGGTTGAAGGAATAACATTAAATTTTCCAATTATTCCCAAATATACATGTGAACCAAATTATTGAAATTCATAATGCATTCTTAGATTGAGAATTATTAAGACATTGGTATCAATACCTATGGGGGATGATTGATCAATTTATTTTGTTCAATATAATATTTAAATTTGCTAAGATGCCATTTTAGAATTAATTAATTAATTGAAATTGATGATTAATAAACCAACATAATCAATCTTAGATCACTCAAGTCAATTGTCCATAAATCTAACATTATGCTGCCCCACTAAGTGGCATTGCAAGCTTGCAACTTGTTGGCAAATGGATATATTTATATATTTATTTTGTATATATCAAAGACTAGATATATTTATATATTTATTGTGTGATTTTCCTCTTATTAACTGGCAGCAAAGTCTATCATAAATTTTGTTATGTTTTTTTAGCTCTACAAGAATATTCTCATAAATCCATTGGGCACTTAACCGTACAACATGCTATGCTCTATTTATGTATTGCCAATGAGAAAAGATTTACAAGTTATTTCAACCATTATTTTTACATATTTTTGTTTGAAATTTATTCTTTTAGCTTTTCTTATTTAGTGAAAGTTAACAATATATGATTGAGCAATTTTTCTTAAAGAAATAACTCTTTAATTAGATTATTATATATATGAGATACGTGTTGTGAGAATAATCTCTTGGAGACGAGTAAATGTTTATTGATGTTAGGTTGATGGAACAGATATTGGTTAATCCAAATAAATCTTCTTTACTAAAAGAGGAAAATAGCTTCCTTCTTTCACTTGTTAAACACAACTTATTTAACTAGATAAATTTCTCAATTTTTACTTTTATAAGATGGAGTAGTTCTTTTAATCAACATCGCATCAATATCATTTTTTTTTTAATAAAATGTTAATCATTCATTTTGCAATAGGCACATTCATGAACTTAGTGTAGTAAAGCTAAAATCAATAAATAAAATGATCTTTTGATGAAAAATTTAAAATTATTTATAAAAATTAATGCACATAACAAAATGTATATGTAATTTGTTGGTGTGAGGTTTGATTTTTCTATTGTAGATAAAATCTTGATAGAAAAAATTACTCTTTCCATTCCAAATTGACTTACTTTTCTTTTTAATCAATTCCAAAAATAAGACATCAGTAATAATTTAATTTTAAAATATCTATTAAATAATTTCTAGTCAAATAAATATGTGACTTATTTTAGAATATGTGACTCATTTTACATCATGAATTTTTTTTAAAAAAATTTATGTATGTAAAAATTGATATAGTGAAAATATATTTTATTGCTAAATTTTATTGGGTATGTTGTTGTTGTATGTATGTTCTTTATACCCAATCAAAAACAAAAAAAGATCAACAAGATATGTATGTGCTTTATACCTAATCTTCTAGTATATTTTTTTTACTAGACTTATTAGTCCGCAAACCCTGCCTCTCTTTTGCTCCAACAATGGCGGCTATCTCACAGTGTCCATCAATTACTAAGCCCCTCAAATACCCTTCAAACCAATTACCAAAGCTCTCATTTTTCAAACCCAATTTTCCATTGAAGCCCATTTCAAGAAATCTAAGCATAAGGGCATCTGTGTCAACATCTGAGCCTCAAACTCAGAAATTTCAGCATTGTTTCAAGAAATCTGAAGATGGTTTTTTGTATTGCGAGGGTGTTAAGGTTGAAGACGTTATGGAGACTGTGGAAAGACGACCTTTTTATTTATATAGTAAACCCCAAATCACTAGGAATGTTGAGGCTTATAAGGCGGCTTTGGAGGGTTTGAATTCGATTATTGGTTACGCTATTAAGGCCAATAATAATCTCAAGATTTTGGAGCATTTGAGAGGGCTTGGTTGTGGAGCTGTTTTGGTTAGTGGGAATGAGCTCAAATTGGCACTTCGTGCTGGATTTGATCCTACCAAGTAATAATGCTGTTCTTTAGAATCTTTGTTTCTTGATAATCTTGTTAGTTTGTGCTATATCCCGATCCAATATACTACTAGTAATCTTTAGCTAGGACAGTGTGATGTATTTGTAACACATTGTAAGGATTTGCAGAGGATATTGAGCAAAAACTGAATCTAGATTCTTTGTTTACTCTATACACTCTATTGCACATTTTAGTTTAATGTGATTGCTTTTAATTTAGCCGCCTCACCGTTATATTGCATTAGTCTAATTCGTCAACTTTTATCGCATAGGTGTATCTTTAATGGAAATGGAAAGCTGTTGGAGGACCTAGTGCTAGCTGCCCAAGCAGGTGTGTTTGTAAATATCGACAGTGAATTTGACTTGGATAACATTGTAGCAGCTGCAAGGCTGGCTGGGAAGCAAGTTAACGTGCTACTCAGGATTAATCCAGATGTGGATCCCCAGGTATTTTGCATGCCACGATATGAAACCTTAACTGAGTGTAATGCTTGGATGTGTGCTTATTCCACTACCATTTCCACTTTGTGCCTCGGCTATTTGACAGACATTTTATTACTAACATGATCAGTCTAATTTAGACAAAGTTGTCTTGCACATCTAGAGAAAGAAATTAACAATTACATTAATCAAAAACCTCGAATATTCTGTTCATTGTATTTGATGTTTTGTTTATTTGACAGCAGTTGGATGTCTCTAAAGGTCAAGTTCATACTTATATTGCATATTTGAATGGTCCGGTGTAATGTCTGATATTTCAGTTCAGCATTTAAGAGTCATCACTGATCCTGCACTTAGTTTTCCTTTTTTTGATTGGCATTCTGCTATCTTCTAATAAATTTTAAGTATTTGTTAGATAATTATTTTCATAAAACCTTTTCATTTGAACTTTCCAGACATCCATTCACATAATCTTGTCACGAGAACTCGCAAACTGAAAATCATGTATGTGTCAAATCTGGTTCATTGTCCCCTTCTTTGAAGCCCAAATTAGAAGTGGTTTAGATGATAGGTGCACTAGCCTCCTTTTTGCTGGATTTTGGGTTTAGTTGCTGCACCAGATACCATCATGCTTACCTATCAACTGTCTCCATGTTTGCATGATATATAGTTTCTAAAACCAAACCGATCCCTCATTTCTGACTTTCTGGTAGTTGCTTGGTTCAAGTTCAATCTAGACTACGGCTCCATTTGAGTCAACGCTGATCTAGAAAAGGAGGATTTCATGCTTTTCCAAACTAGGATTGCAGCATTAATACAAATCTGATTTTTATTACTTTATCCTAGAAAAACATCATACAAATTTGCTTCCACTAAATCTGGATTTTAGAGTTGGTAACATTCACTAATATTTTATACTGGCTGATGAACCAGTGTGATAGTAATTATTTTTGTACTGACTTCTTGGGTTGGTTAGGTTCATCCTTATGTTGCCACCGGCAATAAGAGCTCCAAATTTGGCATCAGGAATGAGAAGCTTCAATGGTTTCTAGATGCTGTCAAGGCACATCCTCAGGAATTGAAACTTGTTGGAGCTCATTGTCATCTTGGGTCAACTATCACCAAGGTAATGTTAGGATTGTCTGCATTTAATTATTTCTAACATGAATTGCTCTACTTTCTAGATTTCACATTTTTTGCCTTGTCTGTGCTTCTGTATTTGGATAGTATATTGACTTGGTTATTCGATATCTTCAGTTATGTGTAGTACCTATGGGGTAATATAAATCATGACCTATCTTCTAATGCTTTATCAGGTGTCATCTATTTGGTGGCTGGCATTCCCTTGTTGCCATCTAAGCAATCTAAGATACGAATATAATTTAAGTTCACTTATAACTTATTCACTAATACTCCCGTGCTCCCATTTACTCCCTCTAATTATTTCATATATATATATATATATATATATATATAGGTTAACACAAATATTTGATGGGGGAAATGCTGGAATTTAGCTGTCATTCGATATGCATATCAGTCTCCCCTCCTAGTAATATCTCAGCCAATAATCTATAGTTTGTGGAAGTAAGATTTACACGTTTAGCAAGTAATATGTTGGTGGATCCCTATATTATGTTTCTCTTGTAGCCTGATCCTTTAATGGTTCTGTTCTTCCCGTCCATTTGAAATATGCTGGGCTATGTATGTATCGTTTAGAAAATATTTTCATTTATAGAAAATGTAATATCTCAATGGTGGATGACATTACTCCCAACATTTTGTTGCCCTAAATATTTGTTGTCTTTTCCAGGTAGACATTTTTCGAGATGCAGCTGTCTTGATGGTGAACTACATTGACGAAATTCGATCACAAGGATTTGAAATTGATTACCTGAACATTGGAGGTGGTTTAGGGATTGATTACTATCATACTGGAGCTGTCCTTCCTTCACCTAGAGATCTTATTAATACGGTAAAGTTTCTACCTCATAGAATATATATGTATGAGTATGACATGTGCCTTAGCGTTATTAGTAAGTGTGATTTACCCCAAGAGTCGTTCTTAGTAGTGGATTTATTTCAATTTGATTCTGAATTTATTTGTCCAAAAACCTTTGGAACTATGTTGCTCAGACTTTTCAAAAATGTCGACGGGTGCGTGTCGGATCCTCCAAAAATAGTGTATTTTTGAAGGATCCGACATGGGTGCGGCGACATTTTTGGAGAGTCACAACAACTTAGCTTTGGAATATACCTGATACGAGTGTTTCTGTACTGATGAGTCTCAGCAATGAATAATACATGTCAACATATCTTCCTCTTCATTGTCCCATGGAGATGGTCAGTTGAGCTGACTACTGGGTACAAGTTTTTCTTTCAACTGAAGTTTAAAGGGCTGATGATATGTGCATTGACAGCATAACCACCTTGATTGCCACGTTTTATATTGAGCAATTTGGGTGAGATAGATAGATTGCTTTTTTGCACTTAAAATTTACTGATGCTCCACTTCTCAAAGTTCAGACTGATAAGTGTGCAAGGCTACAATGCATCAGCTTGCTAGAATTTTTGAATTTTGACTGAAATGAAGTTAGTTCTCAAACACTGGGTCTAACCTGTGGTTTAGCTGACAGATCCTTTCATGTGTATTCCAGGTACGAGAATTGGTTCTTTCTCGAAAACTCAATCTCATTATTGAACCTGGAAGATCACTAATTGCAAACACATGCTGCTTGGTTAACAGAGTTACTGGAGTTAAAACCAATGGAACGAAAAACTTTATTGTGATTGATGGTAGTATGGCAGAGCTTATACGTCCAAGTCTTTATGATGCTTATCAGGTAGGTTGCGAGCTATTTTTCTTGCTGCTATCAGCATTGAGTCTTTCCTTTCTCTCTCGCACATTAAGCTAACAACCAGGCTAGCTTATTCAAACAATTCCCTTCCCTTGATCTGTATTCATGACTCTGTTATATGTCGTTTAATGGGTCTGTATTTCATTTAATGGATGTCTAATGATGTGCTTTCAGAATATTTTGTAACAGTTGGGTGCAATTTCCCTCGTGCACCCCAAACATCCCTGGTGTCCCTGCTCCTTTCTCTTCTGAAGTTTTCCTCTATTTGGCGGGATTTAGCAATTAATTACTTTCCGAATGTGTTTACTTAAAATGCTCGCGCTGAGGAATCTTTGTGATGGGCTTACACAAAAAATCTTCTGCTTCATTCTTGTTGGCAAACTTTTTGAAGTAGCCAGCTGTTGGTAATTATATTCTTTGTATGAGCACACAATTTGGCCTCACTCTTTATTTGCACTGTGCATATCTGTTTTATGCTTGTGTGAATTTTATGATCTTCTCCTGCACTCTTTCTCAGTGAACGGTTTGTTGATTGCAGCACATAGAGCTTGTTTCCCCTGCGCCTCCGGAAGCTGCAATCTCAAAATTTGATGTTGTTGGTCCTGTATGCGAGTCGGCAGATTTCCTGGGAAAGGACCGTGAACTTCCCACCCCGACTAGGGTAATTTGTTTTGACCTCTCATTGCATACTAGAAAAAGGACAAGGTTTAGCATCCCATTTTAAGGATTTGTTCGTATATTTTAAAGCCAATACTAATTATGACATTCGGATTCAGGGCACTGGTTTGGTAGTTCACGATGCAGGTGCTTATTGCATGAGTATGGCATCAACTTACAATCTCAAGATGCGCCCACCTGAGTATTGGGTATATTATCTTTACCTGTAATTAAATTGACGTTGTGCTTCTAGTATTTCTTTCTGGTGTTCCTTACATCCATTCATCTACCCTCAAGCTTGTCAAGATTGAAAAGAATAGGTGGTTACATTAACAATTAACTGTCCTAAATCTTAAAGAGTACACGGTTACATTAACAATTAACTCACTCTTAAATCTTAAGCTGGTAGTTGTTGTCAAGAATTGAGAGTCAAGCTTCCAATACGACTAGCATCTGATGACAAGATCTATAACTCGCACGCCCTTTTGCTTTCGTCAGAACTGTGAAAAATTTCCTTCAAATGCTAACTTGGTGCTTGGCTGGATAAGTCATAGCAACATCTCTTCTCCCATGACATGTAACTTCACATCCAAGACATGCATTGATCAGTTCGAAATATTGAAACAAAATTTTGAAAACTGAAGTCGGATTGTGTATACTTTGTTTGTAGGTGGAAGAAGATGGATCACTGTCCAAAATCCGCCATGGGGAGACATTTGAAGACCATTTGAGATTCTTTGATGGTCTCTAAAATTGTGGTTATTTTCTAAGCACTTTAACATGGCAGGATGTAAAACTCAGAAATTCCCCTATGTAGACATTCTGTATTTGGATTGTCCAATTAATGGATTATCCACTTTTTTATTTTCCAATTTTCCACCTGTGCCCAAATCTACATTGGAGTTCGATTAAAATCGGAATTGCAATGCTTTTCTCTGTGTGAAACAAAAACTAGCACAATTTGCTTTGAAGAATAAGGTATTCCTTGTATTTGATTCTCTTTTGCCCTTTGCTAACTAAACTTTATTACTAAAAGTGACCTTAAACTCTTCTTTTTTTTTCTTCAGAAAATGGCCTTAAAATTGAAAAAGGGGGGAAAAAATCACGTCTTTTAAATCATCTTAAAGTTTTTCATATTTACCATGAATAAATTGGTCATTGCAACATTTAGCACGTGTTTGAACATGTAATATCAAATCAATGTTTGGATGTATGATATGAAATTTTTCAAAAGCATTATGATTTGGAATTTTAAATTGTGATTTTACTTTTTTTTAAAAAAGTTTAAAATTTGTTTCCAAGTTGAAGTTTGAACAAAAAGAAAAAGAAAGATCAATTATTGGAATTTTATGAAAAAGATTTGTGCTCAGCATGAATTTTTTTTTGTACCGTGTGAAATGAAGAATTACTAATTATTAGTATTGATTGATAATAATAATAATATTAATCTATTAATTACGTTTTATCTCAATATGTATAGACGTGCGCACACACCCACATGCACACCTCACATGCCACACACGCACAATCAATTTCTCTAACTATGATAAATTAAATTAAATTATTATAAATACCGGAATACTTAAATCAATCGGTCAACTAGTTGAACATTATCCCAATATTGATTACTTTAATTAATTGATCAATTAATTGTGTCTCATCTTAATTTTTATTTTACAATAATATTTTTTTATTTTTTAATTATAATTGTAGTAGAAAAAAAAAGAGATAAGTTTAAACTTCCTTATTTAATTATTAATTAAAAGAGGAATTTAACCACAAAAAGTTAAGATTATGCACCACGATGTGCTTGTACATGTAATATCAAATCAATGTTTGAATGTACGATAAAAAATTCTTCAAAAGCATTACCATTTGAGATTTTAAATTAAGATTTTATTTTTTTAAATACAAATTTGTTAGTAAATTATAGTTTAGAAAAAGAAAAAGAAAGATTAATTATTTGAATTTCGTAAAAAAAGCTTGTGCTCAACGTGAAAAGAATTTTTATACCAAGTGAAATGAAGAATCACTAATTATTAGTATTGACTGATGATGATAATAGTATTAATTTATTAA
>JAABOM020000001.1:37854605-37868166 GCA_011800125.2 Solanum clarkiae | reverse complement strand
CTTTTTGACCCCCCTTTTACCCCCCCCCCCCCCCCCCCATTTTTGTTTGGACTGGAAATAATACCCCCTTCTGAAGACATATGTTGTGAAGTGTTATACACGCGCCTAATTTATACAACACCACTTAATCTTTTTTCTTTATTTTCCTTTCTTACACCCCGAGAGCTTCTGCAAGAACACATCCTTATGACAAATCAAAGACATAAACGGAGTCCAACAACAAATTTATCCAAAGATTAATGCCTAATGAACAACGGCTTATGCAGAAATTACTTTGCCATAGGAAGTTCTCATTTTCTGCTGTAGAAAGTGTGGCATTTCCTATTCGATCAAATTATCTACAATGCTCTTTCTTTTTTCCCCCCATTTCTAGTTGTTTCCTGCCTTTCTTCCTATTTTCAATTTCTGTCAGAGCTTTGTCAAGAGCAATGATACAATAAATAAGCTATGGCAAAAAGCTGAGATGAAATTTTTGTATTGAAACAATATTAAAGGAATTTGGTGTAGTTTGGGTTTCAGAAGGAAATGAGAGGGGTTGAGAGAGTGACCTTTGGGGTTTACATGATGTATGATTTAATTGATCTACTTTTATTCTCTTAATTTTTGTTAATAATGATATAATCGAATCATTTCTTCCTATTGTTGATGACCTGAAAGGACGGTGAAGCATTTTATGTTGACTGGAAAAGAGTTGTGGGATGGAGGAGAACGGGGGTGGAGGTGGTAAGAATGAAGAAAGAGAAAGAGGAAAGAAGATGGAAAAGAAAAGAAAACGGAAAAAATTTAAAAAGAAAATTTTCTAAAAAGGAGTTGTTCAATACAAAGTGTATTTAATTGTATAATGATCAATTAGAAAATGACACGTGCACAAGTTTGTCAGTTTTAAGCATCAATTTTTCCTTTCACACACTTTCAAGAAGTGTGTCTTTGCCAAGTTACCTCTTTAGGGGGCTTAAATTACACTTTGAACGAGATTAGGGGGTAAAAAGGATGTCCGTGAAGTTAAAAATGTGTAACTGAGTCTTGGCGACAAGTTTAGGGTGCAATATATGTATTTTACCTTAGCATTACATCAACAATGTACCCAATGTAATCGCACTAGACAAGTGAGTTCTGGAGAGCTTTGTTGATATTCTCCATTTTAAATTGAGGATTGATTATTTTGCTTGTATCAATATCACCTGTAAAAATTGTTTGTTTTGGGATTGTTGGTGATTCTTATATTCTTGCTGCATTCTTTTACATACTTTGCCTGATATCTTCTTAGATATTTTCCTCAAATTGTGTCTTTGAATTTGTCTAGCTTACTAAATGGGCTATGGAAATCATGCGCAGTTAAGTACAGCTAAAATAACTAAAGCCTATTGTTCAGATGGAATGATTCAGCAATCTATGACAAGCTTTATTAAATTTCTCCATTTTATATTTTCTCATTTTTATTTTTGTTATTTATATTGTTTCTTCTTCCAAGTTTTGTAGCCTAATTTCTTTCCTAGAATCTTTTGGAGTGTTATGAAATAGATCTCCAATTTCTTTCAAGTTCATTAAATGGTTATTGTGTGACGAGAATAAATTTTTATTAAGTTTGCTCAATTAGTTTCTCGGTGGTAATTCCTGAAGATTAAGTGAGATCGAATAGTGATGCTTTTTGCATTAATACTTGATAGTTTATCTTAACCCATTATATTTGGCTGCCAAATAGATGAGGCAAGTGTCTGGATCTGTTTAATGCCTGCTTGGAATGAGTGGCTGGAGCAGTTTATTACCTCCTTGTAATAAGTGTCGACTAGATAGTAGTTTCTGAACTCTTAGCATGATTAATTTCTTACCTATTCCTATGTGTATTGGTAAATATTACATAATTAGATATGCAGTTTCTCTATATTGTTAAATGTCACAGTTGGTTATATATCGCTGTTCTAAGTTATTATTTTTCCTATATAGCTGTAGTAGACTTGAAATTTGTCCGATAAACCTTTGAACTCATTGACTGAACGTGGTTTGATCTCCTTGTAGACTATTTACTTGCACTTTTAGAATGCATCATTGATAAATTTGGTGCCTTCTGAATACTTTCAGGTTTTACTGCATTTTGGCAAAAACCGGTCGGTCGATCTTAGGTGCAGATCATTACAATTCAGTTCATTCCAGGTCTCTTACTCAGTTATGGACAGTGAAAAAAAGACAGGACTTTCCAATGGTAACAACAATGCACATTTTACTCCACAGCGGAATTATCAGGTTGTGGTTGCTGCAACTCAAAATATGGGTATTGGTAAGGAGGGGAAGTTACCTTGGAGACTGCCTACAGATCTAAAGTTCTTCAAGAGTATCACTGGGACTACATTGGATCCTACAAAAAAGAATGCTGTTGTTATGGGAAGAAAGACTTGGGAAAGTATTCCCATTGAACATCGCCCTCTTCCTGGCCGCCTCAATGTTGTCCTCACACGTTCAGGAAGCTTTGACATCGCTACAGCAGAAAATGTTGTTATATCTGGAAGTTTAGGCTCTGCTTTGCAGCTATTGGCAGACCCGCCTTATGGTCTATCTATTGAGAATGTGTTTGTTATAGGAGGTGGCGAGATTTTCAGGTCAGCTTTATTGATGCTTCCTTTTTTTTTAGTTATCCTTTAATGCTAGTTCCTTAACATTAATTTTCTTGATGCAGAGAATCCCTAAATGCTCAGGGATGTGATGCAATCCATATCACTGAAATTGAAACTGATATTGAATGTGATACTTTTGCTCCTGCTATTGACACCTCAGAATTTCAACCCTGGTACTCATCAGTTCCAGTGATTGAGAACAACATTCGCTATTCTTTTACCACCTATGCTCGTGTGAAGAAGAATTCTGGGGTAGAAACTGTAAATCAGTCAAACAGTGAGATTCCTGAGAATGGTTCAGATTCTTCTAATGTTGAGGTTAAATCGTTTTCCTACTTGCCTAAAATGATATTTGAGAAACATGAAGAATTCATGTATCTGAGATTGGTTGAAGAGATTATCTCAAATGGCGTGCTAAAGGATGACAGGACAGGCACTGGTACTTTGTCGAAATTTGGTTGCCAGGTAATGACAATTATAGATAAAATTCAGTCGTCTTTCTCAATAAAGATAAAGTTCAGTTCCGTATGCCTTTTTCTCTCTTCCTTTATTTTGGGTGTGTTTGATGAAGTGTTTACGTCAAGTATGTTTAATTCGGAAAAAGAGAGAACTGGAAGTAAAATTGATTGGAGAAGGGTTCACATTTGTTCATAATGTAAATAATAAAAAGGGAAGGAAAGGTGAAGCTTGGCATGTAACTTTGTTTAAGCCTGCGGAAGAATATCGAACAAATTCCTCTCTATTTGCCTTCCCTGTTTATATGTATGGGTATTTAATGCCTGTTTGGTGCGTCTGTCATAATGCTGTGATGTTTTACTATTGCTGCAGATGAGATTCAATTTGCGCAAATCATTTCCCCTTCTTACAACAAAGGTATTGACTTTGTTATATATTTGGTTCCACTACAATGTGAACTGCAAGCACAGATCATTTGACTTATTTTGTTTGTTATTTTGGGTTTCAGAAAGTTTTCTGGAGAGGTGTCATTGAAGAACTCTTGTGGTTCATAAGTGGATCAACAAGTGCTAAGGTTTCTTTCTGTTCCTCACTGATTGTGTAATCTGCATTCCGTTTCCTTGTCAGTAATGCTTTGTGCATTTTCTTATGGGCTTATGGCATCTTGGATATCATTACCATTTTGTTTTAGTGATTTCTGGCCCATATAACTTGTATAACTAAGATGTTTTAGTTTAGGTCCTACAAGAGAAGGGCATTCATATTTGGGATGGCAATGCATCCAGAGATTATTTGGATAGGTAAGATTTTCTCTCATCTTGCTATCAAGACTATTATTAATGTTAGGCCATCTAAAGTTTGCAATCCCATTTCAGTATTGGCTTGAAGGATCGGGAAGAGGGTGATCTGGGACCAGTATATGGGTTTCAGTGGAGACATTTTGGTGCCAGGTCAGTCTTTGAAAACTTAGTTGTCGTACAGTTGGTCAAGACTCTAGAGTTATGTGGTAACTTGTTTGACTGAGCATGCTATCTACAGGTACATTGACATGCATACTGACTACAGTGGTCAAGGGTTTGACCAATTGGCTGATGTTATCAACAAAGTTAAAAACAATCCAGATGACCGACGTATTATTCTTTCAGCTTGGAATCCTTCTGATCTAAAACTAATGGCGCTCCCACCTTGTCACATGTTTGCTCAAGTTAGTATTGTCTTAGTTTTGTTTATGGAAGAACTTATTGTTTATGTAGTTAACTTCTCTTTCATCTTGTGGTTGTAGTTTTATGTAGCCAATGGGGAGCTATCCTGTCAGATGTATCAGCGATCTGCCGATATGGGTTTGGGAGTACCATTTAACATTGCATCTTATGCATTGCTGACATGCATGATAGCTCATGTTTCTGGTATGCTGTCATGCCCCCTCTAGCTTTTTCTCATGTGCATTATGCAATAACTTGCAAATTTCCTACCTGCTTAAAGGCATGACTAGACAAGAATTTGACTAGGCAAAAAAAACTGATGTGCTAGTGAGGAATTTGAAAATGGAAATTTTCCCTTCTCATGAGACTAAATCCTTGTCCTTTATGTGAAAATCCCATCCCCTGATATTTCTCGCAAAGTTTCTAAGTAGTACTGCTTGATGAATATGGCCAGTTACTTTGTGTATTCTTAGAAACAGACCCAACTTAATAAATGGATACAAAACTTACATTTGATTCGTAAACTTTCATGTATAGTGATAGTGGAGACATCTTTTGATGGTCATTGCTGGTCTTTCTACATCCAGCCCACTTTAGTTCCTTCTGTTTTACGATGTGCCTCATGATTATTTACTTGACCTTCTCTTGACAGATCTAGTTCCTGGTGACTTTTTCCATGTCATAGGAGATGCTCATGTTTATAGCAATCATGTCAGACCTCTGCAAGAACAGCTTCAGAAGTTGCCTAGACCTTTCCCAGTAAGCATTGAATACTCCTCTTTTTTTTTTATTTGGCTGTTATAATTCATCTGTTCCTCTCTAACTTATGTTTGTTCTGAATGGATTTAGATGCTGAAGATCAATCCACAGAAAAAGGATATAGATTCCTTTGTTGCTGCTGACTTTGAACTTGTTGGTTATGATCCTCACCAGAAAATAGGAATGAAAATGGCAATATGAAGTTCCATGGGGTTAGTCCTGGAAATCCTCTGCTCTTATGATATGCTGCTCATATTTTGAGGCAAGTGATGGAAGTACCTATTTTCTCTTTTCTTCTCTCTTTGGTACTTATATGACCTACTTTCACTGTACATTATCCAGCTTTTGTTTATTAGTGTTGCAACCATCATCGTCATGATCCGAAGTTCAATACCTGAAAAATTACTAGAGTTTATCTAATAATAAACGTTAACGCCAGATTGTCCCCTCGATAGTTAAATCATGTCTTTTGGACACTGGCACTTCTAAAGGTACCCTCCTGGTTCCAGGACCCCTTTCAACCACTAGAATACCTACAGCTCGGCCATGGGTTGCAGTAAATGAAGCATTCTGCTGAGCTACTTGAGCTCGTTGAGGCCTACTTCAACCAGCTTTACCTTGGCGAGTGTTGGTATGACTTACTCAAAAGGGGGATGAGAGCTTGAGAGCTTGTCTCTTTTTGCTTTTTTGTTTTGTGGATGGAAGACATAACTTCAATATCCGTTATCATTCAATGATACGTGATTTTGATCTGACAACTCGGAGGTACATGTGTCTACTCGAAACTGCTTTTAGAGGAGCACAGATCTCCTGTACAAATCGAGAGCAGATTTTGTTTAGAGGAGCACAGATCTCCTGTACAAATCGAGAGCAGATTTTATGTGTCAGCATTTCGTGAAATATGTTTCCTTCAGTGTCATGGTTTCTTGCTTATGTGGAAGTGTCAAATGCTTCTTAATATTTCATTATATGCTTAGGTATCTTTTGCAAATATTGTTCCTTGAATACGGCTTTTTGCATATCATTACATACTCTGCTTCGTGACAATTGTGCTGAAACAATGCATCAGTTGAATCTTTTCTGAGGCACAAGGTCCCTACATGATTAGGGAAGGGATAACGCATTGTCAAAGCTTCCCTTTTGTTAGTCGGAAATTTGTTTGTCTTGTAAGAAATTTATGTTGGGAAATTTAGGGAGTACGTTTATCTTTTATTTTATTGCATGTGACGGACTTTGATGGTGGCTTGTTTGGGATTGAATAGTAGCACAGTTGTTTCTGAATTCTGCAGGCTTCCTTTTTCTAAAAAGATTCCCACAATTGTAGTTTTTGATCTCATGTATGCTCTCACCACCTTTGGCGATTCTGGAATTCGTCTATCTATAACTATGCTTTCAATTTTAATTTTGTATGATGTTCATTTTTGTTTATTTTTGTATGATGTTCATTTTTGTATGATGCTTACTCCTTTTCTTACCTCTAATGGAGAGAGTTGGTATTGATGTTGTTTATACAATTTTGCAGGTAGGACAATTGAGGATGTCTGAGGAGTTATTTTATAATTTGAAAATCTTCGCTAGTATATTTGAGGAAAAAACATTTACTAAGTAATAGGATCTGTGAATCCTTTAGCTCCAAAATGATGGATGTTGCTGAGGTGATTTAGAATGCTATGACTTTTCCTTTGTCTTGAGACTTACTTTTGGCTTTCCCTATGACAATACCCTTTCTCTTATGCGATGTATGTTTATGTTTTCTGTCATTTTCATTTCATGGTTGTTATTCAGCGTCATTTGTCTGAGTATATCCCAGAGGGTGGGAGTTTTGTATATTGCTACTAAAGATTAGTTTGGGATGGCGTGGAGGTTGCTAGATGAACTATTATGCTGTCATGGAATGCCAGTGCGCAAAGGTCTTTATTAACTTGTGTCTTTATTGATAGTTGTGATAGAACTAGGCGGGTTTAATCAAATTTGAGCTTGTCAAAACTTGAAAGGTCTTCAAAGTTGCTTGTGTCAAAATGATTTGGATAATTCGATCTATCCAATGTGACCTATTATCTTCTTTTTGGGAAGGTTAATGTATTTCTTTCAAGTGAATATCCAACGGTATTCACAAAGTTTTGTTCTCGTTTCAGTAGTACTGGAAAGTAAATCAACAAAAGCTTTCACAAATAGACTAAAAAAGGAAAGAAAAACAGAATTTAGAATTTCCAATTCCTTTTGGGAATAGAAAACCTAACTTCTATAGGATTATGATTGGTATTCAAAACCCAATCCTATTAGATTATGGCTTGCAGAAAAATTATAAAATCAATTCCTCCCTCTTTCGAGCCCTCTGCGTAGTCTAATTTAGCAAACAATGCCGATACTAGCAACTCCAGTCCCTTGTTGGAAGGAGTTACTCGTGTGCTTGTTAGATGTTCACAATCAAACGTCGTTTGGTATTGTTCAAATAACAAATTTGTGCAAATTTGATGGCAATCATGTCATACACAGCACTTATGGTTAATATGGCTGTAAAACGATGCTCATCATACTTGTCTTGTAACTATTGCATCTATGATCATAGAAGTACACACAACTTTTCGATTCAATCTCTTCAGAAGATGATGCTTCGAGCATTATATCGAAACTAATATGTTTGATGAATGTTCCATTCTCTTTTGAGACGAACACTCAATATATGAGCTACATAGATGATAATTCTGCTGCCATATTGACAAACAAGGACAGTTTGATTTCCAAGATAATGAAATTTGCTAGGCGCATGCCATCCCCAAATCGTATGTACCTGGATTTGAGGATTACAAGGGAGACTTTTTTACCCCATGTAGAATTTATGGAGATATGTAGCATATTGGGAAAAGAATTCTTAGAAGGGTGTATGGTTTCTTGTATTAATCAGTGTACCATGATGCTTGCATTCTAGAATGGCTTTTAAGGAGTCCATCTTGTCCTTATTGTCGATCCAAGTTGAAGTTGGAATAGAGACTTTCTAGGTTCAGGTTAAATTATTGTTATGCAATTTTTTTTTCGTATGATATCTAGTAGACTAGTACCTGTAGTTGTAACTTCATGATAAAATTTGGGTCCAAAGTATTTAATTACACAAACATTCGTATCGTAAATACTAATCTATTTTATAGTTGGAAATAATTACATGTTGTCTTACAAATTCATAATTTTATACTAGATTTCAGGTTAGATACACCACTCTTTCTCATATGTGGAGAGAGGTGAGAGAGTTACTTGGATACAGTGTATTTGAAATAAATTACACCTGATTTGACCTGCATGTCTCCTAGCTACATGTATCTTTGTGATATAGAAAGCAGTTTCAAAAATTAATTAAAGATACGTGATTAGGCTCTAAACTAGTGAAATTTATGTTGTTTGGTAGTTGTTACTTGGGCCTATTTAATATCATGTCTTACAACCAAACCCCAAATCAGTCCTTAGTTATTTACCCAAGTGCAAGTCTTCTTCAATATTTCCATTAGAGACAGTGCCAAATCGTTACGTCTTTCATGTGGGTCGAAATTTATCTGACAAGGAATTTCGCTATTTTAGGAATGTTATAATTACGGCCTATGTTCACAGAGGCTTCGATCGCCAACTCCCCTATCATCAGGTCATCAACTTCCTTCACCTTCCAGCACTGGACATGCATCAGCCCCATATATGGTCTTACGACTTTGCGGAGACCTTTGTTTTGGTCCCAACAAAGAAATACAATTTTCAATCATAATTTAACCTTTTTCAGAAAGTAATGGCTGATATCGCCAGAAATTTATGGCTATTAACGTGTATCTTGTATTTGTTTAGACGTTGAATTAGTGAAACTGATTTAATCAAAAAAATCATAGTGTTAATACTATTATCTTCTCCATTGTTTTCAATAGTAATTTTAATATTACATATTTGATTTTGATATGTCTTTATTAGTTGAGTCAATGGTCCATCAAAAATAACTTCTCTACTTTTTCAAGATAGCCTCCGACTTGTGAAGTTACGACTGATATGTTTTTGATGATTTAATCAAACAAATATTAAATCTTTTTAACCAACTAATTTATAATCCCAATATGGACCTGACTGTTGGAGTCTTGTTTAAAAGTGAGAAATAATGGGTTGGTGAAAAGAAAGACAAAATACTTGTGAAGTTCATTAATTTATCAATTCAAAAGTTGCTAAGATTTTTTGGAGAATCACAGCACCAGAGATAGTGGGATTCTTTTAAAAGGTGATGTAATTAATTTTTAACACCCAAAAAGATTTGATATATATATAACAATAGACAAGTATAATAAATAAAAAATCTGCTTTATTAAAAAAATAAGAAAAGATGTTTTCTTACTAGAAAACTAAGTAATGAAAAGATTGAAGTAATTCTCTGGAAGAATGAGTTCCATACAAGTGTGGTCTCACCAAGTCAATTTTTAGATCTGCTTTTGCCTTTTTTTTCCTTTATGATTCTCTTTTTTTTATTTTATTTTAAATGTTTAAAATTCCATTACTCAAATCACTAACTGACAGTAGCTCAAAAGCATCTGATTTTTAGAAACAGAAAATCTAGAATACATTCCACAAAATATTCTTTTTTGGTAATTTTATCCCCTAAATAATAGAGTATAAGTGATGGGTATACATCAATCGTGCTTTTTCCTAGTTCAAATAGTTTGTATATTTTTTTTAAAAAAAAATAAAAATTCAATCTAACGTTCAGTACTATTGGGATTCAAATTCACGTCATGTAAAACTTTATAAAGAAGAGATACTTTTTATTAAAAAAAATTTGTTATTAAAAATTCAAACTTGAAATATTTTAATTAAGACGAAAAAAATCATATTCATCTCATTACAAATCCGTCGATGGTCCAAATAGATCGAATGTGAATGCATGAAAATAATTGAACATTATCCCTTTGGCATAATTTCACATGTTTATATGTCTAATCTTTTTCAAATATATTCTTGGAATTAATTTAAGAAGTCCATATGACAGACACTTTACTGATTCTCTTTAAAGAAACAAAAATTAATTCATTATTATTATTATTATTGTTATTATTATTGTTATTATTCAGGTAAATATTTTCGAATCTTGTTCCAGGACCAAACTATATGAGTTCATATTAAATTTAGTTAGATCTTGATATACAATCAACTTTAGTTACACTTTTAATTTTCGGGGTTATGATTATAATTATGATATTAAATTCAGTATTACAAGTGTTTCCTTTGATTTTGGTTATATTTTTCTTGTTCTAATAAATAATATCGATATCAATCCAATAATTATTTATAACAGAATTAGATACCTTATAATTCTATATTCCATAGAGTATGGGATAAAAAATCGAAGAATTAGAGTTCGTTTTGATTGACTTATTTTGAATGTTTTTAAGTTAAAATAATTTTTCACTACTTTTGAAGTGTTTGAGTAAGTTAAAAAGTATTTATAAGCACCTGATTTTAATCTAAAATGCTAAAAATAAGTAAAAAGTCTTAAATTAAAATTTTTGACATTTGACTTATAAGTCAAAAATAAAAAGTCAATTCAAATATGCTCTTAATTATATCAAGATAAATCAATAAAATGAAAAAAATTGTCCTTCCAGGAAGTCCTTTTCAAGAAGTTACATTAAGAAAAGACGGGGTTAAAATTTAATGGGATAATTTCAAAAGATATACAAAAAAAAAATAATTAATTTATAACAAATGTAGCCCATGTTTTATTTATATAAAAAATAGCTTTAAATCAGTGAAATTATACATTACAATATAGCTTGTCAAAAGTTATAGAATGTATACACTGACTATATAATGTATATCACTTATACATGAACTATACACTAAATATACAATATGATACACAATATACATTGATATACATACCTATACAACAAATGACTTTTTTTTTTTTGTAATTATTTTTACTAAAGCATCCATCACTGTAATTATCCCTAAAAACTATACTAAACATTATGTCTAATGGTATATATACATTAAAAATACGAATCAGGCGAAGGGAAAATGGCAAGTTAATTTATGCACTAAAAGTAAGTTACGATTCAAAATATTAACAAAGATTTAAGGCAAATTTACATTTGCTAAAACCTCACAATGGTTTTCATAAGCAACCATGGAGGAGGGCCTATCCCTAGTAGTAGTATCTACTTGGTACATACTTTGTCTTTTTGATTTAACGTAAATCGTAAAATCAGCCATTATTGATGCTTGCATCAGAGTAGGCCGAGCATGATGATGAAGTTATAACCAAGGCTATGATTCATAAGAAACAACAGCGGAAAACTCTTCTTCCCTCAAAAACCTTTGTTGTCTTGCGATGAAATTCTCAACAGTTTTTCTGAACTCTTCATTGCTCATCTCGTCCTCTGGATACGAGGTTGTTGTCATCGTCATAGTTGGTTTTACGCTGTTAGTGTTTATAACTTTGCGGCATCTTACTGTAGCGGATCGGGTCAATTTTTTCTCATCATGGGACAAACGTAAAGAGTTGTCCGAATGGCTACGATGGATTTTGTTTTCTAATCGTCTTTCCAACAGAATACTGTGTTTCTTGCCCTGAGCTTTTTCTACAACAATACTCTGTTCTGTTATGTTCATTTGTTTGTACTCATCGTACAAATCGATTTTTTTAACGTTGTTTATGGAACCATACTGTCCTGATTTCAAGAAGAGGATGATGACAATCGTGTTTCCAAGAACAAAGACGAATCGAGGACTAATGAGGGCCTTGAAATAGTCTGTGGATAGCTTGAAACTGAGTGGGAATTGAGTCGAATATCTTGAGATTATGATGAAAAATATGATGAACCGGAACAACGTTGTGATTCTTTGACGCTTTTTGTACCTTAGCATAGCGTTTGCTTTCTCCAGTTTGATGCTATGGATGTTTAAGGATTCCATGTAAACTTTTTTCTTAACAAGGGAAAGAGTAGTTAAGAGGAAAGTGTAGAAAGAAGTTGATATGGATAGTGATGAGATTGTGGGGATTTTAGAGGCAATGTTGGGCTATATATAGGCTGTACAAATACATATTCTTTCTTTCTTTTGCTTTTTATGCCAACAACAACAGTATAGGTCTGTGATTGGTGGAAAATATCAGAGATAATTTTTGTAGCGTAGAGAGGTTTTTATTGCCAGACCCTCGATTCAAGAAAATTATTTTTTATAAAGAGTCTTGAAAGAAAAGCAACAATTAAAACGTCAAGAAAGAAAAATATTGACAATAAGAATACTAAAGATAAAATAATGCTAATATTTGGTAAGAAAAGAGACAAAAACATCAAACTAGACATGTTATCCGTTTACTCTATTCCTCAACCTCTATAGTTTTCTATTCGAGTTCATGTCCTCTTGTTGAATCACATGCCTTAGGCATATCCAAAATCCAGTAGCCTAATTAATTTGAATTTGTAGAGTATAAGCCTGGAGAGGAGAGATCAACTTTACTTAGAATTTGATCACTTTTTCAGCATTAGATCTAAAAATGGCACCAAGTTTGAAGTTCAAAATTTCTGGAAAAACCTAAGTATTCCAACCAACTACCGTTTTATGTTATAACAGTTGAAATAGACTCTTCGATGTTTCCACTTTCGTTTCACATTTTCAGTAAATAAGGAAGCACACTAGCCAACATGATATTTTTTTGTCCAAAGGGACACGTTCTTTGGGATAGTTTGAGATTAATTATTTTCTATAGAAAAAGGGTTTGAGAGATCAAAAGAATTTTTGTTGTTTAACATCACGACAACTATTATTTCACTTTCTGTTATCGCAAAATTATTAACTAAACAAATCTAAGAATAATTATAGTATATTATATGTATTCCCATTGCCTGTGTGTTGTTTGGCATAGCAACGGAATATAATAATTTGGAATATCGTATAAACATCTTACAACTCAATTATTTGAATTTTGGATAAGAGAATGATTCTTTGAGGGATGGACCCCAATGTTTCCTCACATTTAAGAAACATACAATCTTATTCTATAATAGTAATGTTTTGCACCAAATGGCCACTTGTCGCATTACACGCCTAGGATGGATCAAACAAAGAATCTTTTATCTACAAGATTTTCACTATTACAGTTTCATAATTACTATATACATTAAAAATTATTTAATTATATAAAATAATAAAATTTTTCGCTCCTATGTGTTACCCCTGCAGTCCACATTAACTATTTCACAGATATTCTCTACTTTTTTGAATGTGGTGAAGTCAAGAAGGGAGTGTATATAAGACACACATATTTCTTTTAACCTAAATCATATTTTCCCACTAAAGCTTAATTAGGTGCAACAACAACATTACCCCAATGCTTCAAACGCTCCCGTCCATTGCGGAATAAAGTGGGGTCAGATGTACGCAGCCTGACCCCTATGTTTAAAAACATAGCGCGACTGTCTCCGGATGACTCATGATAAGTGTCGAAAATTGCATTGACTAACTGCTACTTCACAATTGAAAGAAGCGCAGACAGTTTAAAGAGCCATTTTGCTT
>JAABOM020000001.1:37840621-37854505 GCA_011800125.2 Solanum clarkiae | reverse complement strand
TAACTGCTACTTCACAATTGAAAGAAGCGCAGACAGTTTAAAGAGCCATTTTGCTTTATTCCATCATACCCCAAAGCGAAAAAATAGTAAATCTTTGGCTCCATCCTAGATTGATTAGGTACATGAGAATAAATTATTTAGAGATCGTTTGATTTATGTACTAATGTTGCAGAAATTATAGTGCATGAATTGCTTATGCATGCAATGCATGATAACGTAAAAATCATTATAAGGCCAAATATTGACATGGAGAATTTATTATGCAGAGATTAATTACTTGAAAACCCCCCTTTATACTCCTGGTTTCGTAACCAAACAAACATTAGAGTCTGACTTATATTCATTAATATTTAGTATTTTATTATATGTGAAAAATATGAATCCTAATTTTCTATAAAAGAAATTCTTTTTTTACCATATTCATTAATTGATAAATAGGTGCATCCAGGCTGCACCCGAAATGCTTTTGTCGGTTTCAAGTTTCTACCACTTTGATTTTATCAATTCGGGTCGATTCAATCATATCAAAAATTTTTTTATATTCAGAATTTAAATTTAAAATCTCTGATTAAGGAGCAATTTCATCTACTATACCTTATCTATTGGTAATTACCATTAATATTATGCCATTCAACTTCTTTATTTAGAAGAATTATATATATAATAGTGTTGGGAATGATTCTATATGATTTAACTGGTCATATCTATAAAAATTAATACGTACTAAAAATGCATATTTTGTAACATATTCAGAATTAAAGCAAATTAAGAAAGTACTACTACTTATTTACTTTTTATATATTATAACACTTCAGATATAGGAAATTAAACTTATCCATTAGTTGGGAACTGAATTTAAACATTATATTACTAGATTTTCGTTCAATTATTTGGCTGCTTTTCTAGATTAAACCTTTATAAAAATGAACTGACATGACATTTTGGATATATGACTTTCGATAATATATGCTAATGTCAATGTATTTACAGGTGGCAGACTTGTAACCAAGTGTAAATATATTATTGGAAGTTCCACTTCCTTCCTTACAAACTAAGAAACTGTCATTTGCCACATAACGGTTTTCTACTTCTTTTTTTTCCTCCTTATAAAAATCTCACAAGAAAATATATATAACTTGCAACTATTATATGGTGGGCTCTTAATGGTTGGACTGATTTTACGTGGCAATTTAATAAAAAAAAGATCGATATGTTTTTTGGTTTAGAAAAAGACCTTCCAAAGAATGTTAATATTTACAAGACTCCACTTCTTTCTTTTTAAAAAAAAAAAAATCTTTTTTAGAAAATATTGAGACACAAAGTACCAGGTGGTTAATGAGATTGGTGGTCTCCTTATAAGGCTTAGGCAATCCTCCTCCATTCGAGCTAGTTTGAGTTAGGTTTAAGACCTAGTTCAACATAGTATCAGAGCAGGGCCCGTCTCACCCAATGTTGGGCCGCTGAAAAAAATTGTCCACGCACTAGATGCTAAGCACTTGGCGCAATTCTCCTCCTTTCGAGCTAGCTTTTGGGGTGTGAGTTAGGCGTAAGACCTACTTCAACATGGTATCAGAGCAGAGCCCGTATCACTCAATGTTAGGTCCCCGAAAAAAATTATCCGCGCACCAAATGCTAAGCACTGGGTGCAATCCTCCTCCCTTCGAGCTAGCTTTTGGGGTATGAGTTAGGCCTAAGACTTACTTCAACAGAAAATTAAAACTCACATAATCCCTACTATTTTTTTTCTCTATACTACATGGCCTAAATCATTGAGGTTGGACCCCATATTTTCACCTTTTGGTTTGTGGAGTTACTTATTTTGCTTTAGTAATTGTTTCTTCATATATCAAAAGAAATTTATTTAAGTTGGGAACTGGGACCTTAAAACTTTAGTTAATTTTAAGAAATAATTTTAAAACTATAGTTTATTAAGTGGGTCGTGGGGTTCAGTGAGTGGGCCAATTCAATGAATGATTGGCCAATTACAAAACTATTTAAAAATGATAGTGTAATTTTTTTATTTATTTTTAATTATTTCTTTTCTCTAAAGGACTCAATTTGCTTAATTATTTACATTATCAAACGATTTGATGGATTAACGGGAAACATCCTCCCTTTAGTAGTCGCATCAATCAATCTAATATTTGCACTTAGCCCCCTTGAAAATCATAATTTTTAATCTTTTTTACCAACAAAATGTTTTAGTGCTTATGTTATACACGGAAATATATTTTTTTTGAAATGTCATTACACTAAATGATACTTCCTTCACTTGAAAAAGAATGATCTGATCTAATTTGATATAGAGTTTAAAAAAAAAGATTTTTTTAAATTTTGTTGTTTTAAATTAAAGTTATGTCAAATATATCGAAATGTTCTTTAATCTTTTGGCCTTAAACATGCCACATGAAAAGCAAAAATTAAAATGTTACTAAAAATGGATCATTCTTTTTTAAATAGTCAAAAAGAAAGAAAATCATTCTTTTTGGAATAGAGGGAGCGTATTTTTTATTTCTTTCACTATGATTTATAAACATATATCTTTCAATTTCAAAAAATATTAATTTTATTTTAGAAAAACTGATATCTTAATTTATACTATATTAAAAGTGTGAACGTCATTAGAAATGTTGTTTAAACTTTTTGTCTTTCATTAAAATACTATGTTTTAGACAAAATCATGTTTTCATTGTACTTCTTAGTTTATTATTTTATCTTTTGTTGATTTAGTTTTAAATTTACTTTTGAATAAGAACTTCTTTATACTTAGAATTCACTCTTGATTTAGGACTATTCTATGTTCAGGCTTCAAAAAGAAAAGATATTATCATTTTTCTGATACTTTGAAATTAACTAAAAATCTTTGTTATCAAATATTTTAATAATAAAAGTATGTAATATAGCAAATTTAAAAAGAAAAAGAGTAATTAAAATTAAGTTAAAACTAATCTACTTCTTTTATATTTAAGAGTCTTTTTCAAAATTAAATTTTAATCAATTAATTATTTTAACTCCCAACTATTCAACTCCAAATTATTACTTTATATATTCATAAACTATTACCATATCTCTATAATATTATATGTAATTGAGTTATTTTTCTTATCATTGCCTGTTCATTCATGATAGATTAAAATATTGCATTAATTTTATTTATATGAATATTATATTTATTTTAATAGCAAATACTAATTATATATATAATTTTTAAATTGACATAATACATACGTGCAAAACACGTACACTAAACTAGTTTTCACGAAAAGAGAAAGGTTATTTTACGTTTAAGCATAAATAAAGTGCAGAACATGAATTAAACTTTTTTTTTCTTTTTGTAAACTGAGTAGACTCCAAATCAGATCAAAATTTTATACGAATTAACAAGATACCAGACAAAAGGCTAGATTATTCTCTTATTCTATCTTATTTAACTACCAAATTTTGTGTAAGTGCAAGTATATTATTCTATCTGTATCATAGTACAAAGTTTGTGCTACTAAAAGACCTTTTTAGGAAGAGATAATGATAAAATCAATTAAATAAGACCTAGTTCGTTTAATAAATCAACCTCGTAGACTTTAACTAATTTCTTAGTATTAATTATTTCCAATAAAGATGCTTTAATTTTTTTTAGTCTTACTTTCTTCTAACTTTTGGACAATTGTGGTCTCGTGGATGATTTGTTGATAGGAGGATAATGCTTTCAGCCTTTTCTGTGTTTAATCATAGAACAATAATTAAAAAAGAACAGAAATTAATTGCAGTAAAATTGATTTACGACTGTGTATGACATTCAGTAATTAAATATTCTGTCTGTTTTTGTGTTTATTCAAGAATAATACTAATATTTTCTCAAAGTTCAGAAATTAATTGCATTATAATTGATTTACTATTGTGTATGACATAATTAAATATTCTGTTGATTCTGGCGAGTGGATAATATGCACACATGGTGGATTTAGAGTATTTTGAGTTGGACACCACTTTCCTTTTATTATATTCTTCTCTTTTTTTTTTCTGGTATATTTTCTTTTACCTTTTTGTTTTATTTTTTATAATGGAGAAATCCTAAGTCGCACTAGAGCTTGAAATTCGAAATAAATTAAATTCTACTCCTCCAACTTATTACTTAAGTCACAAATCATTTGACCCTTGCTACTTGTAAAAAGTCCAGGGGATTTTTACAATATTATAATGAAAAAAGCTTTTTTTTTAATCGCTATTTAATTACTATTTGAAAAATTTCACAAAATTATATGCATTGTAAAATTATAACCTAAACTTATCTTGCGAATATTTAGTTTTTTGGGTATACAACAATATATTCGATATACGATAATATACAGAACTTCTATTTTATTTTTCTACAAAAATATTTTAAAACTTGATAACCCGATATGGAAGATTACAGAAAATTTCAAAAGGTATTTACATATCTATATACAATTCGATGCATTGTTATACAAATCGAAATTTAGTCGAACTGATTTCTCTCAAATAACTAGATGGAATCTTCTTAAAATTTGTAAAGATTTAGAAGTGCGAGGAAAAACTATGCCCATTGACCATTTACAAGTAGATTACATGCAAACTCCTGCTGTTAGAAATTTATCTTTTCTCTTGAACGTACATATGTTTTCTCAATTTCTTTTTTAATGATCTAATAAGGTACTAGGTTACTAAAACTCTTTATGTTTCTTCCAAAATGTCTATGTTTATGTTGATCCAACAGCTGAAAGTAACTCTTCTTCCCTCAAAAATCTCTGTTGTCTTGCAATGAATGCCTCAACAGTTCTCCTGAATTCTTCATTGTTCATTTCATCCTCCACCGACTTTATATTGTCAGTGCGTATAACTTTCAAGTATCCTACCGTAGCCGACCGGATCAATTCTTTCTTAGGCTTCTTCTCATGATGGGACAAACTAGTGAAGCTGTCTGAGTGGCTACGATGAAGTTTGTTTTCTACTAATTGTCTCTGTACTAGAGTACTCCTCAGTTTCTTGCTCTGTTCACAATGAGTTTTTTCTACTGCAAGGCTCTGTTTCTTGCTCTGTTCATAATAAGCCGAACATTTTTGCTTGTACTCATCGTACAGATCGATTTTAACTTTGTTTGTGGAACCATGTCCTGATTTCAAGAAGAGGATGATGACAATGGCGTTTCCAAGAACAAAGACGAATCCAGGACTAATGAGGGTAACACCAAGTCCCTTGAAATACTCCATGGAGAGCTTGAAAGTGAGTGGCAATGGAGTGGATAATCTTGACATTATGACCAAAAATATGCAGAATTCGATGAAACGGAACAACATTGTCACACTTTGACGCTTTTTAGCGTTTGCTTTCTCTAGTTTGATTTTGTGATAATTTAAGGATTCCATTTTTTCCCCAACTTCCCTAATAAAATGTTTGCTCTGAGATTGTGTGGATTTTAGAGGGAACATCGGAGTTATATATATATATATGGGCAATACAAGTATAAAGTCTTTATTTATTAATTTATTTATTTTGCCTTTTTTTTTAATTTTCTTTTGCTTGAGGCATATTCTAAATTCACTAGATTTATGTCCGATATGCCTTCAAAGGGAATAAGCAGAGTTGGCCACCTTTTTAAAACTATATGAGCATTCTAATGTATTAAAGTGGCACATAGTTTTGATGAGTTTAAAATTAAAATCTACTAGTTAGACTCATGTTTTGAATTTTGAATTTAAAAAAATAAAGTGTAACTTATCAAGAAACATTACTCAAATGACCAAACTAATTTAAGTTATTAAGAGTGATACGCTTCTTGCCAAAAGCTATTTCATTTTCAGAATTCAAATATAAGATCGTTGGCAAATAATGGATGTATTCCAACCATTTCATCTAAAAGATTGATGATCTTTTTTTTGTAACTTTCTCATTTTGTCTTAATAGTTGAAAATGGTTCTTGTTTATGAGGTAGTCTCAGTGCTTTTGCTTAGTTGAGGAGAAGAACTCATCAATTGTTGATTTTTAAGTCTAACTTTTCTTTTCTTTTTTTTTGGTACAAGTGGATATAATAATTTCGAATAACGTATGAACATTTCCAACTCAATTATTTGGATAAAAGAATGATTCTTGGTTCTAATCAGACATAAAGTGATGGACCCTAATGTTTAATCTGTTTTCCTTTAAATTACGAAACGTAAAATTCAAAAGACAAAAAAAAAAAAAAAGAGTGAGAAAGTCCAACATGCATCATCTTATAATAATGTTTTGCACTAAATGGCCACTTGATGTCCTCAAAATTGTTGGAGCTAATTTACGTGTATTTCGACTATAGTTTTTAATATTTAATAATTTTTTTTAAAATAACATAGGTATCGATTATAATTAAGGTTGAGAAAATGAAAAAGAAATTACTTAGAAGCTATACATGAAATATTTATGTTGTGAATAATAATGTAGTGAATTAATGTGTGTGAATAGTAATTTGAAAATTTTCTTATGCAGGGATTACTTTAAGGACTTACTCATATTCCACATTTAGTCCACATAATAATACATTACATGACTTGTATTGCTAATAAACATAACTAATATAGAATATTATGTTGTAATTTTGTTTAATATATTTAACACAAAAACAACCTAATCTTTTATTTATTGGAAGTGAAGTGAGTGATTTTACAACAAATCAACGATATTGTCAAGTGACTTTTATTTATTTAAAAAAGTGTATGAATGATTTTTATTTTATAATGAGGTGATAATCAGAGACCATAAAGAGTTGTTTGATCGAGAATAAATTATCTTGAAATTAATTATTTTAGAATAATTTATTTTATTATGTATACAAGAGAGTTTATTTCATCACTATAACAAAAATGATAAACTGAATAAAATAATTTTATATTTTAGAATAATTTATTTTATTATGTATATAAGATAGTTTATTTCATCATTATAACAAAAATAATAAATTGAATAAAATAATTTTATATTTTATTTTAAAATTATTATATTTTATAACTTACGACAAAGCAATTCTAAAGCTATAAGCTTATCCATTTGGTGGGAATAATTAACATCCTATTAATTGTTGTATATAGATATACTATTCACTAAGTACTAGATTTTATTTCCACTATTTGGCTACTTTTTGTCCAATAAGGTGACTTGACATTTTGTACACTTCCAATTCAATAATATAAATATATGTGTTAGTTAATGTGTTTCCAAGTGTACATATTTTATTGGAACTCTCACTTCCTTCCTTACTAACTAAGGAATTGAATTTGTCACATTATGGTTTTCCTACTATCTTATTTTTGTTATATAAACTCACACCAAAATATATTTTTTTTGAGTATCGTGGTCGAATTGATTTTACGTGACAATATATAATAAAAGATCGTTTTGTTTTTGGTTTTGAAAAGACCCCCCAAGAAAGTTATATTTCTAAAAATACCACTCGAAAATAACCGTCTTGCATTTAATTATATTTAAATTACAAATATTAATTTTATTTTATTTTAAACTCTGTGTTAGTGAAATATCATCAGATAAATGAAACGGATGAATATTTTACCGTGACTAAGTAATAAAAATATGTATCTTACAATTATTGATGTACAAGAAATTTCAGATAATGAATAAATTATTTGAGAGATGATGGAGACATTAAACGGTTCCGTCTTTTGGTTGATAAATCAAAAAAGAAGTAAAATACCCACTTTTTGAAAATATATATACATGAAGAAAATAAAAACTAATTAAATTCCTACTTTTTTAACATCTCACTGCTGCATGATCTAAATCACTGAGCTTGGACCCCATATCTTCACCTTTTTATTTGTTTTATTACTTTTATTTGCTTTAGTAATTGTTCTGTTTCCTCAATAATACAAGAGTAACATTTCGTGAAGTTATATATTTTCTCCGATTCAATTTATGTGATGTTATTTGATTTGATATGAAATTTAATAATTTTTTTAAATATTTATGGTCTAAATCATCATAAATATTTATGTATATGACTATAAATTATTATTAAATATAAAAATATATCTTTTTTTCGATCAACTAAAATGAAAAATATGTCATAGAATTAAAGCAGAAGGATTATTAATTTAGTTGTATATGACACTTCCAAACTACTTATAAGATTGCCATCCATGATATATAGACCTTGATACATATAAATGGCAACGACAATTAATGTCATAAAACATACTTTAGTTTCTTTTACAACAACAACAACATTACCCCAATGCCTCAAAGGCTCCCGCCCATTGCGGGGTAAGGGAGGGTCGGATGTATGCAGCTTGACCCCTATGTTTAAAAACATAGCGCGACTGTTTCCGAATGACCCATGATGAGCGTTGAAAGCTGCATTGACTAATTAGTTTCTTTTAATTATGAAAAAAATGCAGATACTGGTTATTGGGCATAGTCTTTACTCTTTAGTAAGAAACCAAATAATTGGATCTTATCAAGGTTAGCTTGTACAGGTCGTTAAAAAGAAAATGGTGGAAAATAATTGTTAAGAAATTACTGTAATTCCTTGGATTAGTTAAAGGGTTAAAGTAGGATGGGCCATGGGCCCATTGAGTGGGTCAATTCAATGAATGATTGGGCTTGAGGGCGGCTTTGGAGCCCCGATCCGTGGGCTCTATTTTCTTTTTTAATTTTTTTATTTATTTTTCTTCAAAGGACACAATTTGGTTAATTATGTACATTATCAAACTGTTTGATGGTTTAGTGGGGAACATGGAAAACTTAGTAGGCTCCAAATTAGTGTATTCAAATATATCCTTTAAACTAATTTATTTATAATAAATATTGCTCTCTTTTATTTACATAAAAAATAGATAGAAATCATTATAATATATATATACACACATCATATATGACTATACAATATAACTTGTCGTCATAGAAAATATACATACATGTGTTATACTCTACATATACATTATGATACACTAAAAAACTAAATATAATCTGACTATGTATGAAATATACACTGACTATACATGTCTATACATCGAATAATTATTTTTTGGTAATTATTTTGGGCGAGAAGTCATGTATCCAAATTTTGTTTACATTGGGATTTCAAAATACAAACAAAAGGGGAGATTAAGCTCTTATTAAGAATAGTTTAACAACAAAATTATGTCTAAATGCAATTATAACATTCTGTCTACATCTCTAAGTGCAGATCACTTTATGCTTCTAGAGGATCTTTACAGAACGAGATTAAGACAGAATCAATTAACTAAGACCTAAATCGTTTATTAAATCAACCTATTAGAAAAGGACTTCTTCAATAAAACTAGTCTGCGCTTCGTGCATGTCCCTCCTATTAATATTAATAACAACAATTTTTTCAAAAATAGTAAAATTAATATTTGATATGTGATACTCTTCCTCGAGCCCTGTTAAGAGGGGATATTTTGTGCACTATACTGCTCTATTTTTAAAAGTTTCAAACATAAAGTTATTTACATTATAAGCAAAATTTTATCGAGCGTTAAAGTAAAATCTTAATCGATTTTAAGTGATAAAATTAATTATATCCTGATGCCTACTCCTATTATATAAGAGAGAATATAGAAAGCTCTTGTACTTTTTCTTCCTCTCTTTTTTCCTCAATATTTTCTAAATGAAAATAAAATCATAAATCCACTAATAAAAAGGAAATTGGCCTCAAAGCAATAGCTTTATTAGCTTTTTATTCTTGGACTTTACCTAATTTCTTCGTGCTATTTAATCAAACAAGTTCAGCTACTTTTTTCTAGCTTTTAGGCACGCATGGTTGATTTGTTGACACGAGAATCACCAGTATTTTGGTGGGCGTGCAATTTATATTAACGAGTACAAAATATTTAACAAAATAACATACTATATAATATGATTGTGTTAGAAAATAATTTAGTTAAACGAACAACAATCTCTTGTGTTTTTCTTGCCATAAGTATATTTGTTTTGTGACCAAACTAGAAACTTTGCCTATGAATTGTAAGTTAAAAGTAGCGTAAGCCCATCTAACTAGTTAAGGCTAGCTCATGAAAATATGATCTACATGACTCCCCAAAGTAACTGTTTATTTTATTAAGTATTATAAGCCGCTCAAATTTAATTTGATTCGTGACTAGCTATACATGCAAAGTGGAGATTTTGGGATGAGTAACGTACATTTATTTTCTCAACTAAATTTTTTCCCGATCACCTAATGTGCTAGTTAAAACTCATAATATTTCTTCCAAAATATATGTATTTATCTCTTATGTTGAAATTGAAAACTCTTCTTCCCTCAATAATCTTTGTTGTCTTGCAATAAACGCCTCGATAGTTTTTCTGAATTCGTCATTGCTCATCCCATCCTCCGGAAACGAGGTTGTTGTCATCTTTGTCGCTGCTGTTTTTACACTGTCAGTGTCTATAACTTTCAAACACCCAACCGTAGCCGATCGGACCATTCTTTTTCTAGTTTTTTTCTGATTAAGGGACGAATTCAAAGCATTGTCTGAATGGCTACGAGGAATTCTCTTTTCTAATCGTCTTTCTGTAGCAATGCTCTGTTCACAACGAGCCGAATATTTTTGGTTGTACTCATCGATTTTAACGTTGTCCGAGGAACCATCGTTAGTGGATGAATGTCCTGATTTAAAGAAGAGGATGATAACAATGGCGTTTACAAGGACGAAGACGAATGGAGGACTAATGAGGTTGACACCAAATCCCTTGAAATAATCCGTCGACAGCTTGACATTGAGTGGCAACTGAGCGGAAAATCTTGTAATTACGACGAAAAATATGCAGAATTCGATGAAACGGAACAACGTTGTCATTCTTTGACGCTTTTTGTACCTTAATATACCATTTGATTTCTCCATTTTGATGTTGTGGAAATTTAAGGATTCCATGAATTTTCGCTTTCCTTATATAAGAATTTATGATTAAGGGGAAAACTTGGAAACAAGAGCAAAGTTTTGAGCAGGTGAAGAAGAGAACCCTCCTTTGTTATTTTCTATGTTTGTTTTTGGAGTTCTGGGGATCTTAGAGGCAACATACAAGTGTATATATAGGCTATACAAGTACGAATTTTCAAATTTAATTTTTATTTTTACTTTGTTATTAGAAATCAAGATACGATAATTTTTTTAAATCTATTTTTTTTTTTTAAATGTAAGATATCTTGAAAATGTTTAATGATCAATTCATCTTTAGATTGCCTAGACAATATTTCTTGAAAAAACAAAAATACTTTCACTTGTCATTGTTTTGATAATATTAAATGTATTAGAATTTGAATTATGACTTTAATGAATATATTTTTTTTTATCTTAATAGGGATAAAATGATAATCTCACTATACTAATCATTATTTTCTTAGTAGGTCTGTCAAGTTAAAATTTGACATCTAATAGTGAGCGGAGGGAGTATATACTTTCTTCCTTTCAAAAAGAATTATCTATTTTATAGTTTAGTCTATTTAAAAAAGAATGATCTCTTTTTTTTTTGGACAATGTTTGAATTTCGACTTTTTTACGTGGCATGTTTAAGGCCATAAGATTAAAATAAATTTTGGTACATTTGATATGACTTTAATTTTCAATCATAAAATTAAAGAGTTTTTTTTTTTATAATTTTCGTATTAAATCAAGTTAGATCATTCTTTCTAAAACATTTAAAACAAAGGGAATATTTATTTTTTTATTTTATTTTATTTTTTATTTTTATTTTTATTTTTTGCTTTCTTTCTATTTTTTGTATTGTTGAAATACTTGCTTGTCGTTTTCACTTTAACTTTTCTTTTTAAAGGCTACGTTTGAAAGAGACTAAATAAATTTCTTAATATGTTTCCATAGCTTCATGACTTATTCATGAGAATAATATTCTTTTTTATAGTGCGTCTTTTCAAATTAATAATTTTACATGTTTATGACCTTTATTTGTTACACGTGTTTAACATTCACGTTATTCACTTCTAGAAGATATATTTATTAACCTTCAATTGCAATAGCAATAAGAAGATGATACTCTATTCATACTCTTTGATAATCTATTTGCTGGTAGGCAGTTTGTTTTTTCGAATTCTTTAATTTATTTATCTGATTTTGCTTTGATACGTGAGTTTAAGAAATTTAAAAAGAAAAAAAAATTATTTTAAACTAAAAATATATCAAATATACTGTTCAGTGTTCAATTACTTGCTAGCAGATTTTTTATTCAATTATTTAGTCACTTTGCTATTTCCATCAATCTCGGATGGAGTCAAAGATTCACCATTTTTTGGCTTTGGGGTATGATGGAATAAAGCAAAATGGCTCTTTAAACTGTCTGCGCTTCTTTCAATTGTGAAGTAGCAGTTAGTCAATACAACTTTCGACGCTCATCATGGGTCATCCGAAAACAGTCGCGCTATATTTAAACATAGAAGTCATGCTGCGTACATCCGATCCCCCCTTACCCCGCAATGGGCGGGAGCCTTTGAGGCATTGGAGTAATATTATTGTTGTTGTATTTAGTCACTTTGCTACATTTACTTTATTTATTTTAATTTTTTATTGAGTTTATTTGACACATGAACACTTGCTAGAATATATGTGTTAGTTAATATATTTCCAAGTGTACATATATTATTAATTATTGGAACCCCACCTCCTTCCTTACAAACTAAGAAATTGTCATTTGCCGCATGCCGTTTTTACCTACTTTCTTTTTTTCAAAAATAAACTCTCACGCGAAAAGTAATGGTGGACTCACAATGGTCGGAACAATCTTTTTTATTTATTCGTTTTTTTAGTATTCGATCAATTTAAATTTGTGTCAGATAATCACGCTTAAAAGTAAAAACGTAAAGTGTTCATTCACTTTTATTTTTTATTTTTGAAAACTCAAATCCAAATTCTTTTAATAAAAACATAAGAATATTTATTATTATACCACAGCTTTAGTGGTTTGATTTTTATGTTATAATAGTTTAGTTTGTTCGTTGAGTTTCGGAAAAAGCTTCTAAAGTTAGCAATTCTTAAATCAATAGTCATGATTTCTTTTATAATTGTAATTAAGCATTACAAATTAAAAACAAAAGTTTGTAACAAGCACATTTAGTTCAAATAAATATTTCCCGTATGATATTTTAGATCGTGATGGAGACATCAAAGGGGCCAACATTTTTCTTTATAAAGCAAAAGGAAGCAAAAGAAACCACTTCTTTTTTAATTTAATTTTTAATTTTTTTTTCTCATAAAAGAAACCACACAATTTCCACTTTTAACATCTCACTAGTCACTACTACAGGACAAAATCATGGAGCTTTGGACCTCGTATGTTGAACAATGAAAAAAATGTCACAGCATTAGTTAATAAGATGGCTGGACTCAAGATTTGGATAATTTTCTTTCCTTTGAGCTAGTTTTTGGAGTAAGAATTAGACTGAAAATCTAATTTTACACCATATCTAATATTCACGTCTTATTAAAAGAATAAAATATACTATAAGGACACTTATATATACTACAAATCTATTTTTGTCATTTCCTGAAATAGTCAATGGAAGGGTATTTATTCTCTGTGTTTGTCTTGGAATGGTGCTGATTAATTTTAGTAATAACTGAATAATCGTAAATGACACAATTTATTAGCGTGACATATATTATAATTATTAAGTAATATTATGTTGATTCTAGCTAGATGCACACGGTGGATTCATTTATAGTATCGTATATTCATCCATCTTTTCCCTCTTTATTTTTCTATTTTGCATAAACAAACAGGGAAGGAATAAACGTATCCACTTTTATTGGGCCTTGTATTGATCCAAGTTTATGACATGCAGGTGAATCCAATTCTTTTTGTTGAGCTCACTAGATTTGCCCCCCCCCCCCCCACCCCCCCATCCTCCCA